>JBBBDQ010000295.1:0-80000 GCA_037127315.1 Ascarosepion bandense | reverse complement strand
TTGGTAGATGTATCCATAAGTTCTATGTTAATAGTTTCCTATCTGTGCATACTTTGGTTAATTTCTGAAAGGCATCTTCACTTTTCTTATAGATTTCACATTTTCTGTAATCATAAAATAAGGAAAAAAGGCTTGAAAAATTGAACACTTACAAAGCTTATCAAAAGTAAGAATTCTAGAAGTTTGAAAAGTTTAAGAAAATGAAGAACAGAAACAAAAATAGGTCATAATTGAGTAAGCATTTTTAACAAAACAAGAGATGAGAAGATGTGGAGAAGCATGGTCCCCATTTTGAAGGGATATAACACATAAAGAGATAGACATTTATAGATATAAGTGACGTGCAAAGGTTTGGTGTTGCATGGTGATGCCCGGGACAGCTCTTTGATTGTATCCCTCTAAGACTCAAGTAGAGGGTCCTGTAGAGCCTACTATTGAAAAATAAGAGAAAGAAAGACATTTTGAAGATGTAAAAACAGATAAAACAGGAAAGAAACACTGTTCAAATTAAATATAAACAATATTTTTATTTCACTCTTTGCCCTTCCATTAGGGATGCCCCAGGGGTGCTGTCACACCTTCTGCCCACCCTTCTGTATGCTTCTGATTAATATAAAGTAGGTACTGAATAATTCTTAGTCTTCCTTTTTATTTATATATTTTGTCAATAAATGTTCGATACCTCTATTTAATGATTTTTCCTTTTTTTTTCAATGGTATATTTTAAAATTGCTATATTACTTATTTCTTCTTCCATGTGCCATGCCCCATCAATACTTTGACAATTATGGCTCTCCATTGTCGCTCTTAATAAATTTTGTCTTTTTGCATCTTTGCAAAATTCTACTCTACCATCTGTTTACTGAAGCTAGCTAGGTAGCTTATGCACTGTGTTCATTTGTCTTTCTTGACTTTAATCTCTCCTGAGAGTATCAAAATTGCCAAGCTCTCTTTCCTCATTATGTGCTCTAAAAATTTCAACAGTCTCACTCTAATGTTAAGTATAAGAGTCATTTTGTTTCCATTTTCTCTAAAACTTCATTGTTGGTCACATATTCCCTCCATGGTATTTTCAGCATCCTTCTGTAGAAATTTATTTCTGTTGTTTCAAGACTCTTCTTCATCTGTGAGGATATTGTCCAGCATTCATGGCCAGATAGAAGGACTGATATTATGTAGCAGTTCAGCATATCTTTATTTGTTTCTAACAATATTTTTCTGTTTCTTAATGTTTTGCTTAATTTTTGGAAAGCATCTTTTGCTATATTTATGTACACTTAGATTTACATGTCATATCTGCTGTTAAAAAACTTTCTCGATTTTATTACCAATTTAAGGAAGTTTTGCAGGAGATAATGAAATGATATTGGCTTGACTAACTTCTCATAATCTAATCAAGTGAAAAAGCAGAATTTTGGTGGCAAGTGAATCTTGTTTATTCCAAGAAATTTTGGCACCCACTTATGACTAAAAAAAAAAAAAGAAATTAAATATATAGTCTCACAACCAAGAGACCTATACACTATTTGGCTCTACTTTTCTAGTACATATTGTTACAATTTTGAAATGATTATATTCAAATGATTGACAAAAAACCCAATAACCAGAAACTGAATATATAGCATCACAACCAAATAGCCTATGTACTAACAATTGGTCTCTACTTTACTGGTACATGTCATTGCATATTTTGAAATAATAACATTCTAATTATTGATAACAATCACAACCACATATGCATGCATTATAAAAATAATTTTTGTCAGTAGAAAAAAAATAGTAAAAGTTTTAAATGTCTTCCACATATACAAAAGATTTCTAACTGCTAAAATTATAACATGACAAAACAATATTTTAGTGCTATTTATACATTAAAACAACACCAATCTATATCAGTCATAATTAATAGCAATACTGATATATGATGAAAATAAGTATCAAATATATAAATAAAAATACAGATAATAAAAAACATGTGTCTGCATCTCCTAATGGCTTTGTATTTGTCTGGTAGGGGCGGCTACTCTTCCATCTTGAAGTCATTATAAATTCTAAATATACTGCTGCTCTCATTAAAGTATTTAATTAGTACCAAAGTGTTTAGTAGAGGACAGAGAAAATTAATCATCAGTCCATATTCAGAGTAAATCAAACTACTTAACCTAAATTGGTGTAGCATATGTGGTTGGCTAAGTTAGTTTAGTACAAAGTGTCAGTAGCATTAATTTTATAACTTTCCCTTTATAGTTAGTGTTATATCTATCTGTCTATCTATCTGAAAGCCCTTGTAGACATTTAATAAGCACTTTACAGTTGATTTTGGTTTTCATGCCTAATTGTCTCCTGATGCTATTTACTTTTTAATATATCAATAAATTAAAGTCTGCAGTCAAGTAGCATGTTTCTGTTTTCTTAAGTTATGTCCATGTTTGGTGAGAATACATTCTGAGAGTCTATGAGAAATCTCTCGTGTCAAGTGGTCATTTTTTAATTTGGCTGTCTTTTATATTGCATTGTATGTTTCAAGGACTAGAAATGATTGGAAATTTCCACATCTCATAAAAAGAAAGAAAAATCAAAGAAGAACATATATATATATATATATATATATATATATATATATATATGTACATACAGATATTTAATTTATTTGTTTAAACATTCTGGATACACGTTTTTGAGTAGATACTTTGTTTTTTATAATTAAGCAGTGTATTTATTTACATCTACTGGCCTGAATAATCAAAAAATCTTGTTAAGGAATATAATTGTCCTCTGGCAGGATTTGAACCTGCATCCCTTAGGGGAAACCATCAATTGATCTGATTTGTCTTGACTGCTCAACCATGAAAGACTTACAATCATACAAAGCTCAATATATATACATATATATATATATATATATATATATTTTTTTTTTTTTTTTTTTTTTCATTTGTAAATGAGTTATTATGTGACCTAGGTTTCTACCATGTGATGTATTCAGGCGATTTGCAATAACTGATTTTTCTGTTTACGTAAATGGTAAAATCAGTTATTGCAAATCGCCTGAATACACCTCATGGTAGAAACCTAGGTTATGTAATAACTAATTTACAAACAAAAAATATTCAAAAGTTCTACAAAATAATTGTATTGAAGACTTTTAATACAAATGTGCACTGGTCTAATTTTATTATGACCAAAAACTAAGTAATTAAACAGTATATATATATATATATATATATATATATATATATATATATATATATATATATATTTATATATATGTTTCATTGAAAATGACTGACAAGGAAGATTTTATAAGATTTTTATCTAATTTTTCCAGTATTGAAACAATTTTCTCCTACCATTAACCTTACATTATTTAATAGTAAAAATGAAGTATTAAAACTTTTTTTAAAATAGAAAGATGCTCATGTGATTTTCAGCCATACACAGTATGTAAGAGCTTTGAAAAACTGCTCTTTTTTCAAAACAACACAAAATAAATTGCATTACAGTCAAAACATGAGGAAAAATAACAACAGCAGAAACAGAACATCTTTATGAATGCTTAGAGAAGTGGCTGAAAGTGTTTAGAAGAAATCATTATGGAACATTTTTACATTCCTTATCACCAGCAAAAAGGAATCATGTTTGAATACTGGAAAAATTAAATAAAGAACTAATAAAATCTTCCTTGTTGATAGTTTTTAATGAAACAGGCTTAAAAGAAAGGTTTCTACCCAAATATGCATTAATATAATAATAATAATAATAATAATAATAATAATAATAATAATAATAAATGACATAATAATAATAATAACTGCAGTAATAACAATACCAATAGTAACAGAACTAACTCTGCCGAAACTAGTATTAATTAAGCTATAATTTAAATTGTCTTGTACAAGCCACTGAGAACGAACTCGGAGGGAAAAGAAGGGGAAGTAAAAAAAGAAACAAACAAAGTACATGAACAAAAAGTCAAGCACTCGTAAGAAAGAAAAAAAAACCCAAGACAAAAGATTTTTTGTCTTTGTCTCTGTCTTTGTTTATATATATATATATATATATATATATATATATACATAGATATAGATATGCCATTTTATAGACACCTAACTAGACACACATATATGTATTTCATGATGGAATAATTCAGATTGAATGATTAAAGAATAATTAAAATTTTGATATCTTTTGAATGAGGTAATAAAATAACTGTAATTGGATTACTAATTAGTAATTTCCTAACATGATGAATCAGCAAAAAAAAGTGTTTCTATAAAGTAGAAGAGAGAGAATCAAAGACAGTTCAAGACAGGTATATATTTTAAATTTTGTCCAGAGAAATAATTTATATTTTTATTTGAAATTTCATTAATTCTAACATATCTGTTTTTGTGGATTCAGCAATTGCCATACATATGCATATTTGATTAGTTTTATTCTATTGATAAACTGAGCAACTTGCTTAGCAAAAGATCTTATTGTAAACACCTTCTTTATATCATGAAGATACATGGTGCAACAGAAATACCTCCCACATATACCTCCCACATAATGGTATGACTTTAGCTCGATGAAAACACCACGGCCACCAATTTCTTACCATTATATGGGAGATATTTTTGGGATGTATTTCTACTGTAACCTGTATTTATAACATTTATATTCACTAAAATATAACAATTAATATGGTTAAATCACAGAGAACAATTTTCTTTGGTACTGTGACTTTACAAATTTAAGTCAAATACTAGACTGGCAGTTAGGTTTCATTATTTTACATTTGAAATTGCTAGATGTGAATATAAGTTCTATGATAACAATTTCCTCCATCACACTTCTTGCTTGTAGAACTTCCTTCTGGCTTTTTACTTTCCAGTTAACTTTGATCTTAAAAAGTTTAAATGCAATGTCAATCATCATCATCCATCTCTTTCAGTTCTGTTCTTTTATTGCCCTTGCTTTTCAATAAGAATTTTTCTCAGACTTTTTTCTTTGAGTAACTCCCTACATCTTAGTGTTCTTATTTCCTTGCTAGGGGTGAAATAATATGGGATTGCAAAATAATTAACTTTAAAAGAATTAGGTTATGAAATAGCTAATAATATTATTTCAATTAATTATAAAGTGCATTTATGAAAGATATATACTGGATGTGTGTTGTGGTCCAGTGGATATTGACTCGGAATGAGAAATCGGAGAGGCACGTTCGAATTCCAGTTGAACTGTTGCAATCATATATGCACAAATACCCTTGGGAAAGGTATAAATCCATCTCTTCCCTCCAGCTATGGGTCAAATAACAGAACATATTGGGTTTTTTAGCCTTGGTTGGCAACCAGTCTATCACAGAAAGCAATGCCAACCTACTGTGGGAGAATCTTCTGCCCAGTCAGTTATGTCTCTTTTGAGACATGATCGCCCAAGCGTGTATCATGTATAGCACGTAACTGACTGATATACTTTAAAATTTCTGTTTTTTCCTATTTTTATAGACACTCTAGTGTAAAAATACCTCAACGTACAAAGGAGTTTTGATAAGGTCCATTCTGTCAAGTTCTTTTTTGTATAGGTTAAGATTATAATGATTGGGAAGTATCATCCTCTTGGGAGTTGGCTCCACAAATTAGTTGTTCATAGGAAAAAACTGTTCAATTAGAACTTCTTTCTTATTAAAGGAATACAAAGAAAGTAAGAGTGGTTCACCTCAGTCTACAAGACATTGTGGGTCTTAGCTATGAGTGTTAGAGTCAGTGGAACTAAAGAATGTAGCTCATTAGAACATTTTCCATGGAAGTTGCAATAAAATAATAAGAGGCTTGCAGCATTTCATTTGTGAGAAAGGGTAGAAAATAATTTATCACACACAAGGCCAAGTAAATGTTGTTAAACTCTACACTGGAAAATGAAAACTGGACACATCCTGCCCCATTATGGCAGCTGCACTTAAGTTTTGGTTTGATCAAGCATTTGTACATATATAACATAGAAGGAGGAGTAGATACTTAATGGAGTAGTACAATGAATGAACCATTTTCCCAGCATCTTTAGTGATGGATCACATATTCAAGTTCCGTTGAGGTCAGGGGCAACCTGCTTGAGAGAGTAACAGTTCAGCATGATAATCAAAAATTCACAGTCTTTTCAGAGATGATAATCATCACCAGTTTGGTTTTGGATTTATTGAATGAGACCAGACAGTCAAGCTGTTCGACCTAGATCAGAGGATAAATCAGATTTGGTTATCTATATTTTTGATAGTACATCCATATCATCTGCTTAAATATTCATTAAAGACTGAAGTAAGCTCTGAGACAGGTCATTAATATAAAGAAGAAAGAGGGTAGGATCAAGAAGTAAATATTGTGGGTTGCTTGCATTGATGTTAATGTCCTTGGTGGACCTTCATGGATCTACCTGTTAAGAAGGATTTGATAATTGAGAAAAACACTTCCAGTGATTCTGTAGCTGGAGAGCTTGTGTAGAAACCTTTTAGGTCACATCTTGTTAAACACCTTTGATATATCTAAGGTAATTGTCCTATTAATGCATTTATTAGCTAATGTCTCACTGATTCTGTGTGCAATGACAGGATATTTGTAGTGAACTTAGCACTGGAAAATCCAGTTGCTCTGATGGTTGCTCAGGATGTTGTACCTGTCAAGGTGATCAATAACCTTCTTGATAATAGCCTCAAACAATTTGCTGATGATCATTCACTAGCATTCTTGAAAACAGTGCATACACTTGACACTTTCCATGGTCTTAGAAAGGCTTTCTCCTTCAGGCAGTGGTTAAACAATTTTGCCAAGATTGGAGATAGATCAGGACTAATGTTCTTAAGGACAACTGCTGGAATTTTATCTGTACTGATAGCCTTCTTAAGGTCAAGGGCTTTGATATGGCTGTCAATTTCCTGGGCTGTGATAGAGATATTACTATATTTTTTCTCTGTGAAAGGTAGGTATTGGGAAGGAGATGGCCCTTGTCATCTCATGGGGAGTTTGAGGCAAGCCTTTTATTATGAATTTGTTTAGAGTTTTCTAAAAAAAGTGATACACATTTGCATGATCATGTCTATTTTGAGACATGACTGACTAGACAGAAGCTTTCCCACAGTAGGTTGCCATTAATTTCTGCAGTAGACTGGTTGCCAGCCAGGGCTATAGAACCCAATCTGTCCTACTACTCAACCAATAACCTGAGAGAGAAAAGATGGGTATTTCTCAAGGGTATTTGGGCATAAGTGAAGGAAACAAATTCACCTGGAATTCAAACTCAGCTCTCCAATTTCTCAGTCTGTGCCAATATCTATTACACTACAATGCACAGCATCTAAATCTTTTGCTTTCAAACCTTGGCTTAAATTGCATGTGCATAGCTGCACTTTTCTAGATCTCATTTGTAATGAATGCAGTCAGTTCTGAATGCTGGTAGTGTCCTGCTGCACCATTTCCTGTGACAGATTTTGGTAGTGGTTATAGCAAACTTTGGCTCCAACACATTCTGGCATGAACCAGAGCTGGCTAATTTTTTTTTTCTTTTGGCATTTTTTCTTGGGCACAAAAACTTTCCATGTCAGAAAGAATCTATTTAGAGATGAGAGAAGCAGTTCTGTTGGCTTTATTTTTGACAAATTCTGAAAGAGGAGCTTCCACCATGTAAGATCTTAAGCTATTCCAGTCAACTTTGGTGTACTGAAAGATTTTATGAAATACAATGAATTGTCTGAAATGACCAAGAGAGTTAACATTTTGGTAGAACATTTTTCAGGGTAAAATGTGTGGAAGAGATCTTGAAGATTTGTGTGATGTTCTGCTCTATCTTGTCCTTGATATGACTACAAACTATATCCAGCAGCAAAGCCTTTGATTGGAAGATTTTCAGAAGCATGGAACCACCTTTTCATTGCTGTTGTTTCCAGATCATCCATGTTGGGTTTCACCTATGAGAAAATAATGAAACCCCAAACAGAGGCCAAAACATGAAAATATAAAAATAAATTAGAAAAAATTACCAGCAATACATTTTTATAGTAAAAAAATTGAAAATGACCAGCAATACATTTTCATTGTAAAAGAAAAATTTAAAAAATTACTAGCAATACATTTTTATAGTAAAAAGAAAATAGAAATATTACCAGCAATACATTTTCATAGTAAAAAAAAAGAAATTGCCAGCAATACATTTTCATATTTAAAAATATAAAAAATTACCAGCAATACATTTTTAATAAGAAATGAAATAATTACCAGCAATACATTTTTATAGTTAAAAAAAAAAATGTTACCAGCAATACACTTTCACACTAAAAAAATATAAAAATCATACCAGCAATACATTTTCTTAGTAGAAACAAATTTGTAAAAATTGCCAGCAATACATTTTCATGGTAAAAAAAATTAAAATTAAAAATTACATGCAATACATTTTCATAGTAAATGAAAATAAAAAATACCAGCAGTTCATTTTCATAGTAAAAAGAAAATAAAAAAGAAATTACCAACAGTACATTTTCATAGTACAAAGAAAATTTAAAAAAATAAACAGCCATACGTTTTCATAGTAAAAAATAATTTAAAAAATTACAAGTGATGCATTTTCATGGTAAAAGAAAAAAAAGATACTAGCAATTCATTTTTGAAAAAAATTTTCCAAAGCTCACAAGAATAAAAGTTTGGGTTCGATCTATATGGGTTTGATAAGCTGTTATTGAAACCAAACTAAACCAAACCAAATCCTGCTGAACACCAGTGGGCTGATCAATGATTTGTGTCATTTCGTAAGAAGTAGTGGTTTTCTTTACTGGTTTTGTTTGAGTGGACTAACCACTCTTTGTCATGAATATCAAAGTTGACTCAGACATGAATTCTAGCTAAGAGATGTACAGAGTGAATATTAATCTTTTCAGATATTTTATCAATCATCACGGTTCTGTCATCCTGTGGACAAAAAGAGAAAGAAAATATCAGATCCAACATTTGAATCAAAGTTGGGTATCATTTAAATATAGTCAACCAGTGGAGTGTATATTTAATGCCAACAAAATGATTACATTGGCACTGAACATTAATAGTATCATGCTGGTTCAGAGTAGATTTTTTTACTTGAAAGATAAACATATTATAATTTCAAAATGTACAGGTGTGAGATATATAGATATATACAGGTGTGAGATATATAGATATCACTGCTAGTGAAGATAGATTATGCTTTTTTATTGATTAAATCAGGAATAAATGTTCATTAGAAAGCAGCAGTCAGTATTTTAGTTTTAGCATGAATATATAAAGGACACCAAAAACAATCTTTAAACTTAAAACTGTTAATTTATAGAATTTTTGTTATGATAATTTGTAAATAAATAAGAGAAAATACTTGGTAATTAGCCAAACTCCAACTATATTTAAAATTTGAAGTTAGCATTACTTGTATTCCAATTAATTCCTAATCAGCAGGAATCTCATATTAGACGATTTTTGAACATATTTTTTTAATGTCATCTGCCTTCAGGGCATGAATAATCATGGCTCTTTACAGATTTCTTTTTGATTATCTGTGAATTTTCATGGCTTCTTGGGTGGAAGAGAGTAGAGATGTTTTCCATTGTCTTCTTCACAGTTTAGAATTTAGAATTGTACATCTTTTAGGCTGGTTTCCACCCAAGGTTAAAGAATCCTGTTTAACCTACTACATAATCCTTAGTTGGAAATTTTGTGTGTCAGTGAATGCAACAGACTAGCCTGGAACTTTTTTCTTGGCATGCTAATTCTCCTTTCCATGTCAATATCTGTTGACATCCATTTTTTTGAACAGACAAGTTTGAAAAAGAAAACCATAGAAGAAGAAAATAAATGAAAAATCAATTTTTGCAATAAATAACAATGCCTGTGATATATTATTGCTTATTATCATTTGATTATTAATCATTTCATGTTTTTCCATCTTTCAATGATGATGAAATTTTCTTTTCTATGAAGACAAATCATTATTAAATTGAAAACTGAATGTAAACTGGCTTATTCTTAAAGTTCCTATATTTTCATGACATTGTCTTAAAAATGCAATTTACATGGGATTATTTTAACAAAAATCTTACTTTCATGTACCATTTTTACTGTGTCACATAACACTGCCTTCACAAACAGAAATTGGATTATCATAATATAGCTATGCAAATAATTATAATAAATTGTTTCAGAACTGATGATTTGTGACTGAATTTAAGAAACAAAAATTACACTTTTTCATGAAGATGCTGCAGATTTTAGGTGCAAATACTGTGAGAAATGTTACACTCTGATATAATCAGAAACATTTTAATGTTGAACTTATAATAAAAATATTTTTATGTTTTTAAGACTGTTGATTTTTTTTCATTTAAAATATTGGTCAAAGAGTACACATAGCTTTCCTAGAAAAAAGTTGATAATAATAATTTAATCTTAAGAAAAAGATAGAATTACATAGATTTACTTTTAATATTCTGAATGCTGTTGATTTTCAGATAAGTGCAGCTTTTGTACATATCTCCCCTCCATTAAATTTTTTAGGACACCAATAATTCTATAAGTGTGTGATTAATTTTAGAAAGCAAACTTTTAGGCACATAAATACCATCATGGGGCTATGACCAAGTTTCTACCCTATAGTCCCTTTCTCGACATCCTTTTTTATTCTCAGTCTGAATCAAACAAATAATATCATGAATGTTTCAGATTAAATATTGGTAATATTTAATTATTACTGACTAGCAGTATACCCCGGCGTTGCTCGGGTGTAATGAAAGCTTTAAAATTAATCCATGGCCCTGGAGCTCAGACTCAGTCTAAAGAATATTTGTGTGAAGTTTGGTGAGAATCGGATAAAAATTGTGGATTTGTATAAAGTACATACAGAGAGATAAACAGACACACACAAACATCTTGCCTTTTATATGTATATTATCAATTTTCTGCACTATTGTAAGAACTGCAATCTTGAAACTTCTGAATATCGTTTATTATGTCTTTGTCTATGAGTGTCTCAAATTTGATTAAAATCAGACCACTCCTTCTATAACCCAATTTTTTTTATTATTGGTTTTCGATATTTATCTGGGGTACCTCGACACAAAACCTAGCTAAGAACACTCACAGACGCTTATAGTACAACTGTGTAAATTTTCAAGAAAATCTGTTCAGCCGTTTTGGAGTCTATAGATAACAAACCAACACACACACACACACACACACACACACACACACAGACAAAAGATCCATTTATAAATAAATTTAGATTTTTATAAGAACTACTCTTAAAATTAGTGTCTTAAATTGTATTAGTTTTGAGATGAAGAATGCTGAGAAAACCATGCACCAAACATATAAGCAATGATGAAGTTTTGGAGAGAATGGAAATGAAAAGAAAACTGATACTTAACATCAGGAAAAGACAGCTGAAGTTTCCTGGACATGTAATGAGGAAGAAAGGCTTGGAGTATTTGGAACTCACAAGACAGATGGTGGGGGAAAGAGAAACAAGAGAAAGCAATGTATAACAGACTTGATGGGCTTGAGCAAATGGATGGCAGAGCAGAGTTTAGGAGAGGTAACAAGAGAAAGCGTGTTAAACGCCACAAGAGAGAAGAAGATGTAACGGGCCATGATCACTTACATTCTGAATAGAAACATGGCATATAGAAGAAAAAGATTCTGTATGTTTTGTGCAGGATCTTTTGGTAGAACATTACATCACCTAGTTGGTTAACTCTCATCCCTACAGTTTGGGATTTGACTCCTAGTGACGTAATTCAAATCTGAAATCTTTGTTAAAAGAGATTTCAGATAATTGACGAGATAAAGAGACATGCAACAAGTCAAAGGATCACAATCCCTAAAGACTTTGCAAACTGTTTAGAAAAGAGAAAGGGTTTCTGGTATAACTGTGTGAGATTTCAGTTTGAAGTGGACTAAGGAAATTTTTTTCATTAAGTGGCTGAATCATCTCTTGAATTTATATAGACAGAATATAAAGACAAATACCAAACAATTTCTCAGAAGAACCAAGACATTCAAATTTTCTTATCTATAATCTATAATATTTATTGTTATTAGTTGTACAAGTGACTGCTTGAGGCAGGAAGCACACAAGTTTACTGCATCATATATCAGTATATCTGGTTCTTCTATGTGTGGATTATCTTATAACTATAATATTGTGCAAGATATGCTAAAAGCAAGTCTATTAGAGCAGAGATCAGACCATTGAACTGCTAAGTGGTTATTACTTTACTCTTTGCTCCTCTCTATCTCTCTCTACGTTTTCTTTAATAAGGGTATCAAAATTCATGCAATGAAATGAAACGAGAGGTGGAAAATTGGTATTACATGGTGAACAGATGATTGCCTTTTATTCCTGACTGTATAAGACAAACATATACAAATATTTTGTTAGGCATTACAGGAGTTGCAGATTTTATGCAGAAATAAATGATCCGGGCAAAAATGCCAAAATTTACAGATGGTGAATATAAATTTAAGGTTATTTTAGAAAATGAAAACGCACATGTTTTCAGACATTAACATAATGGTAGACATGCCACATAGCTCAAAAACAGTTTTTGAACCAATTGGAATTGAAATAAAAAAGAAAATATTAACTCCAAGCTTTATGGATCACCCAAAATGCTAAAAAAAAAAAAGACTGGTGATTTTATTGACTTGAAGACAAAAATTGAACCTGCTGCAAAGACCTCATATCTTTATTGACTGAAACATTATAATTATATCTTTTACGTCAAAGGTACTTAAATTTATAATTATGTTTCACACACACACACACACACATCACACACACACACACACACACACACACACACACACACACACATCACAGATACTTCCTCTTCTTCTATGTGCTTTGTCCTTGCAGGCGATTGTGGCCTTCCACATCTCCCTATCCCTGGTGGCTCTTAACAGGAGAAAGTATGCTAAGAGCCACCTCCATTCTGCCATTCACCTGCTAAGGCCCATCAAGTATGTTACACGCTGTTTTCCTTTGTCTCTCCTTCCCTCCATCTGGTCTGTTAGTATCAGATTCTCCAAGCCCTCCTTCCTTATTGCATGTCCCAGAAACTTTAGCTATCTCTTTCTGATGCTCAGTATTAATTTCCTTTTCATTTCAATCATTTCCAAAACCTTGTCATTGCTCACATGCTTGATACATGATATCCTCAGCATCTTTCTGTAGAACCACATTTCAGTTGCTTCAAGTGTTTTCTTCATCTTTGATGAGATTGTCCAGCATTCACTGCCATATTGAAGAACTGATATCACATAACAACCCAGTACTCTCTTCTTTGTTTCTACTGAATTTTCCCTGTTTCTTAATACTTTGCTCAGCTTCTGGAATGTGTCCTTTGCCATGCTAATTCACCTTTGGATCTCTGTGTTGCACTTTCTGTCTTCTGTTGGAACACTTCCCAGGCGTTTAATTTTTTGTACCTGCTTGATTTTAGTACCCACCACCTGTATTTGGCATTTTGGGCTGCTCTTTTTTGCTGATGACCATGCATTTGGTTTTCTGCAGTTTATTTGTAGTCCTTTCATGTCACTCTCTTCAGCTAGCTTCTGTCGGAGGTCTTGTAATTCCTTCCCATGTCTGCTATCAGTACTGTTTTATCTGCTTTCCTTATGTTGTTCAAATTGTGGCCTTTGATGACAAATACTGGCATAACATCTACGGTCCTCAGAAGAGTCTCACTGTACAAGTTGAATAGATCCAATGAAAAGACACATCCTTGTCTTACGCCTATTTCTAGCTTTGTCTATCTGCTGAATTCATGAGATGTCCGTATGCAGGTGGTTTGTTGATAGTAGAGATTCTCTAATGTCTTTCCCAAATACGTCGAGTTTACTGAGCATTTCTGTCAATTCTTTGTGGTGTATTTTGCATTTGCATAATCGATAAAACACAGGTAGATGTCTTTTCTCATTTGTATTGCTCTTTCGGATAGTATCCTAATTATGAATATGGCATTCCTTGTTCCAGTGTCTTTGATGAACCCACACTGTCCTTGTCTTTTCTCTGGTGTGATTCTGCTTCTCGCTCTATTCATCAGGATTTGGATGATCAGTTTTGTAATGTGGCTCATCAAACTGATTGTTCACTGGAGTTCACACTCATCTGCACCTGGTTTTTTAGGCAGAGCTATGAAAATCAACTAGCTTAGCTCACCACTGTTATAAACTTCATTTATCATTTCTGCAATTTTCTCAACGCCATAGCAGCTTCCACTTCATACTTTAATATTTTTGGTCCGTCCTCATCTTTGTGTATCATTGGTTGCTCTCTCTTGTCGTGGAAAAGATCTTTTATATATTCTTCCCATTGCTGGAGTATTTCCTCTTTCTCCAATATGATCGTTCTATTCTTGGATTTTATACATTCTGTTGAGAAGCAGGTTTTTGTCCTGTCAGTTCTCTTATCTCTTTATGCATGTCTGCTTTATTGGTCCTGCTCATTCTCTCTACCTCTGCACATTTGTTGTTGAACCATTCCTCTTTTAGCCTGTTTGCATTTGCTCCTTATTTCCTTGTGCATTCTTTTTGTATTCTATTCCATGTCTTGGCATTGCTTCCTGTCTCCTTTGCATCATGTCGAGAATCTCTTCAGTCATCAACTCATTTTTTCCTCTGCATCTGATTTCTTTGGGGCAATGTTGTTTGCTGATGTCACTAGTGTTTCCTTTAGTGAGTCTCATTTCAAGTTTCCTTTTCCAATTTGTTCTTTGTATTTGTTTTTCCTGCTGTCAGTGTATTTTTTCTGCAGGTTGAGGTCATTCACAAGCGTGTTGCATTATAGTGTTGGTACTGCACTAAGCTTCTTCAGTCTCTGGTGTTTCACCCTCAGTTTGCAGATGACACACATGATTAATAAACAATTCTCACCACATATTCAACACATGCTCAGCAATCTGTTTTTAATAATTTTACCCAAAGTAAGACAATAAAACCACTAAGATGCAAGGGGTTACTGCATGTGAAAAAATAAGAGAAAAAGAAAATTATTTAGTGAGAGAAACCAATAAAAGAACAGGAATTAAGATAACAAAAGATAATGATTGATATTGCATTTAAATTTTCAAAGATTAAAAAGTTGTTTGGGAAGTAAGAAGCAGGAAGACAGTTCCACTAGTGAGAAGTGTGCTAGAAGAAATTTTTAGCATAGGACTTATAGTTACATATAGATATTTTAACTGTTAAATGTTGAAATCATGCTGCCAATCCCATACTACACTTACATTTATGAAGTCAACAAGAGGGAAGTTTATCAGAACAAGTACCATGAAAGTATTTATAGAAAAAATTCAGGGAAGCTACTTTATAGTTGTGGGAAAATGACTAAAGTTAAGATGCCAGGTCAGGATCAATAATATTGCATATTCTTCATTGTATTTTATCAATAATCTCTAAATATATAGCAGAAGCAACAGGCCAGATGTGGCAGCAATATTCAATGCATAGATGAATGGCAGACTTATAAATGTGTAAGATTGATTCTGGTGAGAAATATTGTCTAGCATGACATACTGAATCAACATTCTTAGATTAAATTATTAGCTTAAGTTCATAAAGTCAAGGTACCAAAGAGAAAAACTTCCCAGAACAATTACTGTGAATATATATAGTAGTAACTTACCTCAGTGACCCAAAAGGGCCAGAGTCATGTGTATGTTTTGTCAGGGAGTGTGGAGATGGTGAATTGATGAGCTTCGGTCAGATGGAGAATATGACAGCATTTTGTGGCTATAGAATTGGTGCTGCTTGTAGCCATTTTTATTCAATGGTTCTGGGCACTCATTGGCTGAGTGGTAGTCTAGTTGAATACATAAAACAGGGTATGCTCATTTAAGGGTGTAATTTTTGAGCTGTTCGTTTGTGTGTGAACATCTTATCAGTGATCAAGACGAGAATTGAGAATTTGGATGGCCTGGTGAAACTGTTTGGAGTGCTTTCCTGTGGTTGCTTCCAACCAATATATATATATATATATATATATATATATATATATATGGGTGCATATATATATATATATATATATATTGTTTTTACGACAATATATTTATAGAAATGGCACAGGGAAAGGGACTGAAGCCGATATGTCAGATAAAATAACATTGCAGATTCTGCTTTGCAATTTCTTTTTCATTTTTCTACAACAAGATATTGAAAGTTTTAATTGTAGAAACTTGAATTGCATAAAATGTAAATGAACAAATTATTTCAATCCATATTTCTTGTAGATATTTCTTTCCTCTTCATTCCAAATATATTTTTCCTTTTTTGTCTACTAATGAATCATAACATGACTTTTTCTAGCAGTTTATTCTGTGTCATTTTTGTCAATGTTTACCTTTGGTAATATTTTCAGGAAGATGACACTACTGTATCACTTATACAAGTTATGGTCATGGGTCCCATAAACTAATATCTCAGTAGGGTTGTGGGGGCACTGTATTTACTTTAAAAACAGCAATGGATGTACATTAAGCAAGATAGATAAAGCCTATCCTTCTTTAAGATGGTATTAAATTCAAAGTTGCTGTTCACCTAGACTGGTTACCCGACTAAGGAAACTAGTGCACCCATGGGAGTTTAAATTCAGTGTTTTCCTTTTCATAAACTGGCTGTCATCCTAGGCAAAGACAGCCCACTCTCTCCTGCTATATAGTACATAGCAGGAAAATTATGGATTGAAAACTTTTCCAATTGTATTTTGTACAAAATGAATGGAACCAATTTTATCAGAATTTGAATGTTGGTTTCATTTTTGGCACTGATAACTGTTATGCTACCAGCATATCTGCCCAGGTAGAAAGGTCAAATTACCAGAGTTCCAAAAGAGGATCAAATTTACTCTTGATGACTTATGACATCAGGTTGCTAATCTCATTTATCAGAAAAAAATAAGCAGGAAACTTTTATGGCAAAGAGATGAGTAAAATGTTCACAGAACATGATTTGCTTGTGCCAATTTTTTAAGTTTGCTTGTGAGTGGTAATTCAAATTGTCAGTAAATTGAATGTGTACACAATATAGATACAAATGAAGACCAGATAGAACAGAGGTCAGGAGAAAGGAGAAAAAAAGTGTCACAAAAAACAATTTGTACACACACTCACATACACGTACAGTACAATTTGTACACACACTCACATACACATACAGTACATAGGCTGTCTTTGTTCTTAACTCAGTTAATCAGAACTAAAGAATTGGGCAAATAATATATAAAAAAAGATGGCACTTTATGTTTCAACAAACTATGGCAGAAGCAGATGACTGCAAATGATGAGGAGAAGAAAACTAATCATGTTGGAAGAGGTTGGGGGGTGACTATACTTGTTCAGAAGACTCCTCAGGATTGGAGAAGAAAAATCTCTGATAAATAAGATAAAATGGTGATTAAAAAAGCAAACAGGTGTCCAGATAATCAATGAGAGGAGAGCAGTGTGCAGAAAAGAAAAAAAGACAAAAAAAGTGTCTGGGAATTATAGATACTAGCCAAGTCCAGTAATAACAATTGAATGGTAGATTTTCATTGTTACAAAGATACTGATAATTTGATAGATGACCATTCACAGGAGTGAGTAGACAAAGAAGTAATTGTTTGTAAAAATGTGAGTCAAAGAAGAATGTCTGATTATCAACTAACAGCAGAATAAGATAAAGTGCCTTTAGAAAGAAAAGAATTCTGGATTATTGTTCTTGTGGTTTTGGTATTTCAAGAACACTGTCAAGGTTAGTATGAAAATGGTCTCTTAAAGCTAGTGGGGAACTTGTTCTGCAAAATAATAAGTGAAAAATCTTTTTTATTATACTAATCAATTATATGGACTGGTGATTAATAAGTCAGTTAAGTGCTATACGTGATACACGCTTGGGCGATCATATCTCAAAAGAGACATGACTGACTGGGCAGAAGATTATCCCACAGTAGGTTGCCATTGCTTTCTGCGGTAGACTGGTTGCCGACCAAGGCTATAGAACCCACTCTGTCCTGCTATTTAACCCATAACTGGAAGGAAGAGATGGATTAATACCTTTCCCAAGGATATTTGCGCGTAAGTGAATACAATGGATTCAACTGGAATTTGAACTCAGCTCCCTGATTTCTCATTCCGAGCCGATATCCACTGCACCACAACGCACAACCAGTGATTAGTGATTAATAGCATGAATCAAAGGCAAGCAGAGTTCAGGTTTTGTTTGATAATTTTGCTCACTTTCCTTTAATGCATCTGGAAAATGTATAAATCCTTTGCTTCTCATCCTTTAAGTAAAATATTGAAGCAGAGAACAACTCTGGATTCAAAACAAAAAGATAACAGGAGACTACTCGAGTATGTATCTCAAGAAGAATTATGGTAATGCACATTTTACAGATATTAAAATAAAAAGAAGCTATGGAGAGCCATGGTTGCCTACTAGAGAAAGAACTGATCTTGGCACAAGAGCTTTGAAAAATGTAAAAAATGTTAATGAGAATCAATTTAATCAGTGATCTACATTTGGAAAATATTTCTATATACAATAATTCTCGATATTATAATAATTCTCGATATTATAAATCTGGATGTAATAATTCTAATGATTCTACACATGATAACCTTTTTACGTCTTTCTACTTAGAAAAATAGATGTTTTTAAAAAAATAAAGCTAAATTTAAACAGCAAAATTATAGAGTAATGGTAAAAAAAAATGATAAAAGTTAAAAATGCATCTGCATATTTTCTCTTTTAAGTACCTCATGTCTTCAGGGTGTAAATGCTCATAGTTCTCCACAAGTCTCTTGTTGCTCTAAGCAATGTCTGAGTGTTAACCATTCATCTTTGTTATCACTTTTCCATCACCCTTTCAGCCAAACTCATTAAGGAGATGTTTTGCAATTTCCATATACCCTTCCTTTCTTCAGTATGTCCTGTGAGTGTTTAATTTTCCAAAGTTCTGTGGTGGTTGGCACTGAATATTGGTTTTTACATTCATAATGAATGAATACTTGGCAAACATTATTTCAGAAGGTTTATTTTTCTTTGAATACATATAAAAACTTGTATCCTAGTTCATGAAAGACTGCAAAGCCCATTCTTAGCAAGCAGTTGTTCTGAAAAGTTATTTGATGGTTAATGATGTGAACCAGCCTGTCTCATTGTCTGTCAAAAGGGTAGAGAGGATTGACATTAAAATCTTTTTTCTGGCCTTATATTGAGATTGGTAAGTGCGGACAGATTTGTCCTTTGCTTTGATACTTGTTCTTTGAGATTTTGTGTTCATCTAAGTATCTGGTTTCAGAAATTAAATTAGTTGACTGACCTATCCTTAAGAAGGCTGGTGTTAAGAAGGTGAAATGTAGGTGATACTTTTCAGGGGTTTTCAGGGATTTATTTTATGTTATTTATTGAACAGCACCTGCTACTACAACAGTGATGATGTAAAGCAGCAGAGATACAAAACGTCATATCTAGAAATAGAAATAGTCATTATCTTATTTTCCAAGTATACATCAGTATGACTGATGCTAACCTCACAAGAGAGTGACTCATTGCACCTTCTTGGGTTAACACTTTCAGTTGACATGATGTGGAAAGACTATATTGAATCCCTTGTTAGGTTAGCTGGTATATATTTAGAGATCTTTCATAAAATTCAAAGAAGAATCAGCAAAGAAGAATTATTAGTCCTGATCTTGTATCTCAGCTTCAGTCACTTTCCCACTTCCATAAAGTTACCTTCCTGTGGCTTTCATGGTAATTGTTTGTATGAGCTCTTTGATATGTTTCCTAGATTTAACAGAAATAAGTGCAGTACTCGACTGGAAATGAGGTTTCATCAGTTTACAGTTGAGTTGACCAAATGTAACTGTAACTTCTATGCTAATGATTTCTTTTCTCACACTTTTTACTTGTAGAACTCTTTCCTGGCTACATGTTTTCTAGTAAACTTTAATCTTCAAATGCTTAGATACAATGTCAGTCACTTTCTACTGTCTTCCTGATTACTCTTCTATTGTTCTTGCTCCTTAGTAATGTTTTTGTTTACTAATTCTTCCATATCCAGTGATACCTTATGTCTTAGTGGCTTTATTGCCTTGCTTGGTGTGAACATAATTAAAAAGAAAAAAATTCTTCTGTCTGACTTGGATTTGACTGTCTGATTATTATTATCTTCAGATTTTTTATATTCTATGTTTTTACAGTTGCGGTTTAAATAAAATCCTGATTCTTATTTCTTTCTGTGACTAAATTTGTCTGAAAAGTTTTTGCATCTTACACTTTTTCACATTACCATTTTGACCAGTTTTTCAGAATTCTATTGAAGAATCAATTTTGCACTTTTATAAATCTACCATTCATCAGTGCATGGAATATTGCAGCTATATGGGGGTTAGTGCTCGGGCTATATATCTTGGATCAAGGATCTGTATCATATATCAAGGTCTGTAATGTTATCAGTCCTGACCTGGCATCTCAGTTTCCAGTCACTTTTCCATGTGTACTATCTCTCTAACAGGATGTAATATCTCTCCAATAGAATGAGCTTATTGGGGGTCCCAAGCAGTGCTTTGTAACTGTTGTTATCTCAACATCTGATTTTTTCTGCCTACATTTATATATGTTACACATGAAATTAAGTACAACTGGCTATTAAAAGATGAAAAATCTTTTGAATTTTGACATCATTTTTTGTTGTTTCCAAATCTGTGAATTTGTTTTGCTAAGTCATGAAAAAAAAAACATGATATAAAATTCATTATTTTTTATTCATAATGTTGATTGTGTTAAAATTATTCAATTTTTAACAAGAAAAATCTTAAGCTGACATTAAAAATTGCCACAAAACATTATTAAAGGAAAATTTTTCGAAGGAACTAAAAACCCAGTTCTAAACAAAATGCAAGAAATAAACATCAATTTCTGTTCAAAAGACCAGGGAAGTGTGTAAACCAGATGATAGATGAACCTATCTACTCCTGTTGAGGGGAAAAAATAGTATAAATTTCAGTTTAAGTAGAGACATTAGAAGTATAAAGTTGAAGTAGAGTTTAGAAGAAACTGGAAACTCAATTCTAAAGATAAAGCAAGGGATACACCTCTACTCATCATCATCCTTAGTCTCACAACTTTGTATGATTGTAGGGTTACTGCATAACTGAGTACCTGTCCAGCTTCCTCCATCTGTATCAATTGCAGGCCAGTATCTAATACTCTATGAAGAATCTTCTTGTCCACTCTGTCATATGGTCAGTCTATTTTTTCTCCTTTTGCTTAAAGTAGGACATTTTAGGATGGATGTGTGTTGTGGTGTAATGGAAATCAGTTTGGAATGAGAAATCCGAGAGCTGAGTTTGAATACCTGCTGAATTCACTTAATTCACTTATGCAGAAATACCTTTGGGAAAGGTTTTAATCTATCTTAATCTATCTTAATCTATCTCTTAATCTATTAATCTTAATCTATCTCTTCTCCCTTCAGATATGTGTTAAATAGCTGGACAAATTAGGTTCTATAGCCTTGGTTGGTAACCAATCTACCGCAGAAACTACTGCAGGAAAATCTTCTGCCTAGTCAGTCATGTCTTGAAAGAGACATGATTGCTCAAGCATGTATCACATATGGCAATTAGCTGATTGACTGACTGTTGAATGTTTGTTGAAACTTATGTCCATGTCATTTCAACTTCCTCTACTTCACAGTGATTATGAGGTCTTCCAACAGACCTGTTTCTTGTGTGATAGTGGCTGGCACTGTGTCATTTGTGATCTAATCTATGTAGAAGATAGTGAGGATTGTTCTGTAGCATCTCATTTGTACTGCTTTAGTTCTTATGTTGTAATTCATCTGTTAATATCTAAGACTGAATAAATAAGTGTTACATTTTTATAGATGAAATTTGAAAAGACATTTTATCTAAAAGTTGAACTTTGAATATTCATTCAAATTATCTAGGCCATAATTATTTTAAAAGTTTGAACAGTTTTTTTTAATTCAATCTTATAATCAAATATTCAGCACTTGATTTTAATGTTGCATAAAGACAAAAAATAAAGACTATTTTTATTTTGATTATTTTCTCCCCCACAAGGCAATTAAATATAAAACACAATTGGTGCTCTCAATCTTGTCAACATATATTTTACTCTTATAAACCCAACATTAAGTCTGGCAGAGATAAAATAATTTATTGACTCCTTAGGCTGAATTCAATTTGAAAGTAATGTTCCATATGTATTTTCATTGTTTTTTTTTCCTTTTGTGTCAACTAGAGTAGTAAAGACTTTTTGTAATGAATAAGATATAACTGTTCAACATTACAATTTTGTTTATACCTCAAGTAATGTCTTATTAGTTATTAATATTTGCAGAGTTTATTTAAGTCTATAGTGAAACTGTCTTATTATTTTAGTTTGAATGTTTCATTTTTTTGTAAAGGTTACATTTAAAAAGTATTTATTATCACTATTTTGGTTTATATTAAATCTTGAACATCTTTTTAATATTGTTAGAAAAAACAATGTTAATATATAAAAAGTAAAAGTGTATATATTCTTGTTTCTCAGTGTTTATGTGTTTAACAAGAAAAGAGAAAAAATAGAGCAAAAAGGAGGAATATAATGTTCATAATACTGACAGATTTTTATATATATATATATATATATATTAATGTATATTTGGGCAGCATTCTTTCTTTTAATCATATTTTGTTAAATACGACTGACAATGAAGATTTTATAAGTTTTTTATTAAATTTTTCCAGTATTCTTACATGCTTCTTTTTGCTGGAGATAAAGAATGTAAAAATGTTTCAAATTGATAACATTTTGAAGTGCTTTCAGTCACTTCAGTGGCCATTCTCAAGGGTGTTATCTTTCTGATATGGTTATTTTTTTCCTCATATTTTGTGTTTTGGAATAAGAGCCTTCTTTAACAGCTATCACACAACGTACATAACTGGAAATCATGTGAGCATCTTTCTATTTTTTAAAACTTCTAAAACTCCATTTTCACTGTTAAGTATTGTAAGGTTGATGGTAGGAGAGAATTGTTTGATATATAGTGCCTCTCTTATAGCGAGATGTTTTTGATTTGTGATTTAAATAGTATTTTTGTATTTTTGATCAGAATTTTCCTCAAGGGTTCTTGTAAATTATGGGCTAATAAATTTTTTTTATTGAACTTTGATTGAATAGGTGGCATGCAAGATGTCTACTCAATATATATACAAGTTCTATTAAAATGACTGACAAGTCATTGAGGTTTAGCTTTTTTCTTGTGTTTGTACAAGTGTTTATTTTTCTGGATACAAAGTGTGTAAAACAGTCCATCATATTGGTTATACCATTACATACCTATCTAGATGACTCATATTATCCCTATCTAACCATAGCTCAATTAGGACTCATTTAAATACACACAGAAACCTACTAAACTCTATCCACAATATACTAATAAAAAATACAAGTATCATTGCTTCATTTACATGTAAAAAAAAGATTAAACATAATAAAAATAATAATAAAGAAAATGAAAAACCAACACTCAATAACATTAACTATGAACACAGCCACAACATGCTGACCATGTTTGGAAAATAAAACATTCTTAACGTACACATATATAAAAAACTCACATTTAAAAATAAAATAAAATAAAAATCATCCTTGATAATGGCAAAAAGAATAGCTGAGAAAGGCTCAGATATGAAGAACATTTGGATAGTTTTACACACTTTGTGCCAGAAAAAGAAACACTTGAATGAAAACAATAAAAATGAAATAAAAAGCTTAATTGCAGTACCTTGTCAGTTGTCTTTAATGAAACGTGTATAAAAAGAAGGAATACTGCACAAATACACAAAATATGTACATATATATATATATATATATATATATATATATATATATATATATATATATATATATATATATATATATATATAGCATGAGAATGTGTAAAAAGTTTTCTTGTGACATGTTTGGGACTTTATTAGACTAAATTTGTTATGTTGGTATGACTACATATTTGTACAAATGAGGGATGCTGGGAATTTCAAATATGTAATTTTTTTTAATCTATTCAATTTATAAAAATTTATCTACAAACAATGATGGAATGAAAAGAAAAAGAATCTAAATTCAATTGGCTAGATTAAAATAATTTTTTTTTAAAATTTGATTAAAAAAATTCTTAGCATCCCTCATTCAAGCCCATGTGTAGTCACACCAATATAACAATTTTAGTTAGATAAAGTTCTAAATGATGAAATGCATCAGAAGAAAATTTTTGCACTTTGTTGTACATTTTTCCTCAATATTGATCTTGATATATATATATATATATATAACCTTATATAATCAAACTCTTACACACTAATAAACTAAAAAAAATACAGTTGAACTATTTATCAAAATATTTAATAATGAAAGATAAACATACTTATCATCAGAGTTTTGTGAGGTTATAGTTTTGTTGAATTCCATACTTTCATCAATGAATAACACTTTCCTGCATCAATATTGTTTTAACAAGAAAATGGTTGTTTTAAATAATTATTTTCTCATTATCCAATCAACTATCTCCCATTGTGTTCTTTTAAATAATTATTTTCAGTGAAATGTTATTTATGCTTTAAAAGGAATTCGAGAAGGCAAATTCATGTCAGGGTAAAAAGCAAACACTGGTTATTTATTTATTTTTTAAATGAAATATTACTAGTAAAAATTCTACAAACAGCTGATAAATACATCATATGACCTGTATAGAATGGCAGTCAATAGAAGAAACATAAGGTGCCCTGCTATTTTCGATAGCTTGAGGCTATGCTTTAAGCAAATGAGACTAACCCTGAAGCCATCTTGCTTGCTTTGTGGGTGGCTTGGGGATTGGTATCATTTCATAAAGCTCCAATAGGCAACTAACCAAAAGAAATGAGGAAAACTCAATAAAGAGAGTCTGAGTGCTTAGAAGACAATCACTTTGTTACTGACTTGGCCAGGGTTAACTAGACCTCTCAGGTCATTGGATGCTAATAGCAGACCGGAGAAGGATATGACTTTGCCTCCAGGGCACTCCTCTGAATGGTCTCTTGCTTCAGGTCTTTTGGACAGATTGCCCTGTGTGGGTCTAATGACAATTTCAGCTTCTCTTCACCTGCCGTTCCTACCCAGAGAGCCTAAATTGACAAAAGGCAAAGCACTGTTCCTTCTAAAATTCACAAATAGAAAAGCAAAATAAAAACACAAATAGTGTCAGCAACAACAGTGATGTAAAATCATGAAGTTGATCAACATAATAATGACAATCCATAATAAATACAAGCAAATTTTTGTCATGGCTACCTTTACAAATGACATTGCATTAAGGTGCATAAACCTAATATTAGTAATGGTGATAATAATTCAGGAAAACTAATCAAATAAAAACACTCTTGTTTCTCTCTTTCTCTCTATGCTTTTCCTAAACAATTATTCCTGCAAGATGCAGGGCCAATTACAAATCATAATTCACTGCTATAATCTTTTGCAAGCTTTTACTCTGATGGAATCAAAAACACTGGTCATTTAATTAAAGTGTCCAATTTTTGTCCATGTTTTTATTAACAATGTCAATATAATGTAAATTAACAAAGGGAAACTGATATCAGAATTTAGAATATCTATCAATAGTTTGTTTTTTTACAATGATGCTCACTCTGTACAAGGCCCAAGAGCCACTTGAGGGTTACAGAATAAGAGGCACTGACCCAAGCACGTTATTGTGATAATGCAAGGGACCACCTGAAGGGAAAGAGAAAGAAAATTTTTTTACAAGGAACTGGAAATCCAATCCTAAACAGGAAACATGAAATAAATCTCTACACATATTTAAAAAAAACTGGGAAGGAATGGGAATCAGACAAAATGTGAACCTATCTCTACCTATTGAGAAAATTTTAAAAATTATAAAATACTAGCAGTATAGCCCAGCGTTGCTCGGGTGTAATGAAAGCTTTAAAACTAATCCATGGTCCTGGAGCTCAGACTCTTTAGACGTTGGCATGAAAGACTAAAAAGCAATAGTTGTTTCTAGTTAAAGCAAAACCGTAGACTGAAAGAAAAATGAATGGATGTAAGTTAAATTTTGATTTCCTGGTATCAATATCAAATTTTCTGCACTATTGTAAGAACTGCAACCTTGAAACTTCTGAATATCGTTTCTTATGTCTTTGTCTATGAGTGTATCAAATTTGATTAAAATCGGACCACTCCTTCTATAACCTGATTTTTTTTATTATCGATTTTCGATATTTATCAGGGGTACCTTGACACAAAACCTAGCTAAGAACACTCACAGACGCTTATAGTACAACTGTGTAAATTTTCAAGAAAATCCGTTCAGCTGTTTCGGAGTCTATAGGTAACGGACACACACACACACACACAGACAAAGTTCCATTTATAAATAAGTTTAGATAGATTAAGTTCAGAGATTTAAGTGGAGATGCTAAAAGATTAGAGCTGAAATAGTTTTTAGAAGGAATTGAAAACTCAGTCCTAACTAGGAATAAACCTTTATTCCTGTTCAAAAGACTGAGGAAGAGTGTGAACCAGATGATAGGTGTATTTATCTACTTCTATTAAGGAACAATAAAGGTAAATAAACAGAAAATAAAATTTCAGAGTTTTAGGCAAAGATGTTAGAAGTATAAAGTTACTTTAGAAGGAATTAGAAACTCAGTCCTAAAATGGAAACAAAGGATAACTTTCTACTCCTGTTCAAAATAGTGAGGAAAAGTGTGAACTGGAGAATAGGTGAACCTATCTACACTTATTGAGAAAAAAGTAAGGAATAAATATTGAGTTTTAGGTGGAGATATTAAATATAGAGTTGAAGTAGACTTTAGAGAGAATTGGAAGCCGAATCCTAAATAAGAAGCAAGGGATAAAACTTTGGGGAGGAGTGTGAAGTAGAAAATAGATAAACCTGTGCATTCCAATCTCATTTATATAAGTCTAAAATCAAGACTTTTCTTCTTCTTTTATGTGCTGTACCCCTTCTGGATGTGGGCAGTCATGGTTCTCCACAACATTCCATCTTTTGTAATTCTTAACAATATTTTCATCTTTACAATTCCTACCAAATTCTGTTGTACTCTCCATTTAAATAAGCTTATTAGGTAGGTTATTTGCTTTCAATATATCCTGTGAGTGTCAACAAGAAAACACTTCTTCTTCTATGTGCCTTGTCCCTTCAGTACATAGGCGATCATCTCTTTCCACGTCTACCTATTGCTGGTAGCTCTTAGCATGCTTTCTCATGTTACCCCATCCAAACCCTGCTCTGCCATCCACCAGCTCAGGCCCTTCAAATATGTTATCTACTGTTTTCCTCTGTCTCTCTTTCCCTCTATCTGACCTGTGAGTATCAGATTCTCCAAGCCCTCCTTCACATGTCCCATGAACTTCCGCTGCCCCTTCCTGATGCTCAGTATTAATTGCCTTTTTGTTTCCATCCTTTCTAAAACCTCATTATTACTCACATGCTCAATCTATGATATTCACAGAATCCTTTTGTAGAACCACATTTCAGTTGCTTCAAGTTTTTCCTTCATCTTTGAAGATATTGTCCAGCATTCACTGCCATATTGAAGGGCAGACATTACATAGCAATCCAGTTTCTAACAAAACCTTTCTGTCTCTTAACACTCTGCTCAGCTTCTGGAATGCATCCTTGGCCATTGCAATTCACCTTTAGATCTCAGCATTGCACTTTCCGTCTTCTGTTAGAACACTTTCCAATTACTTAATTTTTTGTATTTGCTTGATTTTAGTATTCCCAACCTGTAATTGGTATTTTGGTCTCCTCTGTTTGCTAATGATCATACATTTGGTTCCAGTAAATTTGCCAAAGTTTAGCAATGCCAAGCCTGGTTAGTATCTAGGTGGGTGACTGTTTGAGAATACTTGAGGCTGTAAGCTTGAATGTGCAGGCAGTGTAATGGAAAATGGCTCAGAATTGTTAATTGGAGAACTGAGTTCCAATTCTTATTGGGTTTTTATATTCACATACACAAAAATATCATTGGGAAAGGTATGGATCCACTTCTACTACCCCTGCTATGGGTTAATTCATCAATGCCATTATATATGGGTTAATATTGCATAATAGTTCAGCACTCTTTTCTTTAGTCTTAATGAAATTTTTCTCTTTTTTAATACTTTCTCTATTCTATAAAAGACATCTGTCACTATTCCAGTGTGCCTTCTAATAAAATGTTTCCGTTTCTTAATACTTAACTTTTGAAAAGCATCTTTCACTATTCTAATGTGCCTTTGGACTTTGCTGTCATATTTTTCATCATCTGTTAAAACAATTCCTAGATATTTAAATTTTCATACGTTCCTGATTTTGACATATACAATTCATTAGGGTCTTACTCTTGCTGTCAATTATACATTATATATTCTTATATTGTCCATTATTCCTTTCTTCCTGCTTTTCTTTAATACTGTGTCTAGGAATTCTTTTGTGTCATCCATGTATCCTAAATTGCTAAATTCATGCCCACTAATAATATATCCTGGTATAACGTTCTTAGTATATTTTATAATTTTTACTATTTAAAAATGTTTTATTCATGTTTAATAACTACAGATATCTACATGCACTCAAAATTGGTTCATATCTAATATATAAAATCAAAGTTTGTATGTTTATGTGTGTATCCATGCAAAAAACTGAAAATTAAATATATAAAGTCTGTTCATGTGGGTATGCATGTGCAAACTATGATACCAAACAAAGGTGGTTTTATCATTTTCTCCCACTAGCATGTGACTTATACTTTTATATTGGGAGAGCTTAAAAGAAAGATTAGTTCTCCCATTTGTATTTCCCCTATTATGGGTATTATTATATCCACAATATAATAAAACCATATTTCATGATCAGAATGTAATGAATGATGAGAAGGAAATGAAAACTATGCTTTGTTGACTTTTATACCAATAAGACATACACAAAACTATATATACAAATTTACATGTATTCTACACAAAGGAAAATATAACATATACATTTATACACAGCATGCAGAGTGAAAGGAGAACAAAAAGATAGGGTCTTACATACAATATAGAGATTCTTCTGTGTTTCTGGAGAAGCTACATTTAGGGTTTCAGATTGAAGTGCCTTGATTCATCTATAATGCCTTGAAGACATATTCTGCAAACAGGAAATGGCAAATCACAGACAAGACCCAAAGAAGGATCTGTAATAGATCCTGACATGGCATCTTGTCTTCAGTCACTTTCTAATGATGAGCTTTCTTCCCTGGTTCCCCAACTGTATAAATATAAGTGTGCTACTAAAGTGGCAGTTAGGTTCCACCCTTTTACTATTGAAATAATTAAATGTAATCATAACTTCCATTCGATACTCCAACAGTTTCTTTTTTTGCACATCTCACCTGTGGGACTCCTTTCTGTTTACTTGCTTCTCTGACAACTACAATCTTCAAAAATTTAAACACAATGTCAATTGCTATTTTCAGTCTTCTTAAAACTCATTTATCTTTTATCCTTTCCTTAATCCTCCCTATACTCAGTCTTTTCTCTCACTTTCTCTCACTGTTGCCCCCTTCATACAAGTGGCATTCTTGCCCTGCTTTGGGTAAAATAATTAAAAAAAAACATTAGTCAGTTACATTTTTCAAACTGATTTTATCTAACTAGAAGTTGTAAAGAGGACATATGTATCTATTTTAAATGGTAAAATTATACTAAATTCTTGCATCAAGTTATCTATTGATAGAAAAATAATAGAGTCATAAATATTTTGTCTATATTTCTTCAAGGATATATGGCCCGGTGGATAAAAGTGTTGGTTAGATCCTGTGACTTGACCCAAGGAGTTGTGTGTTCAATATCTGGCTACAAGAGTGGTGAACAAAAACTAAGAGAGTTGAGTTAAAGGGAGATAAATAAGACATCTGAAAGTGGCATGAATCCTGGAACAAGAACAATCTATGCCAGTGATCAAAATAAAGAGTTGTACAAAATTCCAGCCACCAGAACAAAGTCGGGGTGTAGAAATGGTCAAAACTTTGTGAATATGGCAATAAAGATGAGGACAACAGTCCAAATAATGTAAATAATGTTATAAATAATTTCTGTTTTTGCTTATCACCTTTATTTTTGAAAAAAAAAATGTACAGTTATATTTTATTCAGTTATATATTCACCAGTATTTGTAGTTAACTGTTACCAATTATCAGGCAGTTATTCATATGAGTTTTGAATGAAATTTACCAGGTTTTGATGTGAAAAATCTTTTGATATTCTTTTGAGTCTGGTCTCACCCATCAAAGTATTTTGGGTCTGATCTTGCCTATCAAAGTATTTTGCAGTGATTGTAAAAAGTAATATATAAGTTGGTGCATGGTCAGGTGACTATGAGGGGGTGAAATAGAATAGATCAATTAGGTTTTAGAGTTTTCCCTGTGATATTCTCACTGTACACCACTTTCTATTGTCATGGAGGTGAGCAGCATCTTTCCTTTAACCCACTATCTATGCTGCCATTATGGTGTAAAAGCATTTTGAAAAGATGTTTGTTAGGGGACTATAAACTTATTTTTAACAACCACACATGATTAGTAATTAAGATGATGCATTTATCATTACTACTGGTCCCCCCAAAAAAAACATTATTTTTGACTCAGCCTAATATGTATGTTTCTAAAGTTTGCAGTTCAATACTAAATTCTAGAAAGATAGTTTTAAAATTGGAAATTAGGATAACTATAATTTCTAGTAATGACTGACAGTATAAAGTGATAAATGTAAGAATGAATGTTATACAAAATGTAGGCTATTCAAGTTCTTGTTACATGAAACCATAGCTGCATCTACTGCTAAGAAAGTTGTGTCACTGTGTCGGGCCAGGAAGTTTTTCTCGTCAGAATCTATTTTTCACATTTATAAATCTATCATTCATCCGTGCATTGAATACTGTTGCCATATCTAATGGGGGCTACTGCTATTCATTTTGAGGTTCTCGACAAAATCCAAAGGAGGATCTGCAATATAATTACTGCTGATTTAGCAGCCCACCTTCAGTCAATTTCTCACTAACATGATGTGGCTTCTCTCAAGTATTTTCTGAATGATCAAAAGGGGATTCATTTGCTTGCAATTACCCTTGAAAAAGACATTAAGCTATCTCTTCTCCCTCTAGCTATGAGTTGAATAGCAGGACAGATTGGGTTCCAAAGACTTGGTTAGCAACTAGTTTACTACAGAAAGAAATGGCAACCTACAGTGGAAAAATCTTCTGCCCACTCAGTCATGGATTGATAGTGATATGATTACCTAAATGTGTATCACATATTGCACTTAACTGACTGTTACCCTGACCAGAAGATAAAGGGGTTAGCATAGTGTCAACACCCCTACCTGTAAAAAAAAAAGTTACAGAAGCATTGATGACCCACCTCATTGATGGTGAGGGGTCGTTAATAGCGTATGTTCTACTGGTAGGGATGGGTCTAGGAGAAGGTTGGTTCTCATGAACTCTGTTTAATAGTTAATTTCACCACTTGAAATAAATAATCTCATTACCAGATCATTTTTAACCTACTGAAAAGAATATTTATTAACTAAGAAACTAGAATACATGATTGTCAGCCAAAAAGACAACTCAATATGCAAGCTATCTATTGGGAATGTTAATATCAAGCAAATATAGAATTTCAATGTTATGTAACAGCCCATGACAAAATATTACACAGAAATCTGAAGCCATGTGGTAATAGCAAAAGATACCTTCCAGAAAGTGTGTAAAGTAATAAGATTCATTAGAAACAAAGAAAGGAAGATTGAAATACCATGTAATATCTAATTTTCTTTATGTCTTGAAATGCAGGTTAGTTTCTTCACAGACGAATAAGAGTCTTGCAGTGCCACAAGTGTGGTTCTACCAATAAATGTTGAGAATGTATTGAAAAAAAAACATGTGAGCAATGAGGAGGTTTTAAGGAAAATAGGAAAGAAAAGTACACTTATACTTACAATCAACAATTGAAATCTAGGACATATAATGAGGAAAGAAGACTTGAAGAATTTAACACTCACAGGAAAACTGAAGGCAAGTGAAGTAGAAAGAAATAGTCAGTCAGTCAGTCAATTGCTATATTTGGGCAATCATGTCTCGAAATAGACATGAGTGACTAGACAGAAAATTTTTCTGCAGTAGGTTGCCATTAATTTCTGTGATAGATCGGCTGCTCAACCAAGGTTATAAAACTCTATATGTCCTGCTATTCTAGAAGAAGAAGTGATGGATTAATACCTTTCCCATGGATATTTGTGCACAAGTCAATAAAATAAATCTGACTGGAATTTGAACTCAGCACTCTGATTTCTCATTCCAAGCCAATATCCATACACCACAATACAAACTGTCAGTAAACAGTTTATCAAGTTTGTGTGAATGGATGGTAGAACAAGGACAAAGAGGATGTTAAAGATTCAAGTTAAAACACACTGGAAGTTGTAGAGAGCCATAATCAACTCCAACCTAGCATATAAAAGAACAAAAATTTATCATGACTTATTCAAAGATGGCTCTTCAATTTTGAGATACTTTGTGTTGATAATATCATTTTTTGATTTCTTTTATTTAAGGTTGGCGTTAGAAAGGCTGTAAAGCTGAATTGATGTTTTAACCACTGAGCTTTATCTGGTGATATTTGATGAAATAAATTAAAAGGATAGAAAAAATATTCTTGATTGAATGCACATCTATGCTTATCTTTGAAAGTTGATCTGCTTCCATTTTGACTTTGGTTTAAATAAATTTTTGCATCACTTGTTTTTATTTTCTTTTCCCCTTGAATAATTGATTCTCATTTATTGTGAGTCACTGGGTCAGTCTATTAGTCTACCTAACTTTTGGGGATCTTTTAAAGTTGATTCACAGTTCTTTTTTTTTTTTTTTCCACTTGAAATATCCTCAAATAAGTCACTAGATATCAACATATTTTCATCTTCATATGATAAAAATTCAACTTGAATACCTAACAAACACTTTCTGATAATATCAAATAATTGATTGAATGAAGAGAATTCATAAATATTTTTTATTGATAGTTTTTGGGTACTTTATGCATTCTTTTCAGTATGTTTTAGTTGTTATATGATCTTTTTTGTTGCTTAGATAAATTTTTTGAAAAAACATAATTTCCATAAAGAGATTTTTAATTTTTTCCTTTCTTGTTTTGGTGCTAACATTTTGTTTCAGCTTTCTGAATGTGTCTGTCACAATAACTAAAAAATCTAAAGGATTTATTCATCAGAATTTGATGCGTTTGCCACAGATTAAATATTGCTTTGTGCTTCTCTGCATCTCACCAAATACTTTCCTCAATATGTTTATTAATTCTTTTTAATTTTGCATTTTCTCCGCCATCTTTATCAACCAATAATTTGAGATGGCAAAAGGAGAGGATTTCCAGTGACTGTTACATTAGAGATTCCACTTTTTAATCCCCACTTCTGCTTTCACACATTTTCTTGCTCTTCTTCACTTTTCCTAATGCAGCTTATGTCTGCCATCTTTGACAAGCAGTTCCTACAACAACAACTGAATTAACAACAGGAAAAAAATCAGTGTAAACATTTTAATTCAGCCACTCAAAATTCAAAGACTGAAAGGAAAGTACAAAGGAATCAAAACCTTTTCATCAATAACGTTTCTCTGTATTTTTTTTGTCACGACTAATTCTTAACTTTTTTTATTCTTTCACATTTTAAGCAATGTAAAATGTTATTCTCAAGAATCAAGAAATTTACTAAATTCTCCTTCCTGTTTTAATTTTTGAATATGAAGAAGATTAATTTTCCTTTAGTTTTTCTTAACAGGATATCTCAAGATAATATCAAACTTCAAGCTCATCAATTTTAGCCAGAAGTTTGACCTTAAAGTTGTCTTGTTAATCTTATTAAAATGATATGCCTAATTTGAAGAAACAGTCATGTTTTCTAGATAACTTTTCTCTGCAGAAGTCCCAGGCCAGTAGCTCATTGTTTAAATCTTTGAACAAGAAGTTCAAGATGTATGGTTCATTATTTTCTGGTTGGCAAATAAAGCTCATTAACCACAACACTCTTGGAAAACTTAATATTAATTTGTTTCCAGAATGAAAGGGGTTATTTTCAACAAGAGAAATTGGTGAATATATATATATATATATATATATATATATATATATATATATATATATATATATCAGTAAAGTGCCATATGTGACACATGCTTATGAAATCAGGTTTCGAAAGAGACATGATTGAATGGGCAGAAGATTTTCCTGCAGTAGGTTGCCATTTCTTTCTGTGGTAGGCTGGTTGCTAAACAAGGCTATAGAACCCTATCTGTCCTGCCATTTAACTCATAGCTGGTGAGAGAAATGACAGCTTATTACTTTTTCCAAGGCTATTTGCATGTGAGTGACTGCAATGAATTCGACAGGAATTCAAATTTGTTTCTCTGATTTCTTGTTCCAAGCTGATATCCATTACACTACAATACCATCTGATATATATATATTGCCATCCGCAGACAGATCTATTTTGCTCTATCACAGCTCATCAGTACGGTTAGACTCCGATTGATATATATATATCTTTCCTTAAATATGGTCAACAAGGAAAAAATATAATTAGTTTTTATTAGGTTTTTACAGAATCCTAATATTTTTGTGTTTTGTTGGAGATAAGGAATAATGAAACTGTTCATAATTTGTATTGTTTCAAATGCTTTTGGCCACTTCTATAGCCGTTTTCAAGGGTGTTTATGTCTCTGCTGTTGTTATTTTCTCCTCATGTTTTGACTGTTACACAGTAATTTATTTTGTTTTGTTTTGTTTTTGAAAATAGAGCATTTATTCCAAGCTCTCTGTTACTGCATGTGACTGGAAATTACATGAGCATCTTTTTATTTTAAACATTTTTCAATACCCCATTTTTTTTTTCTAATTGTATCACCCCGAGCAAGGCGGTAATGTCACTGATGTGCAGGGAGGCTACGTAAGAGTAAAAAGATTGGAAAAGAGAAAGCCGGAAAACACATCTTAATTTCCACTATTAAATAATGTAAGGTTAATAATATGCAAGAAAAGACTGAGAGGATTATTGTAAAGAATAAATAGACATAATAAAACCTATATGATTCAACAAAGCAAACACACACACACAACACACACATTAATAAATACACATATAATCCTACATAAGTGGTACAGCACAAAGTTTCATGTATTACACAGTTATCAGGTGCATATTATGAACTAACCATTTAAGAAATTTGAATTTAAGTTCACTTGATGTTCATGGGAGTTAAATCTCATAATGTCCGGGTACATTTTTTTATCATCAAGAGTAAAATTCAAATAGACAAAAATTATATGAAGATAACAAAATTAATTTTTTTATATTTAAAAAAAAATATAAAAATGCAGAGAGACGAATTGAAAGGGGTAATATTTGTGGGGAAAAGAAAGAAAGAAAGAAAGAAAGAAAGAAAGAAAGGGGGAAGTATGAAAGTAAGAAAGAAAGAGACAAATGTATAAAGAAATCTGTATTATTCAGGATCTAAGAATTTTAGTAAGTATTTTTTCTATGACAGAATGTGACAATCAATTCACTTTTTTTGTTAATTAGATTAGGGTTAATTATATGAATTAAGATGAAAAATTTTTCTAAATGACACAAGTTACATTTGTCTCCTTTTCCATTATAATATTTGGTTTTTGTGATGATATTCCAGATAATAATTGGATTGTTGTTTTCTAATTTTCAATAATATATGGATAAAGCATTGCTTATGCTGTATTTACTGTTGTTTAAATACAGCATATGATTATTGAAATGATGTCTACACTTATTTACAGTTGCTCCAATATAGAACTTAGCATCATCATCCAAGTGTGAGCTCTATAAACAATACTTTTGGACATACACTGGCCATTCAATAGGCAGGTGTTATATTTTTAGCAGTTGCAATTTCTGTTAGAAGAGTCACTATAATTATTTATAGGGTAACTGTTATTATTCAGATGGGCCAAGTATTTATTTTATATCATAGTATTATATTGCGAAATATATTTATCTATGTTCTTAACACAACTATAACTAACTTTAACATTGCTTTTGTTGAAAATATTTTTAAATTTAGAAAGACATTCACCGGCACTAAATTTTAAAAATTAAATTTAGAAAGAATTTTCAAATGTTATATATATATATACACACACATCTTAGTAGTAGTAAAAACTAGGTGAATAACATTCTACAAAGTTGTAGCATTTACTTTTTAACAGTGCTCAATATGTAGTAGAGCAAATAAGTAGTAATATTCTAATTATTTATTTTTTTAAAATTTTTTTTTTAATTTTTTAAAATTTTTTTTATATACAAGAGTTGTCATGTTTCAGGGCTATGTTTGGCACCTCATCAGACAATATATGGTTACATGAGTTAGGAAATGATATATAAAGAAATTTGCACCTATTGTTCCTTTATTCTAGTGTGTGTGGCTAGGAAAAATGATTTCAATATAAATAATAAGAATATTACTACAATTATATATATATATATATATATATATATATATATATACTTAAGGCAATCACTGAACTTTTAATATACAAGTTTATATTTGTTTATGATATTTAATGTACAACTTTATAGACTGAAAAGACAAGAGAAGGAACAAATTACTGACATTGTAAAGGTGTTAATTTTATCTTCCTGACCAAACCCTTGATAAATATAGACATTTCAGCTTAAACCAAATCTTTTATGCTGGGTTTTCAGTCTGGTCAAAACTTGTATTTGAAAGCAGTTATAAATATATCCACCAAAAAATCTTTGAAGTGTCTCAATTGTTTCATACACTGCAAATATTTAACATGTAGTTGAATTTACACAGGAGACTAAAAAGATTGTTTGTATTTAAAAAGGAACTTTTATTTTTCTATTCAGACTTGCTTATAACTTGCTTTCTTAATATCTACCATTTAATCAGTTTCATATGTGATTTTCTTATCTTTTTTGCTTGAAATTTTAATCATTATTCATTGGTTGTATGCACATAGAGGTCTTGTATCAACAGCCAGCTAATGAAATACAAGACAGCTTAAAAGCTTCTCCCCCTGTTTTTAGTATATTCTTTCTCTCGGCAGAAGCTGGAAAAACATTTCTTGTTTCTAAACACAATAATTCCTGTGAAGTATGTGTCTCTTGGCCTCTCTCTCCCTCTCCATATATATATATATATATATATATATATATATATATATATATATATATATATACGCAATGCTAATCTTATATCTTCTGGCACCAACTCTGGTAACTGATACTCTGGAATTGAAGAAACCTCAACACTTTACAGACAAAATTTCTTTGTAATTTTTCTTTTTATGATTCCTGCTTTTTTGTGGTCTCCTATTTGTCCAAATGTCTGCTGTTATTATAAGGTAAACCTATGTCGAATATCCTCAAAGAGGAATTTGATAATAATGGTTTGTATGTGGGAATTATATCTCTCTGTCTTTTTCTCTGACTCACCCTATATATATATATATATATATATGATACAAATAGAGTTTAATGTATGCAATATTTATGGGTAAATTTACACAATGCCAGAGCATGTGTAATTATGAAATATGGTATGAAGATTGTGTCCAAGCATGAAGCATACTATCACCTCTTGGTATATCACTCAGTGTCCACTTTTATATATATATATATATATATATATATTTTTTAATCATATCACCCCAAGCAAGGCAATAATGTCACTGATGTGCAGGGGGCTACATAAGAGTGAAAAGATTGGAAAAACCGGAGACAACATCCTAAGCAGGGAACAAAGGATGAGCCCCTTCACCTGTTCAATAGACAAGGGTGGAGTGTGAACTGGGCGATAGTTTAATCTATCTACTCCAATTGAAAAAGAAAAGAAAAAGGAGTGAAAAGATTGTAAAAGAGAAAGCTGGAAACCACATCCTGAACAGGGAACAAGGGATGAGCCTCTTCACCTGATCAAAAGACAAGGGTGGAGTGTGAACCAGGCGATAGTTTAATCTATCTACTCCAATTGAAAAAAAGGAAAAAAAAAAAAGAAGTGAAAAGATTGGGAAAGAGAAAGCCGGAGACCACATCCTAAACAGGGAACAAGGGATGAGTCTCTTCACCTGTTCAATAGACGTGGGTAGAGTGTGAACCGGGCAATAGTTTAGTCTATCTACTCTAATTGAAAAAAAAAAAATTAGAATGGTGAACTGTAATTTAAAGTCCGACAACCAGAGAAGTTTTTGCCATTTTAAAAAACAAAACCAAACATTCAATTAAGCATGGGAAGTTTAAAATTAAGCAAGAGAAAAAAAAATGACTTTTGAGATATTTTAAAGAAAGTTGCAAACCATCCCAGACATGTTTCTCCCAGTAAGCTAAAAAATAATTTTTAACTTTTTGGTCAGTCCACGTGATACAGAGTGAGGGTCGGTTGTCAACTGTAGCCAGTATCTGTGCATCAGAGGGGTCGAGGAACTAAAAACAACAGCCCGTTAAAAACAGATAATCTAAAGGCCAGTATGGAAAAAAAGAAACACAGAGACAAGTAATCTAACAGTCCACTATTGGCTTCTGGCATATGGTCTGCCTTCCTCTACTGAGCACGCATAGCTCAGAGGTAGAATTGCTGACTGATGTCAATTTGGTCAGGTTTCAATCCTGATTAGAAGCAACTGGATGTTTAACTGTACTACTAATGAGCTGTGATAAAGCAAAACAAGACTGTCTGCAAATGACTAAATATGCTCTCACACAATTGAGCACTATAGAGAAAAGGTAAACTTTAAAAACAGTAGCTATTCACACACTTATACATTGTTCATTCAGTAATGAATTTGGACACTCTCGGTCACTGGCATGTGTTTACATTGTATATAACTTGCTAAAGTTCACCTTCTTTTACACCTAGTTTTAAATAATCAATATTTATTAGTAATTTACTTGGTTTTTCACCGTGTATTTGAATTTCAGTGAGGTTTTTAAGAAAATCACCTCTGTCCTAATACTTTTGCACACTACTGGTAGTGTGCAAAAGTGTTAGGACCGGGGTGATTTTAAACTTTATTTTGATGCCTCATAAAAGATAAAATAGTTCTTGTCCTAATACTTTTGTACAGTATTATATATATATATATATATATATATATATATAAATGAGATGATATATTTTCATATATCAATAACAGTATTGGGGAAATTGTATGACAAAGTGACAAAAGTCTACTTGTGATCTGTTTCATCATTCGAAACATTACCTGGATTAATTTTGTTATTTTCGTGGGACTATGCATGAGCCCAAAAGTGGGGTACTGAGAATTTTATAATTTTTTTATCTCGCTCAATTCAGTATTTGTCTATATTTCTCAGATGAGGTAGTATTTACACTATTTATATTATTTAGACTATTGTCTTCATCTTTGTTGCCATTTTTATGATGTTTTGGCCATTGTATGCTCCGGCCCTCTCCAGGCACTAGAAGATTTAGACCAAACCCTTTATTACGATCACTGGGGTATATTATTCTCATCTTTAGCTGAATTCATTCAGATTTTTTACTTTTTCTTTCCATCACCTTTGAATGTATGTATTTCACACTGTGATATTAGAAGGTCTGCTAGGAATGGTGAAATGTTTTTAAGACCCAGGGTGCAAATTTATTGTAGATGATCTTGCAATTAAGACATTCTCTAGACATTTACATAGTAGTGAATTATTTTTTCTTTGATCAGAGCAGCATATTTTATGTTAAAATTGTCTTCAGTCTTGTTAAAATGAGTAGCCAACACATTTGAGATATTATGTTGTAAAATGTTCCTTTTGTGTTCATATATATATATATATATATATATATATATATATATATTCCTACATATCATATATGCCTATATGCATCAAAACATTATATATATATATGCTTTTGACCATTGATTGAGCACTCTGGGGAAATGATAAACTTTAAAAACAGTAGCTACTTTACCACTATTAACCCTCTAGGGCCATTCGTATCATATTTGATACAGTATGAAAAAAAGCCTTGAAAGAAATATTTTCCTGAAAAATTTTTTAAGAGAAATATTTTATAAATTTCAAATGAAAGCAGTACTGACTGCTCAGTCAATGAATACCAAATGTTTCCTTATAGGGAAATACCAAATGTTTCCTGATAGGGAAATACTGTATCAAATATGATACGAATGGCCCTAGAGGGTTAACACATTATTCTCTAGAAATGTATTGAATACTCATGGTTACTGGCGTTTGTTTACATTGTGTATATAACATGCTAAACCCTACCTTCCTTCATCTTGTGATGATAGCTTAGCTGGTAGAATTTCTGACTGATGTCTAATTGGTTGGGTTTCAATCCTGGCTAGAAGTAAACGGATGTATAACCATACTGATGTGCTGTGATACAGCAAAACAGGACTGTCTGCAGATTACTATATATATATATATATGAGGTGGTACTGAAAAGTTCTTGACCAGACCCACTTCTCAAAACAAGTATTTTAATGATCAGACATCAGTATACAGATATTTTTAAATGGATCAGGCTGAGAAGTTTTCAGCACCTACTTTTGTGCATATTATCCATTGCCTACCCATTGTTAAAAGAGGTTTTTGTTTTTGTAGCCTCGCAATGACATTGTTCTTTTTTACTAAGTATCTACAGGTTTCAAACAACAATTAAGATTGTTTCATTTTGAACAATTGATCTAAAACATGTATTGCACATTAACTTTACACACCTTCCTCTACTCCTAATAATAAAGTATACAGTTTTATGTCAGGTGATTGATTTACCACTTCTTGAAGAGCCATAATGTTGCTATAGCAATACAGAATAGTTATATTTTATTCATACTACATCAATATTGATAGTGTTTTTTATGCTCATTATTAAAAATTAGAATATTATTATTATTTTTCTTCTATAAGCCATCACCTTCAGGACATGAGTATATATGACTCTTCACAACTTCCTATCTTTTATAGCTCTATACAATGTTTGTCCCCTTATTACCTGCCACAGTTTCTATTTTGCCATCTATTTACACAAGCATGTTAAGTCGGTTGATCATGGTTCTCCACTACTTCCTACCATTTGTAGCTATAAACAATGTTTGTCCCCTACTATCACTCTCATTTCCCTTCATGTATACAAGCTGGTTAGGTATGTTATTTGCTATTTCTATCCATACTTCTTACCTTCAATATGTCCTGTGAGTGTCAAATTCCTTAAGCCCTCTTTCCTCATTATGTGTCCTAGAAATGTCAACCATGATTCTTTGATTCTAAGTACAATTATTCTTTTTGTTTACATTTCCCCCAAAACTGCCTTGTTGCTCATGTGCTTCATTCATTCTCAGCATCCTTATGTAGAACCACATCTCTGTTGTCTCAAATATCCTCTTCATTTGTAAAGAAATTGTTCAGCCAACACTGCTATATTGGAACATTAATTTTTTTTTGTTTCTTTTACTATTGACTCACTGGCTAAGGGAAGGGAAAAATTGCATTAAAGTTGTAAAATTTAAAAAAATAATATTGTTTAGAAATATGGTCTACATGATTAAATAAGAGATTTAATTTGTTATTAAATGAAATGTGTATATCACTAATGCAAAGGGAAATTAACATACTACTATTAATAACAGCAATAACTACAAGAATTGCTTAACTGATAACAGTAATTTAAATAATAAGCTTGTATTGGTTTGCTCAAAGAAATTAGTAGTTAGCAAAATAACTATATCAATATCTTTGTATTTCTAAAACTAATCATGACCATTTAAAAAAAGCAACAATAAAAAAGTAACTATAGTAATTCACTGTTCAAATAATTTTCCAAGTAATGTACAGCCCATTTTGTATATTTTTAGTAAAATTATACCAAAAAATACTCTATGCTTTTTCTCATTCACTATGCAGCCCACACAGGGCTGATAACAGACACAGAAGATAGTGAAGAAAAGCAAGAAGAAAGGACTAAACATCAATTGCGAAAAGGCTGAATGCATGGCTGTTAGCAAAAGGAACAACCCAACATGCAAATTATAACTTGGAGATACCAAAATCGAACATGTATAAGAATTTACATATTTGGGGAGTGTTTTAACAGAGTATGGAAAGTGCAACACTGAAATCTGAAGGTGCACTGGGATAGTGAAAGATGCCTTCCTAAAGTTATGCAAAGTATTAAGGAAGAGAAAAATGTTGTTAGAAACAAAGAAAATATTGCTTAACTGTTATTTATTATCAGTTGTCTTATATGACAGTGAGTGTTGGACAATCTCCTCAAAGATGAAGAAAAGACTTGAGGCAATGGAAAGGTAGTTCTACAGAAATATGCTGAGAATACCATGGACCAAACATGTGAGAAATGATAAAGTTTTAGTGAAAATGGAAACAAAATGGACACAGATACTTAACATCAGGAAGAGATGGTTCAGGCACATAATGTCTAAATGTACATTATTGAGGAAGAGTGCTTGTAAAATTTGATATAAATGAGAGAGATTGAATATAAGCGGGAGCAGAGAAAAACTGTATAATATAATTAGTGACCTTAAGGTATATATAATTCCTATAATGATACATCCGTATATATATATATATATATATATATATATATATATATATATATATATATACATTTATATAATTCCTATATTGATACATATATACATACATATTTATATACATATATACATATTAGGTACTCCACTTTTTTGTGATAACTAAGTTTAAAATGAATTTTTATAAATGGAAAACATTCTTGAAGCTTTTATTTTAGTTTCACTTGAAAGCTAAAAGATTAATTTTGCTATTTCCATAAAGCAAAATACTTAGTAATGTATTTTTCAAACAGAAATTATAATGATTGGAATTGATTTTTAAAATTTTTTCCTAAAACAGCTGATTAGTACCCATTTTAGCTGTCTTTTATTGAATTGTAATTTTTTTATTGAAAAATCTTTAAAAAAGAAGATATATTTTTCTGAAACTTTATTTGAAGAATATTAACTGATTTAAAGTATAATTAACCTAATCTGAAACAACTATTATTTATTTTTTCTTTAAAACAAACAGTAGTAAAGATTCACATATCTTTTAGCACCAAACAAGCACTTAAAAACATTTGTCAAGCACCGATAAGCTATTTCATGTTTATTACTGTCCTATGGAGATTTTATTTGTTTAAACATAATTCAAGAAAATGACAAGTGAATGCTTATATATATAATTTTTTTTTTGTATTCAGTCATCATAAAAATGTTGGAAATATTCTTCAAAATCTAATTTTAGGAATGTTGACTTTAAATTTACTATAGCCATTAATCCTATTTTCTAAATATATCATATATACATACCAATACTTTCAAAATGGAAACATTTTATACGCATGAAAAAGGTGATAAAATAAAAAAATGAAAAATTATTTTAAAATTCGTAGAGTGTGATTATCAAGCTTTTTGATTTTCTCCTAGTAAATATAGCCTTCACTTAACAACTTAATGCAGACAAAGTTTTGAAGAATTTTAAAAAGATTTTGGGAAATTATAAATCATAAATTAAAAACTGAAAACAATTCTTGTAAAAATTCATTATTCATCACAAACATTTTTTCTTTAGACAATAATATCCTTAATATATATATTATTTATAAAAGCAATTAAAAGCTTATCTAATTAATAAAGCATAGTTTTATCACATTTTTTATTTTAATATTCAGAGCAGATTTTCAGGAAAGTGGTGACTGTTTTAAAAAAATAGATGATTTTCATTCTCAAAGGAGTTCTACATTTAACTAATAAAACAAAGTTTATAGACAGAATTTAATTTCTTGAAATTTAATGAAATTAAAAAAGTTAGTGTGTATGTGTGTGTGAGTGTAACAAATGTAAAAACAAATTACCAAAATTTTATAAAAAATATTAATTTCATAAATAAATTAATTTATTTGTGAATAAGTTCTGAAAGTTTCATTAAAATTTGACAATTATTTGATTTCTGCAAAAATTTCCAAATTAATGTGGTTTTCACTGGAAACGAAGGTACTAAAAATTATAGTCAACTCTGGTTCTATGTTAAGACACAAAAAAAAGATTTTTAGCCAAAAAATGCTAGAATGGATTAAGTAATGCTAAAAAACAATTAAAATACTTTGACCTTTCTTCTTAATCTGTATATATAAAAATAGATGTCTGTGTGTGTGTGTGTGTGTGTGTGTGTGTGTTAGTGTGTTTGTTAGCGTGTCACCATTTAATGAACCCTACTCCCCAGAAACCCTTGGTCAAATTTCAACCAAAATTGGGTTACTTGTCAATCATGATATGAACCTTTCATGTAAACAAAAGTTTTTTGAATTAATGTACAGGGTTCATAAAAAATCAATGAACATGGAAAATGTTGCTTCTTGCGATCACTTATTTCTCCGAAATGTTTAGTTGTATTCCAACAAAAATTGGGTTTTTTTGTAACTTCTACAGTATCATATGCTATAACAATTTCATGTTTTCTACAAGGTGCCAACCCCTCCAATATTGCAGGGATAATGTATCTAATTCTTCTGTGTTGCAATGTCATTGGATCACATTACAGGCTCCCGTAATGTGAACCCCTGTCCTTCCAATTGTGCATGCATCATTCCCACTTATTGACAAAATTGACCAAGCATGAATCCCATTTTACAAATACAACAAAAACTAATACTTTTTTTAATAATTTTTTTACTTACGCATCTTGGTAACCGTATACTGAAGCTTTTTGAATAAGTACATGACCTTATCATTTCAACATAACCACTAAAATCCCCAAGCAATACCAAACTATACAGCTAGTAATAACATGAACATTTTGACAATAAAACTTTGTTTTATGAAGTTTGGGGAATTTTTATCATGCTATACTGTTTTTTAGTGAAAAAAATAGAGGTATCTACAAAGGACAGGAAATTGTAGAGAGCTATAATTGCCAATATTCTAATGGGACACAGTATGTAGAAGAAGAATTTAAATTGAGAGACTCTTCTTGGTTAGTTAGTTCAGTGATTTAAGTCTGAGTGCAGGTTATTTTATTTATATGTTAATAGATGACAAATGTGTAGGTAGTGTTTTGGACATCAAATTAGAAAGTGGAATCAGAGTGCAGAGTTCAAATTCCAAACTAGGTGGTTACATTTACTTTCATTGAAATGTCTTTGGGAAAGGTATGAATTCATCTCTTCTCCCCGGTATGGGTTAATTAGTAGAATAGATTGGACTATCTAGACTTTGAAGGCGACCATACTAAGAAAAGGAAAACTTATAAAAAACTAAAAATCATGGAGAAATCTATGATAGGAATCTCTCTATTATCTTTCTAAAGAATTCATGGCACTTCTCATCTCTATAAAAGAGTCTATGGAAAGTCATGATCACTTACAACCTGGAGCAACTTGGAATTTAAAATGAAAAGAAAATTCAAATATATAGTAGAAATAATGAAGTATAATTGAACAAGCTGCTTTCTGTTCATTAAAAATGCTTTTCATTTGTTTAGACTTTAAATCTTATCATAAGGACCAACAAGTCTCCAGTAATTAATGTGTCTTCTTTCATACTTACAGTGAAGCAAAAGTGTCTGTGTTACAATATTGACTAGACAAACTAAAAATGGAAATTGTTGTTAATGTGGGTAATTAATCATAATTATATGCAGTCCAAATGAGTCATTGCATATACAGCAACATTAGCTGTGTGCTGTGTCCATGTTTCTCTGATCAATGAAAGGGTGAGGTATGCATGTGCTTGCATCATCAACCTCATTGGCAGGACCTTATCAGCATTTTATGATATATTATTGAGAAAGTTTTCATAGGCAGACTAATATGATGAGGGGCCAAGAGCAAATAGCGACAAATAAATCACTTAATCAGGTAAGTATGAAGAGTTCTTTATTGACTTATCTTTTTCTGGCTAGTTTTTGCCTTGTGCTGTGAATGGAGACAGCAAATCTATTTTTTATTCATTGCTACACATTTCCGCAAAAGGCTGACTAACTTATTTGAGGGTAACATTGATTTACCTAAAATTAGGTCATTACTTCTCTGGTACTTTGTAGTTAATTATCTACACTAATTATATTTAAGCAGTCTTTTAAATTAATTTTTTTTTCTATTGTGATAAAAGTTTTAGAGTTCTTTCTTAAACTAAGATTGATAATAGATAACTTAATGTTTCTCAAAACTCTTTTAGTTAAATTCTTTTTATAAGCAAAATAGCTTTTTAGTGGTGTTTGAAATAATCATAATGAAATTAATCACAGTGTGCAAGAAATTTAAAGATAAAGTTAAGCTTATTTTTAATCATTTCATCCCATTCAAGACAATAGAGCCACTAAGATACAAGGAGTTGCTGAGTGTAAAAGAATAAGAAGAGAAGCATTATTAAGAGAGAACAGTAGAAGTGTAATCAAGAGGACAATAGATGTCAAATGACATTACATTTAAATTTTTGAAGAGAAAAGTTGGCTCGAAAGTATGGAGCTGGAAGAGAGTTCCACAAAGGAGAAGTGTAAGAAAAAACTGTTCGCATAAAACTCATGGTTACATCTTGTCAATTCAACAGTGAATGGGCGATATCTGCCATGAATGTGTTAATCTGCTGAAAGTTATAAATGCTAGGTATCATAGTGAAAAATTAATCCAGATATTTACCATGAAAGTATTATTAGAAAAGGCACAGGGAAGCTACATTGCTGCAGTGAGAAAGTGATTGATGCTAACATGCCAGGTAAAGACCAATAATATTACTGATCCTTTGGGATTTATCAAAAATCTCTAAAAATATTGCAGGAGCACTGAACTATATGTGGTAGCAATACTCCAAGCAAGAATGAATGGTAGACTTTAAATATGGGAGATAGATTCTAGAGAGAAAAAATTTCAAGCACATTACAGTAAATGATTTTTCTTTGCAGTATACCTAGTAATGGATTCAATATAGTCTTTCTATTTCATGTCAGCCAAAAATGTAAGTCCAGGTAGGTGCAATGAATTATTCCTATGAAGCTTAATTTCAGCCATGGTGATGGGAGGCAGATGGGTGATCAGTTTTTCAGATGATTGATAGAGATGTTTTGTTTTGGAGGCATTAAAATTAGCAGGTCATTTCTTGTCCCAGATTGTAGGTCAATTTTGAGATGAGCTGCCAATTTGACCATATCAAACTGATCAGACTTACTGTTGAGATGGGAGTAAATGGTTGTGTCATCAGCATTGGTACCAAGTTGGGAATTGATGTCATTGATGAAAATTAAGAACAAAGTTGGTTGAAGGATAGAGCCCCTGGAGTTGACCTGTATTAGTACAAAATGATCTAGAAGAGTGACCATTCAGAACAGCTTTCATTTTGCAATTTGATTTATTGCCTGGTTTAATGTTTCTCATTGCCTCTGACTTGAAATGAGCTTATGAACTGAATTTTTACTCTTGCCTTTTACAAGTCTTTGACAAGTGCATTTGTGCTACAGAACTCAAATGCTCAACATTGGATTTAAAAATGTTGTCTTAATTTTGGTTTTAGATTTTTAGTCTTCACAAATTGTCCCTTATGGAGCTGAAACTTCAATTTGTGACCAAAACAAAGTTTTCATTCCTCATGAGGAAATGCTAATATATTTAAACATGTATTATTCCATTTTGAATTACTTTAATTATTTCATTCTCTTCATGAATCTATCATTTCATTAAAGAAGTCTATCATCTCATTCACACTCCTCTCCAGTTTTTGAACAGGTTTAAGGCATTACCTCTTGTTTCCTGTTCAAATTAAATTTTTGATTTTTCTTACTGTACCCCTATTTTCAGATGGATTGATTTAATTTTAACTGATTTTCAAGATGAGAAGTGATTTCTCTAAAATTGGAGAATACAATTATTTTTGTTGGGTAAAGTAGTCAAAATGTTAACAAGTGGAAAATATGGTATTTGTCTATACATATACCAGGCACTTGACAAGAATGGTGAAGCCCGAACCGTTGCCTTGGATATCTCCAAAGCATTCGACAGGGTCTGGCATGCTGGCCTCTTGTGCAAACTGCGGAGCTATGGGATAACTGGACATCTGTTTGACCTCATCTAGTCTTTCCTCTCTAACCGCACATTGAAGGTGGTATTAAATGGGCATGCCTGCCAAAACTACCAGACGGACGCGGGCGTCCCTCCAAGTTATATTCCTAGGTCCCACACTCTTTCTGATCTACATTAATCCCCGCACCATTAGATCCCAAGTTGGCATGTATGCCAACGACACAACAATCTACTCCCGCATCGATCAGAAACCAGGTCTCGACAACAAAGTGAACCTCGCTGCCGTACTTGAAAGGGACCTCCAATCCATAGTGACCTGGGGTAGGAAATGGTTGGTAAATTTCAATGCCTCCAAAACAAAGCTGTTATCAACTAATCATCATAGACAATCGCATCTACCTCCCATTAGCATGGGACAGGCTAGCCTCCCAGAGAGTAAAATACTATGCCTCCTTGGCCTTACACTCTCGGCGGACCTCAAATGGAATGACTATATTGAATCCATTGCCAAATCTACTGCTATGAAAGTGGGCTCCCTGTGCAGGGCCTGGAAATTTTTCCCACCTGAAACTATTCTGCACATATACAAATCTACCATCCGCCCGTGTATTGAATATTGCTGCCATATCTGGTCGGGTGCCCCTGCTGCTCTCCTTGGGCTTCTTGACAAAATACAAAGGAGGATCTGTAACGTGGTTGATACTAACTTGGCAGACCGGCTGCAGCCGCTCTCACACCGGCGTGATGTAGCTTCCCTGTGCCTCTTCTACAAGTACTTTCATGGCTTCTGCTCCGATGAGCTTAGATCACTGGTGCCGCCCAAGCATGAATTTACACGAGATACTAGATTAGCAACTAGGTCCCACCCTTTTACAGTTAAACAAATAAGATGTAACCGTAAATTCTACTCCAACAGCTTCTTTTCTCGCGCTTCCCGCCTGTGGAACTCCCTTCCACAAGTCTGCTTTCCCGACAGTTACAATCTCCAGGTGTTTAAATGTAGGGTCAATAGACACCTCCTATCACACTAACTCCCAACTATTCTCCCAACACTCTCACATCTACCCAACCCTCATTCTCGGTATCCTTACCCACCTATCACCCACCCTCTGTCATTTCCTATATTTAATCAGCCTTTCTCCACTCTACGTAGCCCCCTGCACAGTAGTGGCAGTGACATGCTTTGCTCGGGATGAAACGCTTATAAAAAAAAACAAAAAAACTATATATCTTAGATGAGGTAGTATTTACATTATTTACATTATTTGGACTATTGTCCTCATCTTTGTTGCCATTAGTATGACATTTTGGCTGTTGTACACACTGCTAGGAATTTCAAACCGAACCCTTTATTTCAATCACTGGGGTATATCATTCCTTAATGGCCCAGTGGATATAAATAATGATTAGTTCCTGTAACTTGACTCTTAGAGTTGTGAGTTCAATACCAGGCTACAGCAGTGGTGAACAAGTAACTTTGATGGCTAGAGAGAGATAACTCATGACTTCCAATCATAGCATTACTACTATGCAAGGAATGAGAATAATATACCCCAGTGATTGTAATAAAGGGTTCGGTTTGAAATTTTCTAGCACCTGAAGAAGGCCAGAGTGTACAACGGCTGAAACATCATACAAATGGCAACAAAGATGAGTACAATAGTCCAAATAATGTTAATACTAGAAAATATAGATATAGGATTCATTGAGTGCAAAATTCTTTTGTCGAGAGAACTAAGCAAATTTATCAAAGTTAGCTATCTAATTCTAGTCAAAATATTTGTTAATGGATTTTGATGCTATGTGACCCTGGGTCAAAATTTGGTCTTGAGAATTTCCTGTGTACTAATTATCAGGACAGTTATAGGCAGACAATTACAGGGAGTGAGTTTTCTTTCTTTCTATTGGAAGTTGAAATGGTGAAATGTTATTGTTTTCATGTCAATCTGGTAAGAGTTATACAGTGAGGAAATAGAAACCCCATACCTAACTTTACCATCCTGGCTTGGGTGCTTGTTTAATAAAACTAGGGTGCAAGATGAAATTAATTAGTTCAGCATCCCCGTGTTTAGGATGAGAAGGTAGAAAGAAATTTGAATGACAATACGGTTGAACTGAAACAGACGTGCTGCTAAAAGACAATTGATTAAACTCTGACTCAGAAAATAAATACCATCCAACTGTTGTGTAACCATCTTTGACTTGCTTGTAAATATTGCATTTAGTCAATATATATATATATACACTGTGCCATTGCAATCTTAAATCTGGTTTTCATTATATGCCAATTCCTCGCATATCTGGACTAGCCTTGTCAACTGATAATAAGCAATCTTGCTTTGGCTAATCCAAATCAACAACAAAACGTGGGCAGAATCAACTGAAGGTCAGAAAGGTTGGCTAGACACCACTCTAATATTCTTTTGTCTCTTAGTGGTGCTATCACCTTGCTTTAGGGGAATTGATAAAAAACAAACAAACAAACAATGCTTGAAAACTGTGAAGAAAATGAATTCAGTCAATATACAGAAATAGAAATTAGTGTCTTCCACCAGGCTTATTAAACTTTTACAGTGAGGTGAGTCTGAGAGAATAACAAGTTCTATCAGGATTCATTATTGGCAGCCATGAACATAAAACTATAAGATATACAGATGACCCAGTGTCGATAGCAGACATAGAAAGGAAACTACAAGAAGGTAGTGAAGGAAAATAAGAAGAAAGGACTAAACATCAATTGCAAGATGATAGACTGCACGGTTGTTTGCAAAAGAAATAGCCTAACATGCAAATTACAAACTCTTCTTCTATTTTCCGTATCCTTTCAGGACATAGGTGATCATGACCTCCCACATCTCCATATCCCTGGTGGCTCTTAACACACTTTCTTCTGTTACCTCATCCACACTCTGCTGAGATACTAAAATCAAACAAGTACAAAAATTCAAATATTTCTAAAGTGTTTTAACAAGACAGAAAGTGCGACACTGAAAAGGTGCTTTGGAATAGAGAAATATACCTTCCAAAAACTAAGAAGAGAATAGAGAAAGAGAAAAATTTTGTTAGAAACAAAGAAAAGGGTATTGAACTGTTATATAATAATCTATGGCTGTGAATGCAGGATGATTTCCTCACAGATAAAGAAGAAACTTGAAACAACAGAAATGCGATTCTATAAAAGGATACTGAGAATACAATGGATTAAATATGGGCCGCAAGAAAGTTTAACAAAAATGGAAATAAGAAGGATTCTTATACTTAGTATCAGAAAGGCATAGTTGAAATTTCTAAGAAACATAATGAGGAAAGAGGGCTTATAAAATTCGGTACCAACAAGAAAGATTGAATGCAAGAAGAGCAGAAGAAAATAATGAGCTTTTGTAAATAAATGGCAGAACAGAGGTTACAAATAAAAACAACACAACAAAATTCATTAACAGCCACAAATGACAACAAATTATAGAAAACAATGATTGCAAATGTCTTGAAGGCACATAGAATAAAAAGACATGAAACACAAATTTCTATGATTAATGGAATAAATGATATTTTTCATCTGAAAGTAGAAAACAAATATTCTTTCTGAAAAACTAATTTACTCATTTATTTCATAAGAAAACCTAATGCAGCATCTTTTATTTTTGCATCTTTAGAAAAAAAGAATTTTCAAAGGGTAAGTTTTATAGTCTTGAGTTAGTATCAGAGTTTGCTGATTAAAGAATCTTCACTTTATTGAGATTCTGCAAGATGAATTAGGGATTTTCATAGCATGGTTGCATTTACTACAGTCACAAAGCCATTTTTATCATTTAATAAAGGCTATCACTTTCTTTCCTGAAAATTATATCCTTACAATTCTATCACAATTAAAAGATAACACTGCTTTTCATTTCCTTGCATAAACAACAGAAATAAATGCAATCTGAATTGATGGAATAAACAAATTCTAAATTTTTATTTAAGCTTTAATGTTCTTAAATAGTATTGGCATATGTATAATTTAAAACTTATATGGTCCACAATATGTGAAAATCAGATACCTGGAAACAGAGGCTGTCAAATGAAAAGTAAGTTCTTTTTTAAAGATGGCTAACTTACATACATTAGCCTGGGGAAGATAATTGCTATCAGTATAGTAGTTTTAGCTTAATTCAGTATTTTTTCTCACAAATACCTCGCCTTATCACATTTTGTCACTTCACATCTCAGCATCTTCTTTGTGTTTTCTTAGCAATTCCCTTGTCACATTTCAGCATTTCTCATCTCAACATTTCCTTTGTCTAAACTAAAAAATTCATCACTTCTTGGCATTTCTCATTTCAGCATTTTCTTTATATTTTCTTAGCATTTTCTTTGTCACATTTCAACATATCTCATCCCAGCATTTCCTTTGTCCCATCTCAACATTTTTCATCTCAGCATTTTCTTTGTCATATCTCAGCATTTCTCATTTCAGCATTTCCTTTGTCTCATCTTAACATTTCTCATTTCAGCATTTCCTTTGACTCAACATTTCTCATTTCAGCATTTCCTTTGACTCATCTTAACATTTCTCATTTCAGCATTTCATTTGACTCATCTTAACATTTCTCATTTCAGCATTTCATTTGACTCATCTTAACATTTCTCATTTCAGCATTTCCTTTGACTCATTTCAACATTTCTCATTTCAGCATTTCCTTTGACTCATCTTAACATTTCTCATTTCAGCATTTCCTTTGACTCATCTTAACATTTCTCATTTCAGCATTTCCTTTGACTCATCTTAATATTTTTCATCTCGACATTTCTTTTGTCTCATCTGGGCATTTTTAATCTCAACATTTTCTTTGTCTCATCTTAACATCTCCTTTGTCTTACCTCAGAATTTCATCCTATCTCTGAATTTCTGATGTCTCTTTGCGCAATCTCTTGTGTCTAATCTCAACATTTCTCATTTCAGCATCTCTTTTGGCCATTAGCTTTGGTAACTTGAAATATATAGTTCCTATTTCCTCATTCCTAGACTACCTGATATTTTTTTATTATTTTGCTGTGAGCACAGTTTTTCAAAGATCAGACTGGCTATTAGAGATCATGCTTCATTGCTCCAGAATAGGGATCAATTCTTTCATTTGCCTTTCTGCCAAATTCAGCTGATTGTATTTTCTATCATTGACTTTTCAATGATAAATTTTGACAAACAAGAACAATGTTTTGATTTGTTTTTTATATAAACATATTTATATATGGGCCAATAGCAATTCTTCCTTGCACATATTTATACTTATAGAAGAGAGTCAACTACTTTTTTGTGAATAATCTAAGATGATTCATGTTTTGAGTGCATAAATAATTGCATTATTCTTACTTTTTAATGCTATTGTCATTGGGATTATTTATATCTTCAGGTGGGAAAATAATTTCACAAAATATTAATGCTAGTTTCACTTGATACATTTCAAATCAAATGATAGCCACAAAGATAAATTACAGTTTGTATGTATGCACACATGTGTATTTGCATCTATAAGTTTACAAGAGCTGATCTGATTGTGTAAGTTTTCAACATTCAAAAACTACTAGTATGCACACATGTGTATTTGCATCTATAAGTTTACAAGAGCTGATCTGATTGTGTAAGTTTTCAACATTCAAAAACTACTAGTAAGTTTTCACAAAAATTTATTAGTAGATTTATCAAGATTATTTAAAATGGAAAACTAATTTGTTTTTCTATTTTAAGCATTTGGAAATGTAACTATCTAAATATTTAGTATTGTTAAGGTTATCTCTAAGTATTTTGTTGAGATTTATAAACTTTATGTTTTGTTCAATTTTGGAAACTAATCAATGAAATTTGAACAAACGTATTTGTTTAGTAAAAATACTTTGACAAAACTCCTCTATTGCACTTTTAATAATTCCTTTAATCTTAATTCAATTTTATAGGACTTCATGGCAAACACTATTTTTTAGAAAATTTTTCTTTTTCCTTTTTAACAGCAAAGAAAAGATTTCTTACTTTTGAGCAGGCAACATAAATCTGGCAAAGCACAAATATTTCTTTCTGGAGCCAATTTTCAATTTTTTGAAATTTTTTTTTCTTTTTTTTAATCGTTTCACCCTGAGCAAGGCATTCCACTGCCACTATTGCACAGGGGGTTACATAGGGTCAGAGAAGTGATGAGAAAGGATGGTTAGATATAGGAAATATCAGAAGGAGGGTGATAGACGGGTAAGGATACTGAGAATGAGGGTTGGTTAGATGGTGAGAGTGTTTGAGAGAATAGATGCAAGTTAGTATGTTAGGAGGTGTCTGTTGACCTTACATTTAAACTCCTGGAGATTGTAGCTGTCGGAGAAGCAGGCATGTGTAAGGGAATTCCACAGGCAGGAAGTGCAAGAAAAGAAGCTGTTGGAGTAGAAATTACGGTTACATCTTATCTGTTTCACTGTAAAAGGGTGGGACCTAGTTGCTAATCTAGTATCTCGTGTAAATTCATACCTAGGCGGCACCAATGATCTAAGTTCATTGGAGCAGAAGCCATGGAAATACTTATAGAAAAGGCACAAGGAAGTCACGTCACGCCGGCGAGAGAATGGTTGCAGCTGGTTTGCTAAGTCAGGATCGATCCCGTTACAGATTCTCCGTTGTATTTTGTCAAGAAAATGTTCAGCCTTGTGATTTGTTTATAGTTCATGCAAACACAAGATGAACTGGAAACTGGATTCTTGTTTATATAAAAACCTAAAAATAAGATATGCAAAAAACAACAATGCATCTTTATTAAATAAGTATGTATTTTTTTTAATCATTAAATTCTTTTTAAAATAATGTCAGTGTTCTGCATGTTAAATAATAAAATTTTTAATTTTTGTAAAATTTATTGCATTAACGTATTGTATTTATAAATATGGTATTATCCTTAATTTCAGTAAAATTTCTTATTATCAGTTGTGTATTTGCAGTTCTGGTTTATTTATTTACAATTGCAGTTCTTTTCCAATATGCAAATATTCTTTTTTCTTTTTTGCTACATATACTTGTTGTTTTTATGCAATCTTTGACAACTATCAGGTCAGTTTTGTTAAAGTTTATAAAATAGACATATTGAGAAATTACCACCACCACCACCACCACCACCACCACAACCACCACCATCATCATCATCTGTCCCACAACTGTGTGTGATTATAGGGTCACTGAGCTTCTGATCAGTTCCCTCTACATATCTGGGTTGAAAGCTATAGGAGTATTCGTTCATGCATAGCATGTTTTAGATAAGTAGACCTGTCAGAGGCCACCCTCTCTTCAAGTCACACCACAGCTGATCTCCTCTAACTTTTCTTGGTCATAGACATGATTCCCTCAGGGGAACCTTTCACTTCAGCCTTTGACTTCAGTCTAGAAAGCTCTCCACTCAGCAATTCTGTGTCTTCATCACACTGGCTGCATACATAACTATGGAGACCAGTTTACTCAATTGTTCTTGATGGCCACAGACTCTACAATAAAGGTAGGATCATAAATGCCTTCAGAACTTGCTAATATAATGTGCATATTTCCTCCTCATCAAAGCAGAAGTCCTGTCTGAATTTCTAGAATGAGGAGTTATCATTATTTACCACTTATATTATAACTAATATCCTCATCTTTCTTGTTTTTATCATAACATTTCAATTTGATTTTGAAATTACTAATAGACCAAGGTAAATGTAGGTTAATAATTTTGGGAATGGGTAAAATTGAAAATAGTAAAATTCATTCTGAAGTTCTAAGATAAGGAGTTATTTACATTATCTAAATGTCCTCATCTTTGTTGTTGTTATTGCAACATTTCAGTTTGATGTGGAAATTACTAAAGAACCAGCATGATGTTGGTTAATAATTTGAGGAATGGTTAACATTGAGAAAAGTCAAATTCTGTCTGAATTTCAAAGATAAGAACTTAACATTATTTACATTCAGATGAATGTTCTCATCTTTGTTGTTATTATCACAACATTTTATCTGTTGCATTCGCCAAAGTTCTTGGTTTTATTTCAGTCTAAGAAAAGGTATGATTCTCAGTATGTTCTCACCTGTGGAACTCATTTTTGTATACTTGCTTCACTGATAGTTACATTCTCCAAAAGTTGAAGTTCAATGTCAATGTCACTTGCTATCTTCTATCCCTTGACTCTCATCTTTCTCTTATCATTTCTTCAACATTTTCTGTACCATTTTCTTCCCTCTGTTTCCTCTTCTCTTACTGGAACCCCATGTACACCAGTAGCAGTACAGCCTTGCTTGGAGGTGAAACAATTATAGAAGAAAAAATTCCAGTTATTGAACCAAGGAATTAAATTTAAAAAATATAATGGTGTGATTTTTTACTTTTTTTATGGTTTATTTTTCCATCATTTTTTATGGTTCATACTCGGTATTTTTGCTATCCAGTTTTATTTTCTGAAAGCTGCTTCACTATTCTTAATATTTACATATTTGGAATTTTAAGCATTTCCAAGAAAGATATTAATTGCTGGTTAAATGAACACTGCAATTTATTATCTACAATATGATGTTCTGCCATTTTGTTATTGAGCACTTTGTCTGAGGATGTTATGCTAGTGTAATATAATGTAATTTCCCTGACGATCTGTTTTGGTGAAACCTAAGTAGGTTGTCTGGCTCTCTAGGTATTCTTTATATATATATATATATATATATATATATATATATATATATATATATTTATATATGTATCATTAAAAATGTCAGACAACATATTATGCTTAAGTTTTTATATGATTTTTCATGTGATCTTATTATTTTTTTCCAAACATCCGTAACATTCTAATATAATAGCATCATCCACATGCAAAACAAATGGCTAAAAATAATGGAAGCATTATTAGTAAAAAGTAAAAATTCAACAATTAATAATATCAACTTTAAAACACATCAGCAACATGCTTACCATGTTTGGAATATATAACACGCACATGACTCTACACACACACATAAACACAACACATATTCAGTTGCATGAAAAATAAAATTCATCCATGATAATGGCTAAAAGTATAACTGAAGGCACTTGGGAAAACAAAATAGTTTAATATAGTGAAAAAAAAAAATCATAGGATCACATGAAAAATTATGTAAAAAATTTAATTGTAATACCTTGTTTGTCATTTTTAATGAAACCTGCATAAAAGAGAGATGACTGCCCAAATACACAAAATATATATATATATATATATATATATATATATATATATATATATATATGGATAAATGGATGGATATACTATTCGAATATTCGATGGATATACTATTCGAACTATTCGAATAGCATAGTAGTGAAGTTAAGGATTTCTCTGTTTTCTGTGAATTGATTTTGATAAAATTTTTCCCAGCTGGTTTGCACAATATGGCAACGCCATTGTCAGGTTTTTATTATTCTGTGTAATGTCCTTTATTTATTATTTCAAATTTGGCTGTTTTTGAATGAATCAAGCTAATAACTTTTCAATAAAAATAGACCATGTAGACATTTTTTGAGAAAATTAAGCAAAATGGTATATATTAAGCATACCTTGCATCTATATTTAAGAAAAATCCATAATAATATTAACAGATTTATTTAAATAATAAATTATTTGGCCATACAAATGTCATTTTGACTGATAACTTTGAAAATGGATTGGCATGATATGTAGCCAGGAATCCAAGACTTCCTTCAGGAGATTGCAGTAAGTATTTGTGGTCACTTTAACTACTTCAGACACTCTAACTAGGTCAGTTAGTCTGTCTCTAATGATACCAGCCTACAACATAACTCTTACACCCTGCTGTTGATGTAAATGTTGGTTAGGCTCATGTCCAAAATAGACTCACCCATTTGCCCAACCATCAGGTTTGTCAAGGGTTACTCTGGTCTTGTCACTGAACAGAATACAACTTATGTCCAGTGCCATGAGCTTCTGAACACATTGTAACCTCAATTTTCTGTGATGGGGCATTAATGGAGGTAGTTTAATGGGACCAGAAATGGAAGACATTGTCTTAAGGATACAATTTCTGGTGGTTTTCAGTACATGAGTAAGTTGAGTGGTGTGAAAATTTGCTTGTTTATCTAGGTTTCTCATATAACTTGTGGTTAATAGTCCTCAAATTCAGTTGTCAAAGTCTTAGAGGTCCCACAATCAAATCATTTTTTCCTTGGCAAAGAGTCTCTCAGGAATTGTCTAACCATGTTCACATAACTACCTAACTTCTTCTCAGTGACATGAAGAGAGGTGGCTTTAGCACTTCTGTTTACTTGCTTTCCTAATAGCTACAATCTTCAAGAATTCAAATGTAAATCAATAGTCATCTTCTATCTCACTAACTTTCGTCCTCTCTCTCTCTCTCATGCTCCTTTCTTCATCCACTCCACTCTCATCAGTATTCTCATCCTTCTCCTACCCTCTTCCTGACATCCCCTGTAACCTGTCACTCTTTCTCGTAACTTACTTCCTATGTAACCCCCTGCTCAACTGCTTGGGGTGACACAAAAATGAAAACCTAACAATGGTGTTGCCTTATTGTGCATATTCACAGAAAACCAAGAAATCCTAAATTTCACTACCAAGCTATTAGCATGGTTCAGAGTATATATAAGTAATGGTTACTAATTGAAGTGCATTCCACAGTTAAATATTTACTTTTAAAAAGTGCTCGATACAAAAGTAGAACATAAATATATGGTAATTATTATTATTATTATTATTATTATTATTATTATGTTGTCATTTTCCATCATAATTCAATTTCTGCTATGATTGCACTGCCTACCAAGTCTGTGAGAAGACCTAAAGCAGGTTGTGTTGTGTTGTTACGGCTCCATTTCATGTTTTTTTTTATCTTCCCTAACATCCCTAGCATTACATAAATAAAGTTCTACTTAGTGTGTGGGCTGTACTTAACAAAACAATTTTTTGTATATCTCTTAAGCTGGGGTTTTCAGGGATTCTTTCAATGTGTTGTTTTGTTCCATTTTTTCATCATTCCAAGTGCACCTACTATCACTGGCATGATTCTTGTTTTCAATTTCCACATTTTTTCTATTTCAATTTCCAGGTTTTTATATTTTGACAGTTTTTTGAATTCCTTGGTTGCTATGTTACAGTCTGCTGAACAAACCATATCAATTAATAGAAAAGTTTTTTCTTTCTGGTTTTTAACAATAATGTCTGGCCTATTTGTTTCAATTTTTTTGTCTGTGTAGATGGTGTAATCCCATAGAATGGTGACATCTTCTATTTCTGTAATCGATGCTGGGTGATGTTCATACCAGTGTTTGTTTACATTTTTATTATTATAATAGCATACTGAACTCAGTTGCTATAAAGTTTTTGGTGTTAAAACACTATCAACAGGTAGTAAAATGTGGTTAATTTTTTGGGTAATATATATAAATAAGGAGATTTAAAAAATGATATGAAAGATAAAAAATAAATAAAAACAGATAAAGAGGTCATCCAATGAGATGAATTAAGCGATGTATGAGGTTATATTGAGATAATTTCAGTTATGTTTATGGGTATGGAAGATTCTATGGTGGCAAAAATTAGTGATTTCATTAAGTTGGTTCGGAAATTTTATTATATGGATTTTTTTTATAAGCAAAGGAAACATTTTAATTTTGATTTTTATATTTTTTTTACATTAGTCTTATATTTTATGCTGGCTTTGATTTTATTTTTTTATATTTACTTTATCTTAATTTATTTTATTTTTTCCAACGTTTCATTTTTTCTTTGCTAGTCTTTTGCATTTTTTCTCTTGTCTCTTATTTTTTTCTTTTTATTTATTTATTTATTTATTTTTATCCTTTATATATTTCTTTTTATTCTGGTTTAAATTTTTTGGCATGTCTAGCTTTCTGTGGCAAAACACTGAAACACTACTGTCTATGAGTTTTACACACACACACCATTCTTTAAAATGTCATAATCTCCCAACCCCACTTAATACATCTCATTGGATGACCTCTTTTTTTTTACTTTTTTTATTTATTTTTTATTTTTATTTATTTTATTTTTAATATATCTAATAATAATAAAAACCTAGGTCATGTAATAACTTGTTTACAATGAAGAATATTCAAAAGTTCTGCAATATGATTGTATTGAACACCTTTTAATACAACTGTGTACTAGCCTAATTTTATTATGACCAAACACTAAGTAATTAAACATCAATATATATATATATATATATATATATATATATATATATAGATATATAGATAGATATAAATAAAATACATCAAACATTATTTTAAGTGAATGCTCATGTTTGAATAGATGCTCTATAATTTCTTTAAGCAGAAAATATTATTAAAAGAAATCTGCTTTCTGGAAGGATTTGAACCTGCACCCATCTTTGCAAGAGAAACCACCATCTAATCCAACATGTTTTAACAACTTGGCTACAAAGAGCTTAAACAATGTTCTTGTTGACTTTAAATCACACTTACTTGTTCAGATTTTCTCAAAAAGCATATCTGCTCAGTTTCCTATCCTATGAATTTCAAATTAACACCACGTAGCTCACTAAAGAATGAGAAAGGATTATTATATTAATTAATAGACATAGTATTCAATGAAATAAGTTTGAATATATATATATATATATATATATGTATATATGTATAATTTAAGCGTATGTATAAGGATTTAAATGAAACTTTTAGAGTTTTTAGAAATGTTCAGTAATCTGCCTGAGTATTTCTAATTTCTCATCAAGTAAGCAAGGCATTTTCAGTAAATTTTGGAAGTAAACTTAATCTATCTTTTTATCTCTTTTTCTCATTTTCTAACAAAGAAAATTGCAGCCATGTTTCTTTCTTTGCTAACATATTTTCTCAAACAATTTTTTTCTTTATTATTTTTCAAAGCAGCATTTTAACAGCTCAAGTCCAGTCACCAGTGTCACCTTTGCTGAGATGAAAATTGTTTTCTATAACACGTGCAATAATTACTTTATCGTTATTGTCTAATGGGAAAAACATATTCAATATCGTTTTGTTCCACATTCATGTTTTATGGATGAAAAGCTGCAAGATAACCATCAGAATGGCATTGGCAGGTGATATAAACGTCTTTTTATCATTTTTCTTTATTGTTTTATTAGATGGAAATTGTTGAGGCAGTGTGCTTAACAGGCAGCATCCATAACAAATAGATCCACTCATCTATTGTTCTGTCTTTAATTGCCATTTTAAAACGAGTCAGCTTATTTCTGCAAAGCTCTCAATCTTTCCAGCAACAAAACTCATCTTTTATCCATACAGTTTTTTCTCTTCATTCCCATGGCATGTTGCTCAATGAATAGGTAAGTATCAGCAAAGAGTTTTTATTTGTTTACAATGATTGAAGATGAACATCTACCTAATGCTGAACTTTTAAGATAGCAATGAACAAAGAGTTATTAGACCTCTGGGCTACAATGATAATAACTTGCTGATTTATATAGACTCCCCAATTATTACAAACTTTAAAAAGTTTTCAAAGGCTAAAGCATTAATTCTAAAGTTACAATTGACATTTTAATCATCATTGTCATCATCATAATAATAATGGCAATAATAATGATAATAATAACAGTAATAATAATAATAATGATTGTGGCAATGATGATAATAATAATGTTGACAATGAGGAAAATGATAATTATAATAATAATAATGCAATAATAATAAAAATAAGAATAATGGCAATGATGATGACAGTAATAATAGCAATGATGATGATGCTAATAATAATGACAATAATAATAATAATAATAATAATAATAATAATAAGGATAATGACAATGATGATAATAATAATGGCAATGATATAAAAATAATAAGGGTATGATAATAATAATAATAATAATAATAATAATAATAATAATAATTTTGACAATGATGATAATAATAATAATATTAATAATAATAATAATCTCAAGGTCCCAAAAGGTTTTATCTTTCATTTTCTAGGACAGATTGAAACAGGTAATCCTCAGGGACTTTGAGATTGAAAAGACGAGATCTAACAGTCATCAACAAAATGAATTTTGCTTTTCTGACAGATCAGAGAGCATATCTGAATGAAATTGAAAAAATAGATAAGTATCTTGACCTTGTCTGAGAACTGAGGAATTTATGGAAAACTTGACAATTATACCAGTTACTATCTGAATGCTACAAATGTTTATGAAGAGTCTAGAAAAAAAAAATTGGAGGAACTGTTAATTAGTGGAATGCATGGAACTATCCAGTTAACAGCATTACTTAAATGATGAGAGCACTAAAAAGAGTGCTGAGTTATTTAGGAGACTTATTGTCACTAAATATCAAGTGTAAGCTGGTATAAAAAGACAATGAATAAAAAAAAATATCACCATCATATTTGATTTACACTATTTACATTATTTGGACTATTGTCCTCATCTTTGTTGCCATTTGTATGACATTTCAGCCATTGTACACTCTGGCCTTCTTCAGGTGCGAGGAATTTTGAACCAAACTCTTTATTATGATCACTGGGGTATATAATTCTTATTCCTTGTGCAAAGTCTCTTTTGGTAGTCATGAGTTATCTCCCTCTATCCAAACTCTCTAAGTTAACTTGTTCACCACTGCTGTAGCCTGGTACTGAACTAACAACTCTTTGGGTCAAGTCACTGGAACTAACCAATGTCTATATCCACTAAGCCAAGTGTCCTTAAGGACAAGAACAGCTGAATTTCTGGGATTATAAACCTAATGTTCCGAAACAAAAAAGAGTTGTGAGTTCAATAACAGGCTACAACAGTGGTGAACAAGTAACATAGAGAAGCCAGTTAAAGGGAACGAGGATGATATACTCCATTGATTATAATAAAGGGTTCATTTAAAATTCCTAGCATCTGAAGAAGGCTGGAGCATACAATGGCTGAAACGTTGTACAAATGGCAACAAAAATTAGGACAATGGTTTGAATAATGTAAATAGTGTAAATACTTCCTCATCTCTGAAATATAGACAAATATTCAATTTAGTAATTTTTAACAAGTTGACCTATCAGCACATGTTTATGCTGTGCCTATTATTATTAGAGCACTTTCCTGATTGGAACAATTTGGTGACAATAATTGCATGTTCAGTCCCTTGGCTAGGTAATATAAACTTAGACTCTGGGGAAATGGTGAGCAATAACTAAGAAAAGAATATGAATAATTTAACCTCATAGATTAAATAAAGAGTTCAATTCAAAATTTCTTGTAGGTTATTTAGATTGACAGATACCTGATGACAAAATGTTGTGATGATAACAAAACTGAGAACATTAGACTGAATGCAAATAATGTAAATAATGATAACTGCCTTTACTTCAAAGGGCTCAGTGTATGCCTTACCAGGTTTAGAAACTTTGCTGCTTATGACTAGTATGGTAGCAACAGTAATAGTTTTATACAGTGGGGAAAATTAGTATTTCATCCCTTGCTGATTTTCTGAGTTTGCCACCTTACAAAAATAGGAATGATCTATAATTTTCAGAGTAGATTCATTTTGAAAGTTAGAGATAGAATATAAAAATATTCTAGAAAATCCCATTATATTGATTTTTGAATATTTATTCATATTTTATTGAAAAAAAAGTATTTCAAAACATAACTTGGTGAAGAAACCCTTGTTGCCAAGAACAGCAACCAGATGTTTCCTGTAGTTGATTACCAAGTTTTTACAGATTCCAGGGGGGATTTTGGCCCACTCCTCTTTGCAGATCCTCTCCAAATCCTTAAGGTTTATACATTGTCATTGGGCAGCTCGAAGCTTCAGCTGCCTCCACAGATTCTCTAAAGGATTAAGGTCCGGAAGCTGACTAGGCCATTCCATTACCTTAATTTATTTTTCTTGAGCCACTTCTTTGTTTCCTTAGCCATATATTTCGGGTCATTGTTATGCTGTAACACCAATCCATGCCTCATCTTCAGTGTCATGGGCGAGGCAAGGAGGCTTTCACTCAAAAATGTCCTTGTACTTGACTCCATCTATCTTTCCCTCAACCCAGTGTAGTAGCCTATTCCCTTAGCAGAGAAACAGCTCTAAATCATATTGTTTCCATCACTATGCTTAATGGTTTGCATGGTGTTCTTGGGGTCCAAGTCAGCTTTTTTTTTCCTCTAAAGACGGTGAGTTGAGTTGATGCCAAAAAGTTCAATTTTAGTTTCATCTGACCAAAGCATTTCTCCCAACCATCTTCTGAATCATCCAGGTACTCATTTGCAAACTTTAGATGGGCCTGAGTAGGAGGACCTTGTGGGCACTCAATGATTTCAGTCCACTATGACATGTTGTGTTACTAATGGTCATCCTGGTATGGTCTCAGTTGCTTTGAGATCATCAACATATATATATAGAAATCATCATCATCATCTATATATATATATATATATATATATATATATATAGCCTAATAGTATTGGGAGGCTAGTCCATTCAATACTACTTTCCTGTACAATTTGAAAGCAATAACTGGATAGGGTCAAACTATTGTCCAGTTATACCATAGCCCTGCAGCTTGTGTAGAAGGCTAGCATGCCAGACTTTGTCAAATGCTTTTGCAATATCTAAAGCAACAGTTCAGGCTTTGCCGTTCCTGTTAAGAGCCTGGTGTATATACTCAGTTATGGTCGTGAGCATATCAGCAGTAGACCTGGTGAAGTGGAAACCATACTGTTTGTCAGAGAAGAGTCTGTGGGCTGTGAGATGTTGAACCACCTTGGCATTGATAATGGCTTTGAACACTTTGCCAAAAATTGGTAGGAGGCTGATAGGGTGATAATTAGATGGGTCAGAGGGCTCAGTGTATATATGTAAATCTACCATTTACCCATGCTTTCAATATATATATAATAGAATCAGGAAAGAAAAATTTTCTAGCATGACAAAGTGAAGTAATTTAGCAGCAGATCTAGCAATGGATTCAATGTAATTTTTTCACGTCAGGTCAGCCAAGGATGAAAGGCCAAGAAGATGCAACCAGTCACTCTCATCGAGGATAGTATCAGTCATGCTGATAGAAGACATATATATATGTGTGAAAATGTAAGTCTGCTACTGCATAACACTTTAAAGGTAAGGAAAGTATATGTGTTTCTCTTAGCTGCTGCTGGTCTATGTGGCAACATGGTGAATATCTGTACCCTACTAAGTCTGAAATTCTTCTCTAAATCCAAGACATTATTTGTCCCTTTAGTATTTCTTTGAGTTTGTTCCAAATTGTTGTTTCTGTTTGAAATGTGTTTTCCTTGTTGTTTGTGTATTTCTTTGAAATGTAATTTTTTGTCCATTTTCTGTTTTGAGAGATATATTTTTGTTTTTCTTTAGTTTTCAAGGTGTAATTCTAAATAAAAGGGTTACATCGGTATGTAGTATTGATTATTTTTATTCAGACCAGTGGTCAGTTATCTCTTATTTCTCATCTCTACTTTGATGAGCAGGAAATAGATGCATTATAAATTCCCAAAAGTGTTTATAAGTTCTTAAGGCATTTATGATTCCACCCAAATGTATCAATTTCTGCTGTCTTTTAGATTAATCCTAAAAACTGACTAACAATTGATTTTTTGGCATATATGACACAATGACATATTTTCTGTGTTTAGCATAGTTCTTTCTTTTCACAGAATTGTTGAACCTCAAGAGATGATTTTTACTGTTAAAAAACTTCACTTGGTTTTATTAACTGTGGGATTTTTGTTTCAGTTTTTCTTTTTTTTTTTGCATATGAGAGAAAAACACTTTTCTTTGAAGTTTGCAGGTTTACAAATGAAAATAAAACAAAACATAAAAACAAAATTGTTCTTTCAAAATGATTTACCTGAGAAAATTTATCTGAGAAAAGTAACTAAAGCTTGGTTTTACCTGTATTTTTTTACTTCACAAGAGAAACATAAGTCATAGCATGATTATCATTATAATTATTATTATCATTATTATTATTATAATTATCATTATTATTATTATCATCATTATTATTGTCAATATTATTATCATTATCATTAATATTATTATTCGCCTTGGAATTATTTTTATCTTAATTTGATTTCTGCTATGGTCACACTACCTACCAAGTCTGCAAGAAGACCTAAGGCAGATCATGGTGTGTTGTTATGGTCCCATTTCATGTTTTTTTCTATCTCCCCTAACATCCCTAGCATTACATAGACAAAATTCTCCTTAGTACTTAACAAGACAGTTTTTATATATCTGGGGTTTCCAGGGATTCTTTTAATGTGTTGTTTTGTTCCATTTTTTATCATTCCAAGTGCATCTACTATCATTGGTATGATTCTTGTTTTCAATTTCTACATTTTTTCTATTTCAATTTCCAGGTCTTTATATTTTGACAATTTTTGAATTCCTTGGTTGCTGTGTTACAATCCACTGGACAAGCCATATCAATTAATAGGTAAGTTTTTTCTTTTTGGTTTTAACAATAATGTTCCTTATTATTATTATTATTATTATTATTATTATTATTATTATTCATCATATTTCAATTTCTGCTTTGTCACACTACCTGCCAAGTGTGCGGGAAGACCTAAGGAAGGTCGTGGTGTGTTGTTATGGCTCCATTTCATGTTTTTCCATCTTCCCTAACATCCAGAGCATTACATAGAAAAAGTTCTTTTTAGTGTGTGGGCTGTACTTAATAAGACAATATATATCTCTTAAACTGGGGTCTCCAAGGATTCTTTCAATGTGTTGTTTTGTTTCATTTTTTATCATTCCAAGTGCACCTACTATCACTGGCACAATTCTTGTTTTCAATTTCCATATTTTTTCTATTTCAATTTCCAGGTCCTTATACTTTGATAATTTTTCAAATTCCTTGATTGCTATGTTACAATTTGCTCGACAAACCATATCAATTAATAGGCACGTTTTTTCTTTCTGGTTTTTAATAATAATGTATGGTCTATTTCTTTCAATTTTTCTGTCTGTGTAGATGGTGTAATCCCATAGAATGGTGACATTTTCTATTTCTGTAACCGGTGCTGGGTGATGTTCATACCAGTGTTTGTTTACATATTTTCCATTGTGTTTGCACATTGTCCAATGCAAATATTGCCTCACTCTATTGGGACGATTTTTATATTCATTTGGGGCAAGTACAGAACATCCTGAAATTAGATGGTTTATTGCTTCTTGTTTGTCGTGAAAAGACTTTGGTCTTGTGCTGCAAGAATAAAACCTTCAGTATCAGACTTTAATCCAGATGCACATAACCATCAATGAGTATTAACTTTATCAACATTAGATTTATTAGCACATTATGGATATTGGCCATGCAAAGGTTTGTCTTGCCAGTGTTGTTTTCATATTTTTTTGCGCAATCGTTGGTTCTTGGTTTCTGTTTTGCTTTTCTATAGAATCTACTAAATTTAAACCTTGTTTGTTTTTACTGCCTTCTTTCATTATTGAATTTTCTTTTTGTTTAACTAATTGTATCATCTAGTCCTTTGCTGTTTCTATGTATGTTAGTAAGCCAGTAGTTGTTGTCTTGTATGACAGTTCTAGCTGAATAAGACCTCCTCCACCTTCTTTACGGGGTATGTATAGACGGTCTACCTCAGCCTTTGGATGATGCATCTTATGCTTAGAAATAAGCTTTCTTGTCTTAAAATCCATTTGTCTGATGTTGTTTAGAGTCCAATTCAAGATGTTCAAGGGTATTAATTACCATAATTCTATTCTGAGAATTCAATTCAGTTTTAATATCAGTCGTAGCTTTCTGTAGTACCCTTTACGCACTATTTCTTTCATTCTTTTATGGTGAATTTTTTCACTTTCATTTACACCTAGATATTTATAAGCTTCCTCTGGCTCTAAATCTTTTATTGTTACAGCAGGGTCTAAGCTAATATTGAGGATGTTTGTTGTAGTAATCCTCGTAAAACTCTAGCTTTAGCACATTTATTCAAATTAAATTTCATTCCAATGTCTTCACTGAAGCATTTTACAGTTTGCAGAAGACCTTCCAGCTCATTATCATTCTTAGCATACAACTTTGTTTCATCCATGTAAAATAGATGGCTTATTTTCTTTTGGGCTATTTTATAACCACATTCTGTCTTGTTAAGTTGACTGGTTAATGCTATTAATGATATGCAAAATAGTAAAGGAGACAAAGAGTCACCTTGAAATATATCTGTTTTGATGTTTATTTCACCAGACTTATAGGTTTCATTTATATGATTGAGGTAAAGGGTTGTTTTTCATATCAACATACATTGTTTGATGAAATTGATGATGACGGGTGATACTTTGTACATATTTAAAGTCTTTAAGATTCAGGAATGTGGTACACTATCAAATGCCTTACAATAATATATCCAGGCAGTACTAAGATTTTTCTTTGCATTGAAGCAGTTTTCCAAGATCATCCTATTAATAAGTAATTGGTCTTTACATCCGTAACAGCCACATTTGTACCCTTTTTGTTTAAGCGATAGTATATCTTTCTTTCCAGGAAGAAATATGTCTGTTTTGTTAAAACAGTCATTAATAGTTTGTATGTTGTCAGAAGGCATGTAATTGGTCTGTAGTTTTTTGGGTTATTTGTGTTACTATTCTTGGGTAGAAGAAATGTAATTCCTTTGGTCATCCATACAGAAATTTTAGTGGGATTGTTAACCATTTCTTGAAGTTCTTTGGCTAGTTTTTTATGTGCTGTATTTAAATAATATAGCCAAAAATTAGGAATTTTATCTATTCCTGGAAATTTCCAATTGTGTGTTTTTTTCAATGCACATTTAACATCCTCTTCAGTGATTCCAGTCCATGTCTGTTCTGGTTTATTTTTCATTTGTTCTATCTCTTGTGCAATCAAGTCTGCTTCTTTGTAATATTCTTTAGGGCAAGCCCATATTTTTTCCCAGAACTGTATAACTTCTTCCATTCTGGGGGGGACTGTCATTTCAATTCTTTTTTTACCTGTTTCCCTGTAAAATTTCTTTGCACCGGTTTAAAAAATCTTGTTTTGTCTGTAGAATCTTGATCTTTTCTCATAGCATCTTATTTTTTGAGCTTTCAGTTGTATGGTTTGCTTTATTTTTTCCTTAGTTGATAGGACTTCATTTTCATTTCTGACATTGTATTTTCTTTCAACTCTTCTGCCTTTTCTAGTTCTTACATTTATTCCTCTTGTCAGTTCATCGAGTACTGATAATTCACTTCTAAGTTATTTGATTTCTTTTTTTCTTTTTATTTTTCAAGGTGGATCTTCATGACTGCCTTGTTTTTAATTTGATGTTCAATTTTTTTATTACTGCTATTGCTGATGCATATATTGCTTCATTGAGATTTATATGAGTGTCTTCTTCATCCAAAATTAATTTGAGTGCTACATTGTAGAGCTTAATCATTATCATTATTATTAATATTATTATTATCATCAATATTATTATTATTATTATTATTATTATTATTATTACTTATCAACTGGGAAATACTTGTTTTTGTTCTAACCTGTGTTCTTAAACATATTTTTGATTCATTTTCCTAGAAGAAAAACAAAAAAAACATCATAATGCTATAAGTTGGAAAATTACCTATTTTGTTTCAGTCAAAGAGATACTATAGTAGAACAGAAAGAGAAAGAATCAGTTATTGATTTGATAGTAAGAATCTAAAACTAGAATTATTAAAAAAGGAAAAAGTTCTTGTTATAACTGATAACTGAATTCATTCTAATCATAGAGTAAATATTACCATGTCCAAAGTATCTTATTCCAAGAATTGTTTGGACCATTGAACTTATTCTTGTTGTTTGGTATTTTTTAATTAAATCTTAATTATTCTCACATGATATTTTGTTACTGAATTTAATTCTGTTTCCCTTGAACATTAATGAAAGATTTCTATGAAACCAGACTTTGGATTATATTCATTAATTCAAAAATTTAAAAAGTAAGAAAATAACTGAGAATAATCGACATATATTGTAGTATTTTTGAAGAACTTTAAAATTTACTTAATTTAAGATTTAGTAAGATGAAGAAATTGGAGAGATTCCAATTAGAGAAGACATTATTTATATACTTTTTAAAACAATTTTCTTTTCAGTAGAAACCTTACACAAAAATACAGTATAAGTGAGACAACTCTTTATTTATATTTTGTACATTTTTATCTTGACTCACACTTGTGAATTTTTAAATCAACAATTTTAATTTCCTCCGACATTGCTTATTTTTCATTTCTCATATGTATAGTCGTTGAATACACTGATAATATTTGTTATTATAACAATGTTTTTTGCTTCCTCAATTGTTTTCAAAATTTATTATTATTAAAAAATGTTTGTTGAAGCCGGAGACCACATCCTAAACAAGAAACAAGGGATGAGCCTCTACACCTGTTCAAAAGACGTGGGTGGAGTGTGAACTGGGCAATAGTTTAGTCTACGAAGTATGCGTTTAGCGTAATTCCACCACAGCATCAGGATGACATTCAAAAGTGGTTCAACACTTCACAGATACTTCTTCTGAGTCAGACCTCCCATAGAGCATTGGTGAGAAATATAAAGGAGAATCAGAGCTGCCCCCTGAAAAGACTGAAAGAACACAGTAGGGCTGGAACACAAGAAGAAATAGAAAAATCAGACATAGCTGACCACATATGGAGGAAAAATGGAGATCCTACTCACCCCATGGGAAGAAGTTGAAATAATAGACAGAGAAACCCAATCAAAAATATGAAAACTTAAGGAATCATCTTCTATGTTGAATAAGCATTGAAAAAAATACAATATGCAAACTTGTGATATGAGGTGCTAAAGAAAAACAATAACAAACAACAAAATTGTAATATGAGCTCTGGTAAAACAAAAATATAATAAAATAATTACTGAGACATTAGGATTATAAGTCCCAAAAATTCATACACTGATGTTCTCAAGTACATATGGCCCAGTGGATAAAAGCATTAGTTGAATCCCGTGAGTTCACCCAAAATGTTATGAGTTCAATATCTGGCTACAGCAGAAGTAAACAAAAACTTTGAGAGATGAGTTAAAGAGGGATAACTGATAATAAGACATATGGAAGAAACATGACTCATAGAATTACAACAATCAATCAAGGGTGAACAGAATAAAGGGTTCAGTTCAAAATGCTAATCAGCTGAAGATGGTCAGAGTGTACAATGGCCAAAACATTGTTAATATGTCAGCAAAGATGAGTACAACAATCCAAACAATGTAAATAGTATAAATAATTACAATACCTCATCTCAAAAATATAGAAAATTTTTATAGTATGTCATGGAGAATTATTTCCTTTGAAAATATGTACTAAGATTTGCTCTCTAAGCAAATCTGAGAAAAAGTTACTGTATAAAATATTGTATTCATAGCACTGCAAACAAAACAGATGATGGGTAATTTGTTCTTCCTTAAAATTGAATTGTGTAACATAGCAGATACAAAGAATGCTTTCCATTATGCCCTATTTGGAATCAATGTAAATTTTAGAATAGCATATACTCAGGTTCTATACTGAAGAAGCCATCTTGAAAATGGTAACTTAAAGCAAGATTAAAATCATCCTGTTGAATAATGCAAATATTAACATCAATAGTGGCTTTGAAGATAAACTGAGGTGTTAAACTATTAGAGACATCTACCTAATAATATATAACTCAACCTATTGTCAGAATAATTGCGGTGAGGCAATGTAGCATGGAGTTTACAGGTTGTTGGCAGTATTGCAAATTATCCAAGCATATTTCAGGGCTATCTATAACTGAGTTATGTGAAGTTGCAGAATTTTTAGTGAGGTGTGAAGCATGTTCTCTAAATGCTCAATAGGGTTTAAATCTAGCAAACATAGGGGCCAATAGAGTACATGGTCATCTTTGGAATCAGTTTCATGTCACTCATACATGATGGGATGTGCATTATTTTAAGGGAACAAACTGCCACTAGTTGGAAACAGAGAGATCATAAAACAATGGTTCTTCACAAAATTCAAAGAAGGGTCTTTAATGCTACTCTCTGTAACCTGGCATCTTGACTTCACTCAATTTCTTGCCAATGTGACATGGCTTCTCTCTGTCTTTTCTACAAATATTTAAATTTTAATTGTTCTGATCAGCTTTTCTCCTTGGTGCCTTTATGAGATTGGTAACTATTTTACAGTTGAACTAGCTAGATGCAACTGTATGTTTTATTATAATAGTTTTTTTTCTCTCTCCTGTGGAACTCTATTCATATTTCTTGCTTCCCTGCCACCTACAATGTTAAAAAATATAAATGCAATGCCAATCACCATCTTCTCTCTTTATAAATCATGTTCTTTTATTGTTCTTTCTCCTCATTAAAGTTCTCTCATTCTACTCCACACCCAGTAAACCCTGTGTCCTAGTGGCTTTATGGACTTGCTTAGAGTGAAATAATTACCAAAAATGTCTGGCAACAAGTTCTGTGTATATCATAACTTTTAAAAACGATTCTAATTTCACTAGTGATTCTTGTGAATATTAACTGAACATGGCCTACTCCATTACTGATGTACCATCAACTTGTACAATAACCTAATAACAAGCTGGACGCATAGCCTCATGCTATCCCTTCATATGCAAATTCAGCTATCTACTAAGAGAACTGGATATGTTTATGACCAACTGACCAGGTGCCTGTCTTCCACCACTCAGTATCAATGTTTGCTTATCCAGGCAATGTTATAGTCTCAATAATGATAGCGTTGTACTTGCCAAATATTTGTGAATGACTTTGACAGTATCTTTCATTGATACAGATATTTACTTGAGCACTTATTAGAAAAAATGTAACCATAATTATGTTAATGAAGTTTTTATTTTCTAGAAAGATAGCATGCTAACAAAGTATAGAAATGTGCTATAGACTTTCTCTCCATCACTGAAAAGGAAAGGTAGTTAATGCTATAAAAGCTGTCTTTACTCACAAACCTGGCATGTCATATTGCAAGAAGTTGTATTTATCTTCATGTGAGATAAACTATCTTCTCTTCACAACATCTCTCTGAAAACTGTTTTCTGTACAGACTGGGCTTCACTGCACAGTCATTCAGGGTCATATGACCAGTGGTTCATATTACTTGAGGAAGAGAAAGAATAGTCGATCCAACTGAGTAGTGATGGAAAATGTGGCACAGACCTAAGATTATTAGAAAAATATCAAAAACAAAGAAAAGAATACTGAATTGCTATTCAATCTCTTATACGAAAGTAACTACTGGACAATTTTCTCAAAGGTAAAGAAGCAACAAAGCAGCAGAGATGTTATTCTGTTGACAAATACTAAGCATACCTTTAACAAAATATGTGATCAATGAGGAGGTTTTAATGAAAATAGGAGCAACAATATACAGCAAGGAAACATTTTAATTGCAATTAAAAAAAACAGTTAATTAAACAAAGAGGGCTTCAATAATTCCATCCCAGTCAGGGGTAAAAAGAAATTAATTTAGTTAAGAGCTTGTTTGAACAAATAGTATAGAAGAGACAATAAGTGGTGTCATATCACCCAAAATTACATGAAGTAACAAAAAAGTGGATGTTGTTGAGAACCATCGTTGACAATATTCTTGAAGAATCAGCATATGAAAAATTACTTCTTACTGCCAAGTAACCATTAGAGTTGAAAAAACGTGTACAATTTTTTAAAACTAAAGTTCATCTAATATAATACAAGGCTTGAGAGCTTCTCAAAGTAGTGTCCCTGTTAAAATGATTATGATGAATGAGATGCATGATACGTATGAAACGGTGTAAGACGTGAGGATAAGAAGGATAGATAATGATTAACCCTTGAGTTGAAGAGGTTAAAATTGCAGTGTTCAAGGAAGGAGCTATAGGATTTTGAAGTTCAAAATTAAACAAGGGTTTCATAAATTCTCAGACCAAACTCTTCTCTTATTTTGAATTTTTAAACAATGACATTTCATGAACCTGTAATATCAGATATGTAGATGTTTGGTGAATACGGAATAAAAATAACTCTTTTTTTCTTCACTGTTTTCAGATTCCTGAGCCAGTGTGAAATCTAGAATTTGACCAACAGTAAAAAGTATTGGCCCTGAGCTGAAGATAAAAATCAAGGCAAAGTTTAGCAAGCTTATGTGAAAATTTATTTGACCAATAGAAAAAGGGATCAGCTTACAAACTGAGAAAAAGTAGTGAGCTGATGTCAAGTTGTTTTCTGATATATAAATTTTAACAATGAGAGTTGAATGAATCCAGAAAAATAGAAGAGAAAGTACAGAAGAGAAGAACTTTTCCAAAATAATTTCTTAATCTGAAAAAAAAAAAGAGTTTAATAAAAATAATTCCACCTGAAATGATGGGACTAATTTGTGAGTAACTTTTGTAAAAAGTTACTCACAAAACTTTTATAATAAAATGCTGGTTTATATTTAGTTACTTTTCTATTTATACTGAAAATCATTTTCTGATGTTTTAAAAATAATAATTCAACAATTGTATGGTATTTATTTTAATTTCTCCATGAAAACTGAAATTATTATTTAATCTTTGCTGTATACTTATCCAATTATAATTAGATATGTTTTTCATAAATTTTTAATACTTTTATTGCAAAATTTCAACAGAATCAAAACTGAAAATTTAGCTTAAATTATTTCAGTTCTTCTCATCAAAATTAGTTTCATTTCCCTTTTGCTTATAACTGTTTGGGTCAATAATAAAATAGAATTATTTTCCTATGGTTTCACAATTTTACTGTTGTACATCATTCATTAAAGTTGGGAAAAATAAGTAAATTTTATAATAACTTTGTTTAAAAAAATTGAAAAAAAATAGTTATCCTTAAAATATTTCTGTGTGAATTGATTCTCAATGAAAACTGTCAAGGCTTTAAAAATTCACAAAAAAAAAAAAGAAAAAAAAAGCAGTGTGGTAAAATTCTTCTATAATAAAGCTTCCTCTTATACTGATTAGATGATGTATCTATGTACCTTAGCACTTGTTATGGCTATATCAAATTAAGTCTCAGGAATTTTCTGCCAAATGTACAGGTACTGTTGCTTATTTTTTAAGATATTTTGATAAACAGTGTAAAACTTTTATTTATAAAGAAGTCCATGCAGGAAACCTTAAAATGCTCAAACTCCAGAAAATACTTGCTTAAATTCCTAGACCCAGATTGATATTGATTCCTCTTTACGTTTGCCTATTTCTTTCTTTCTTTCTTTCTTTCTTTCTTTCTTTCTTTCTTTCTTTCTTTCTTTCTCCCCACAATATTACTTTTAACAATTATGAATTAGACCCCTTTTATTTTTGCGCCATACATTTTAGTTCTTAATTCTAAATTTTACCTCTTAATTTTTCTTTACATTTTTATTTTTTTATTTCATTTCATCTTATTTTTATTTTTATTAAAAATTTTAAATTTCCCAACATTTTTATGTACATGTAATATTTGAATATTTAGATTTTTAAGACTCATGATTTATGTCCCCTTTGATTTCTTCTCCCTTCATTTTATTACTTTTTATTTTAATTTTAATTTTATTTTAATTTTAAATTTTAAATTTTGAATTTTAAATTTTTATCTGCATGTAACCATAGAATATTCAAATTTTTAATCTTGTTATTAAATAAGCAGTAACATAACTTTATAAAATGTAATTCCCATGAATATCAAGCAAACTTAATTCAAATCTATTAAACTGTCAGTTTGAAAAGATGCACCTGAAGATTGCATAACACATGAAACTCTGAGTTGTGCTATAGAAGTAGGACAATATGTATGTTTAATAATATATATATAATACAGCTCTGTTCATACACTGATCACTGTTTTATTAACACCTAAATATTAATACTATACACATGTGCACCCTCCTCATTGAATATTTATTAATTTACATCACTATATATATATATATATAGTCATCTGCGGACAGTCCTGTTTTGCTGTATCACAGCACATCAGTACGGTTAGATAGCATCTGATTGCTTCCAGCCAGGAATGAAACCTGACTGATTTGACATCAGTCAAAGATTCTACCTCTAAACTATCAGCCCGCAGTGGAAGAAGACAGATTTAAGCATGTTATATACACAATGTATGCAAATGCAAGTAGCCAAGTTGTGGTCAATCTATTACTGGAGAACAATGTGTAAATAGCGGTGAGTAGTTACTGTTTTTAAAGTCTATCATTTCTTAATAGTGCTCAGTCAACAAGTGAATGCATAAATATCATCCAAAACAGTCCTGTTTCACTGTGTCACAGCTCATCAGTAGGGAAAATGCATGACGATAATGGAAAAAGTTTCCTAAAGGATGAAACATGTCAAAAGAAAATTTTTCCACTTTTCCTTAACAGTGCTTTTAATATATATAAAAAATATGTGCTGTTATCACACACACACACACACACACAACCATATTTGTATATATATGTATGTATGTAAAAAATATGTCTTGTAACAAGTCTGCATTAAAAGTATTAAAGTTTTCAAGTTTGTAACAGGAAATGAATATTTAGAGTAAATTCAAAGACAGATTATTTCAGTAATGAACCTTAATGAGATAAAGATTATATTAAAGTTTACTTGTCTAATCATAAAGGGATGCATGAGTACGTCTAAACAGACCATAAAATGTTTGTTGTACTTTTTATTTCCAAGTTTGTGGCCATTAATATTACTGATCAAATGTTTCCAAATTATGAATAATCCTTCTCAAAAAAGGAGGCAATTTAAGAGTCTGTATCCTTAAATGTAAATATAAATAAAAAAAAAAAGGACACACCTTGCCTAGATCATAACACTTTTTGCCAACATCACAGAATTCACTAGTTGTATGAATCTCACCATTTGTCTCCCTAATGTTGACATAAGAAAGTTTGGGACATATTTTTTCCAAAATGAACTTTGAAACTTTCAAATGGAATTTCCTCTTTGTCTGAGAAGGTTTATTCATAATTTGCAAGAGTTGATCAGTAAAGTTAATCAACACAAAATGTCTGTTGTCTTTAATAATATTTGCTTTATATAGTGTTGAGTTGTGATAATGCTTAGTGCCAAGATTGTTGTTTTTTCACTCGTTTACAGATAAAAAGATAGTGCTCAATATCAAGATAGAGATAGAGTGTTAATAGGATTAATGTCAATTTCAAAGTTTCGTGAAGGCACCATTATGATGTTCTCACTCGTCAGAGCTTAATTTTCATATATATATATATATATATATATGAATGTGTTTATGTATAGGATATATCCTGGAATTTGTATTAACAATCAAGTTTCATTGTGGGCTACATGCTCTACTTAAGAAAAAAATGTTTGAATCTAATATTCATATTATAACTCCAAAATAGTATCTGTCTTTTATTGCTTTTTTTCTTTTATTTCAGAGTGTTGTCTTAATCTTTTCATGGTTTGGATATCCAAACGAAGATTTATGAAATGCTAATGAAAAATAATTACCTTGTCAATCAGCCAAATGAAAAACACATATTCTGGTAGTGTAAATGTTTACTCCCTCAATTTTTACCATAAAAAAAAACTGCTTACCAGTGAAAATAAAAAGAATAAGAAAAAAAGCAGTAGATACTTGGAATGTGATAAATAGACATTAAAACAGTAGGTGCAAGCATATACTGAGAATGGTAAAAAGCAGATTTTTAAATCTTTTTTGAATAAATATAATTTTTTTTTATTATTGTATTAGATGTACAGGTAACGTTCAGATCTTTTTCTTTTATGTGCTATACCCCTTCAGGATTTGGGCAGTTATATCTCTCTACAACTTCCTGTCATTTGTAGCTCTTAGTAAATGTTGTCTTTTTGCTATCTCCCCTAATCCCTGTCTGCCAATCATTTACTTAAACTTATGTTCTGGTTTACTTTGTCCCTCTTGCCTTCAATATGTCCTGTGAGTGTCAGATTTTCTAAGCATTCTTTCCTCATTATATGCATTAGAAATTTAAACTATCTCTTTCTGATTTTTAGTATTTTTTGTTTTCATTTTCCTTAACACTCCCTCATTGCTCATATGTTCAGTTCATGATATTCTCAGCATCCTTCTGTAGAACTACATCTTTTCTACCTCAGATGTAATGGATATCAGTGCAGAAATCAATATTGGTGTTCAAATTCCAGGTTAGTCTGTTGCATTCACTTTCACAGAAATGTCTCTGAATGCCCATGAATATTATTTCCTCAGCTATAGGTTAAATAGCAGAATAGATTAGGCTCTAATAAAACTATTTTTCCATTCACTTATGAGATGTTACGCCACTTTTCATATAAATTGTATAATACAAAATCTTTCTCAAATAAACCTTTATAGTTGATGGATCATGAACTAACATTTAACGGTTACAAGTGAACTAAGAAAGTACATTTAGAAATTATGTGATTATTTGCATATGGATCAGTACTCTACCTGAGATCAAATATATTTGAAAATTATGTAATTATTTACATATGAGTCAACACTTCTGCCTAGGATCATACTATATGCCCGTTCAGATCAAAAGTGTTCCTCCATATACCTGAATATCTATGTTCAAAGATATTGATCCCCAGTTTTCTACTTAGAAATTTCTACTAGAATTTCTAACAGAAATTTTATGAAATTACTCACTTGGACTACTGACAAAAATTCATTCTTTAAAGAGTATTAGTGAGTGATTAGGAAATTTGAAACTCTTAGTTGACCTTTGATAAGTAATAAATGGTTTTACTTCTAATTTAATAATAATTACTGATCTAGTCTTATATTGAGTACTCTATTAGCAGAAATCCTGTTAAATTTGGTATGTGCTAAAGTATATAGTTTTTCATATGTCATTTATATATTATTTCATGATATAAATATAAATATTTGAAAAAAAAGATGTATGAAAAATTGAAAAAGTTTTTGTGACTCATTTTATTCATTAGGAATTTGTTGAACTTGGATTTGTTTATGTTGTTGTGACTGATTACGTGTGCACACAAGCAAGAAACACTGAGAGTTTAAAACTTTAGAAACAATTTTTTCAATCTAGCAAAATTCATCCATATTCGTTTTTTTGATTGTCTTTGTCTTTAATTATCTCCCATTGTGATAACAGAAAATCTTCCAAGAATGGTGAAATGCTGTAAGAACTTGAGCCTAAATTTACTCTGAATGAACTAGTGATTAAAGTACTTTCTAGACATTTTCTCTTAATGAATTATTTTCTTTTTTACCAATTTGTTATACAATTTTTCTTTCAAAACTGTTTTTGATATATAAAAATTTATACATCATTAACCAATACATATATAGATAAGTGAAAAAAAGTATAAGAAGCAGTGAACGTTTCGTATAAAGTGTAGATTTATTATCACTATTATTAATATTACTTGCTTTTTGTTTAATACATTAAGGGCGCAAAATGCTATTTGTGTCACTACATGTATTTTGAGTTCAAAGTGGACTCTCTTCAAGTGAATAAATTTGTGACTTTATATATCAAAACCAGATCTCAATATGTAAAGTCACAAATTTATTTGCCTGAAGAGAGTCAACTTTGAAATCAAAACATGTGTGGTGATTCAAATATCATTCTGGACATTTAATGTATTATACAAAAAGCAAGTAATATTCCTGTAATAATAATAATAATAATAAATCTACACTTTATACAAAATTTTCACTGCTTCTCACACTTTTTTCACCTCTACCAATTTCTCTCACTGGAACAACACCTATTTCTGTTTTCAAAATATATATGTATA
>JBBBDQ010000294.1:2767500-3100139 GCA_037127315.1 Ascarosepion bandense | reverse complement strand
TCTATCTATCTATCTATCTATCTATCTATTTCAGTTTGTTCATATCTATCTCAGACTGTTCATATCTACCTACCTACCCTAATCTATGCATATCTAGCAATCTACCTATCTATCCCAGCATGTTCATATCTATCTATCTATCTATCTATCTATCTATCTATCTATCTATCTATCTATCTATCTCACCTTGTCCATATCTACATACCTATCCTGGTCTATGCATATCTGTCAATCTACCTATCCCAGCATGTTCATATCTATCTATCTATCTATCTATCTATCTATTTTTATTTTATCATTTCATTATAGAGCACTTCAAAGACAACATTTCTTATCAATACTACAGATCTCCAAATTTGAAATAAATCAGAGGTTAACTTTACTAGAATCATTGTTCTGTTTCAACAATTCCTTTTGTCTGTGTAAATATGTATCTGGCCAAGTCAAAGAGGAAGAGAGAGAGAGAGAGAAAAATGTTGTTTAGATTGGGGATGGATATAGTGTTTCCCAAGATCCTTCATCAACTCTTGTCAACATCTAATACCAACTGCCACACATCAAGGTCTTCAGTGGGCAGGAATGTTAATTCTGATTGAGGAAGAGATTCCAAAGATAAATGGTAAACTATTTAAGGTCTGAACCAGGCTAAAGTAACAACTATGTCTCCTTCATTAAGCTGGTCTGTTATTCCACAAATTGAAGTCTGCACATAAAAGGAAGGAAGAGATGTCAGAAGGTCACACCCAAAATGATATGCGGAAGATCAAAGGACTTGTAACAATATTATTAGCATATCTTGCCAAAACAAAAAGGAAAAAATGTATTTGTTTGTGATTACTTTACAAAAGTCATATAAATTGGGTGAATTAAGTGAAAAAATTGATAGATACATGAAGCAACATCCGTCGTTTCCTTGAAAGCAAGAAACTAAATAATAATAATAATGATAATAAAAAGAAGGAAGAAATAAAAGTTTTTGTGGAGCTCATTTATTTGGATGAAGATTAATAAATAATAGTTTTGATTATTCTTGAGTATTTTTTAAACTTTTGATTATTAATAAACATTATAACTACATGTATTCTGTAAAAACAATTTTTTTCTTTCAGATAAATATGGTTATTTTGCAAAATCTTAATATCTGTAAAACTAACAGTTGAATTGTTATCAATATATGAAATTAAATTGACGTAAAATTATTATGTAAACAAACTATTTTGAGACAAATTCACACACACGCACACACACACACACACACACACACACACACACACACACACACAACAACACACACACACACACACACACACACACACACACACACACACACACACACACACACACACACACACACACACACACACACACACACACACACACACACACACACACACACACACACACACACACACACACACACACACACACACACACACACACACACACACACACACACACACACACACACACACACACACACACACACACACACACACACACACACACACACAAATAATATTTTCCTATTCAATTTATTCAGTTGACAGGTTGGAGTAGAATAATTATTTTTTAAAGAAAATGAATGAAAGATATGTAAAATTATCTTTTCATCTAAATTTGTATATTATACAAAGAGCATATGTGGATATTTAATATCTTTATGTATATATGTATATATGTATGTATCTCTCTCTCTCTCTCTATATATATATATATATATCAGGTATATTTAGTCAGCAAGGATTCACTGAGACAAGCTTAGTTAAATTCAGTCATAAGGTCTTTCCACTTGATTTCTATTGTATTTTCCAATTTTTGAATAAGATACAATGTTGTAGATTGGGACTAAAATTGTGAATAAATTGCCCAAAGTTAATGTTTTTTGTTTGTTCACATTCAATTACTTTCAAACATTTCAGTCATTGTCAAGAACTGATTGTTGTCTGTGTGGTAGACAATATTTTGTTGGCTACATTTTTGGTGGACAACTTATGTATTAAGACCTTGAAGAAATTCTTACTGTTTTTCAACTGATGATGTTCCCAGAACTGTGGGCATGTAGTTTCAGATGGTAATGCATCTGTAAAGAAATATTATAAGCAAGCTTGAATTTCAGTGTATGTCATTTTGCCAGAGTGTAAACAACTTTTTTCCATAGTGTTAAACATGTCAGATGTCATGCCAAAGAAAGTGTATTTGCAAGGAATTTTACAGCACTACTTTATTCAACAGAAATATACAGCTGAAACACAGAATTCTTGTTGAGACATACAGTGACCATACTTTGGTCACACTGGCACACCAAAAAGATGGACTACAAAGAATTGGAGGCATTATCTCATGAAGTCTTATGTCAGGCACAAGCTGAACTTGCAGAATGATTGAGAGTTGATCACACAACAGTTTCAAATGTTTGAAAACATTAAGAATGATTCAAAAGCAAAGACATTGGATGTGCACAAGTTAAAGCGGAGAGACGTTAAATGACATCTTGTCATGTGCAAATAGCTGCTTCAATGGCAGAAAAGGAAAGTTTTTTTGCATTGCATTATGACTGGCAATGAAGAGTGGATACACTATGACAACTATAAGCATAGAAGATCATGGGGTAAGCCTGGCTGTGCATCAACATCAGTGGCAAAGCTGAGTATCCATGGTTTGAAGTTTCTGCTCTGCATTTGGTGAGATCTGCTCAGTGTAGTTAATCATGAGCTACTCAAACCAACTGAAACCATCATGGGAGTTTGCTATCAACTACAACTGATGCACTTGAGCAGAGTGTTGAAGTAAAAGCAGCCACTGTATGAGCAGAGACATAACAAAGTGATATTGCAATAGGACATCGCTAGGTCACATGTTGGAAAACAGGTGAAAAAATATATGGAAATGCTTAAATGGGAAGTCTTACCCCACCTGTTGTATTCACTAGATATTGCCCTGTTCAATTAGCACTTGTTCTGTTTGATGGCACATAGCCTGACTGAGCAGAACTTTCATTCTCATGAAGATGTCAAAAATTGGTCGCCTCATAATTAGCTTCAAAAGATTGTTGTTCCCCAACGTGGAATTTAAATGTTGCATGAAAGATGGGAAAATGTAGCTAGTAGAGATGGACAATACTTTCAGTGACATGTTTTTGAAAAGTAAATAGAACATTACTTTTCATGAAAAATAAGCAAGAACTTATTCAAGGTTCTAATATGGTTATTTTAAATTTGTGCATGTATAATAATTTTTAAATATTGTTAACAAGGATACACTCAGCAAACACATGCTTATAATATAATCCCATTAAATTTTTTGTGACATTCTGATTATTTTAGCATCAATGAAAAAAATTGACAATATGTAAATAACTGGAGTATGTATTTTCTTTTGCACTGTACTTATAAAATCTTGTTATATAAGTCTAAGATTGATTTTTAAAGAACTATTGCCATACTTCATTGTTGTACAAGGAAACAACGATGATGTCTAAAAGGTATCTATATTTCTTCTAAAGCAGGAGTTCCCAACCTTTTCTATGCCTTGCACCCCTATAAAACTTATAATATGATCTTGCACCCACCTCATATAAATATATATATATATATATATATATATACAAAACTAATATTTCATATGAAGATGAAGAGGGCAATTTATGCTCAATTTAAGCAACAGATTTAAGATAATTTTTGAATGACATGAAAAAGAAGAAAAAAGAAAGCTATTATAACAAACTTAAAAACAAACAAATAGTACAACTTTTCATTCAATGTAAGTGTAAATTAAACAATTTAAAAAATAAAATTTAACATTAAAAATTCGCATCAAAAGATGTAAGATTTAAATCTAATGACATTTTTGCTTCTTTTTCTTGGATATGATTTTGTCAAAATGTGATACTGTGCTGCTGAAAGCGATCCCCATGTCTGCCTGTGGATCCATGTGATTTCTAGACTTTATCTTAATTGACAAAAGAGAACTAAATCCAGACTCACATAAGTATTTTTATTTTTAATCATATCACCCCGAGCAAGGCAGTAATGCCACTGATGTGCAGGGGGCTACATAAGAGTAAAAGGATTAGAGGAAAGTGAGGAGGTCAAACCAGTTAGAAAGGAGCAAGAGAAGGACAGGAATACAGGTGTGGTGACAGTTGCAAAGGTAGAGAGAAAGGAAAGGATCTACAGGATGGTGTGGAAAGAACTAGGGTCAAGGTAAGGCCGAGGATGCTCAGAGTATTGCTTTTGAGGAGACTCACTTGGTCCATGCTTATGAGAGGCAGGAGAGGTTGCCTGTGATGACTGACAGATAGCAGCTTGGTCTTAGACACATTGAAATTCACAAGCCACTTCTTATCCCAATTCACCACAGAGTGTAGATCCCTCTCAAGATCAGCAGCAAGATTATGTTTGTCCGTCACGCCTGGATTCTTACTGATGCAGGAGTAAATTGTGGTGTCATCTGCATAGATGCCTACCTGGCTCTTGATCTTGTCTGGGAGTTCATTTATGGAAATAAGGAAGAGCATCGGGCCTAGGATAGAGCCCTAATGGACACTAGCATTTGTACAGTAGGGTGCGAGTCATGCCCATTCAGGACGACCTTCATTATATGATTATGCAGGAAAGATTGGATCAGATCATGCAATTGTCTGGTAATACTGTAACCCCATAGCTTGCATAGAAGGCCAGCATGTCAAACCCTGTCAAAAGCCTTGGAGATGTCCAGAGCAACAGCATGAGCCTCACCGGACTCCTTGAGGGCCTGAAACATGTACTCCGTAATGATCGTTAGCATGTCAGCTGTGGACCTGGCAAAGTGGAAGCCATACTGCATGTCAGAGAAGAGTTTATGGGCAGTAAGATGCTGAACTATTTCAGCATTAATAATGGCCTCGAACACCTTCCCTAAAATAGGTAGAAGGCTGATAGGGCAATGGTTGGATGGGTCCAAGGGTTCACCAGAGTTCTTAGATACAGAAATGACAGAACAGGACTTCCAGCATGCAGGAAAACAGGAAGCACAGAGGCAGTAGTTATAGGGTTATAGAGGATAGAGGAGAATTCAGGGGCACATTTCTTAAGGACAATCACTGGGATTCCATTCCTTGTGGGGGTCAAGTTTTGATATTACATGGGATACTACTGTTGGGTTAATGTATATATCATATAGTTCAGCATCAGTTCTGATAGGGAAATTGGGTGAGTGTACACCAGATGAGTCAAATGTGGAGTTGGATGAGAATCTGTGAGCAAAGCACTCAGCCTTGTCTGGAGATGAAGTGAGGACCTCGAATTCATTGATTAAAGGAGGGATAGAGGATTTGCTATTGTTCAGCACCCGTTTGCATAATCGCCAATAGTCTTTGGAGCTGAACTTGCAGTCAGCTATGTGCTGTCTCATTCAGCAGTCTTTGGAGCCAAACTTGCGGTCAGCTATGCACTGTCTCATTCTCTCAGATGTGGTCACAAATGAGATAAGGACACTATGGGCTTTTTCACAAAGTCTTTGAAACATATCCCTTGCTGAACACCAATACTCCTCCAAAATCTTACTTTCAAATTCCATTTTGAGAACACAATTTATTGGTTAAAGTTTAAATATTTCAATTTATATATTTATTATTTTTGTTAAATTGCCAAATCCAAGGTTTAGCACCCACTAAAAAGTGATCTCGCATCGCTAGCGGATGCAAGCTTCTCCAGTGAGGAATCACTGCTCTAAAGGATAAGAAATATAATTGGATTTGAAAGAGTAAATGCAAAATGATGTGTACCTGTGTTTTATATAATATGCAAAAGTGTTTGATGAATTCATTATAAATAACTCTTAGAACTGCAAAGTAACCTTAACATATTTAGGAAGAATATGAAAATAATTCAGAACTTATACTTGCTGCAGACCATATACATGTGGATAGAAAATTAATTAAATAAATATACAACAGTAGAAAAGAGGTGTAAGACAAAAATGTGTCTTCTCATCAGACTTATTCAACCTATAGTGAGGCAATTCATGTTTATTAAGGCAATTCCGAGAGAATTAGAAGCCCTATCAGGATTAATTATTTCAGTCACAACATAAAATATGCAGATGAAACAACATAGATTCACCCCCAAATTTAAGATGCATACTCGAGGTTGAGAATGAAAAATAGATTACACAACTGATTTTGTAGATATATCTTGATTAATAAAACATGCAGATGAAACACCATTGATAGCAGATAAAGAAAGAAAAGTACAAGAGCTCCAGAAATTAGTGAATATATGGAAGAAGAAAATACTAAAACTCAATTCCAAGATAATAAAATGCAAGTTTGTTAACCAAAGAAACAGGCTAAAATGCAAATTGTGAATTTGAGATGTAAAAAATGAAGCAAGTACAACAATTTAATTATCTGTGAAGGGTTTTAACAGAGGGTGGAATGTGTAAACACTGAAACCTGAAACACAGTAAAAGATACCTTCCAAAAGGAAGTATTCAGAAATAGAAAAAATTCATCAAGCAAAGAGAAGAATACTGAAATGTTACATAATATAAGTCCTCTAATATGGCAGTAAATACTGGACAATTGCTTTGAAGATGAAGAAGAGATTTGAATCAACAGAAATGTGGTTCTATAGAAGGATGTAGAAAATAACATGGGCAAAGAAAAAAAACATTTATACTTAACATGAGAAAAAGTTGAAAGTTCTATGGCACATAAGGAAAGCAGGCTTGGAGAATTTGAAACTCAAAGAAAATATTGAACAGAAGAGGGATGGAAGAAAACTATCTGCCTATCAAGCTTGAGTAAATGAATGGTAGAACAGAGTTTAGGAGAGATAAGGAAAAGACAAAATTTATTAAGAGCTAGAAAAGACAGGGAATTGTAAAGAGCAATGATGACAAAAGTCCTAAATGAGGATAGTAACAAGAAGAAGAAAAAGATTTATGTATAAAAAACTACCCAGTTATCTTTAAAAGTAATTTGAACTTCCAATTAAATTACAACCTTATTGTGCCAGTCATTTGCACTGATTTGTGTTGTGGTGCAGTGAACATTGGCTTGGAATGAGAAATCGGAGAGGTGAGTTCAAATTCCAGCTGAATTTATTGCATTTACTTACACTCAAATACTATTGGTAAAGGTAATCTGTTGCTTCTCACTCTAGCTATGGGTTAAATATGCCGATATATTTGGTTCTATAGCCTAGATTGGCAATCAGTCTATTGCAGAAGTAATGACAACTTACTGTGGAAAAATCCTCTGCCCAGTCAGTTATGTCTCTTTTGAGACATGATCATCCATGAATGTATCCCATATGGCACTTAACTAACTGACTGACTTATTGTGAAGGAAACAGTGATCAGCAGCACCATCAGATTTGTTCAAAATAGTTGTTCATTTATTTCCAATTTTGGTTGTAATTCTTTACATCGTATTTTCTCAGTTGGGTTTTTTTTTGTGTGATATCATAAAAAATATCATCTGTAAATGGAAACGATTCTGCTTACTCGCCAAGAAAAATACTGCTGTGAAGAATGATTCACCCCCAAATTTAAAATGCATACTCGAGGTTGAGAATGAAAAATAGATTACACAACTGATTTTGTAGATATATCTTGATTAATTACTGAACCAACTGTGAATAAATCATGTACTTGTGCTATCTGAGTCATCAACTGGACAACACCCTTATGATTAATGTCAAAATTTAGTTGATCTTTAAACAATATGTTTATATTTTAGACAAAGTCTGATTATGTTTTTATTTTTACAATTTTTCTATTTATTATAATATATACTAGCACAGTGTGCATAAAAAATGATGAAATTACATCTTAATTGGCACATCTGTCTAGGATCTGTGTAATATCTGTGCAGAATCTGTGAGATCATAATGTTGTTTTTCAGACTACTGTCTTAATTGTAAGTTTGAGAGGTCATACGAAATAAAATTAGCAACTACTCTCAAAAATGGATTCCAACTTAACTGGAGCAAGAAATAGCTTGTACATTTTAAGGCCTCCTAAATGAAACTGCTATCTTTTAATCCTCACAAAGAAACCTTTCTGCCTTCCATCCGCATAAAAACTAGAGAAGCAACTTATTGCAACCTTCTTGGTTTCACATTTTCTACTAACATGAAGTGAAACAATTATATTGAATCAATTGATAGTTTTTCTGCTAGGGAAGTTGATTCATTTTGTTGTGCCAGACAATTTTTCTCACTAGAATTCATGTTGCACATTTATAAATCTACCATTTTGTGCATGCATTGAATATTACTGCCATATCTAATCTGGCACTCCTGCTATATATCTTGAGATTCTCAACAAAATCTAAAGAAGGATCTGCAATGTTATCAGTTCTGACCTGGCATCTTCAGTCATTTTCCAAACACTATGAAGTGACTTCTCTCTGTTTTTCTCTAAATATTTTCTTGACAACTGTTCTAATTAGCTCTCCTTCATGGTATGAATCTTATGAATTTAAGTGTACTAAATTGGCAACTAGTTTTTATTATCATATACTTCTCATCTCTGGAACTGTGGAACACTCTTCCAATTCCTTCTGCCAAATATGTTCAGCAAAAAATTAAATTTTCTTTTTTCCTGGATTCTATTCTTTTATTGCCCTTCCTCCTCACAATCTTCAGGCAGTTCAAGGGACAAGATACTTAATTCTATGAAAAATGGTAAAGCAGCAGTTAACTGCTGGAAACATCTGATGAGTGGACTGAAAAATTGTAAAAAGGTTTGTCTACAAGTCAAGATGATAAATGCATCAATCAGCTAAATGACAAATGTTATTTGTATGAATTCAAGAATATATTTTATATAGATTGTGATAGAGTCATATAATAAGCAGCAAATCCACATGAAACTTTAAGTCATGAAAAGTCAATAGTATTTCAGTAGCATTTTGTATATTTCTTAAGTTGGGTCTGATTACATGTGTGTGTGTATAGATAGATAGATAGATAGATAGAATAAGTAAAGAACAGGTAGGATTCTATTAATCTTGTTGCATTTCAATCCAGGTATTCAACTTATATATATATATATATATATATATATATAGCTTTTGAGATGGGAAAAAGAAATCACTTGACCAGCGGCCAAGAAGGAGGGAAAATTTACTCTCTCTAAAATTATTTTACTCGCCCGACCCCATTTTCTTAATAGTCGCCTTATGTAAATATAGCATGAATTGCTGATGGAAAACAAAAAATGAAATTTTTATTTAAATTTCAAACATGTTAGAGAGGATTTAAACAATTTTAAAAAATAATAACAACAAAATTTGTTCTTTCTTCTTAATAACAGCATAAACATTTTGATGATAAAACTTTGTTTTTATTAATTTTGATAACATCAACATGATATGTTGTTATATTTCGGCAATTGAGTGGAGGTACCTTTCTTCTGTTTGACTACAACCTCCAACTCATAGATGATAAAAAAATAACAAATCTGATTTTCTCAATGATTTTCCATAAAAAAAAATTACTTGTATAATTTGTTTTTCAGTGCATGGTTGAAAGAAGTATGCATATTTTATTTTTCGTAAGCGTGGAGGAAATATAGATATATAGAAATACAGATGTTGAGTCAAGGAAATATAGATATATAGAAATATAAAATATAGATGTTGAGTCAAAGATAATATTTTTCCAAATGAGTTTCTAAAAATATGTGAGCATCTTTAATCTGGGTGACAAATACATTTTGGCTCCACTCTGGAAGCATTAATTAAAATGAATATTTACACTGAGTGGGACAATAAAAGTGAGACCAAAGAGTTCAATAATCTCATTGTAGATCATTCTAAGTAACTTGTGAATCTTCAATGCCTACTTTTGGGTTGTAAAAGGAATCAGATTTGGTGTCAAGCAGAGTGCTTACTTCATAAGCTATCAGCACATAGAATGGGAGATGAGGAAATTTTAGCTTATTATATATATGCGGTGTATAAACATGCCAGCCACTGGGAGAACTCAATTCTTACTGAAGAATATATTGTATATTTTTTTTATTTTACATTGAGCACTGTTCTTATAGTATTCTTATTTGTTTTATTATATTAACATATATAAATGTAAACCTATCACTATACTCGCTTCAAATAACTCTCTGAGTGTATGCGCGGAAGGAAAAAATGGTTGTAAAAAAAGAAAGAGCTAAGCACGTGAACATCAGTCAAAGTACATAGCCCAAAGAAAAAACCCGAGATGAGTAATCTATAACAAAAAAGTGCTCAGTACGTAAGCAGAGCAGAAAAAGTAAATAACCTATTTACATATATATATATATATATATGTGTGTGGAAGTCTACATGAAAGTTTCGAAAAGGTATTTATTTTATATTTATGATATATATATTCACTGAAGAAAAAGAAAATTACACATTATATCTATTCTCATTAGTACCAATTACCCTGATAAAATTATCAAAGTTTTTTGATATAGTAACACTCATACCAGTGCACCCTCTGTTTTTGAACTTCAGATGGTGATATATGTTGTGAAATGACTCAGTGCAGTTTGTTTTATGACTAATTTTGAAGGTAACATTGGCAAAATTCATTTACACATTAATTGTTAGGTGCTAATAAATATTAGCGTTTTCAATGCTTTTCCCACAAAATAAATTACATCCACGTTTTATTAAAGGGGAAGTTTTTAAGTAAAAATTTTAATCAAGAATTTTTTATTGCAATGCAGCTACATTGAGTGTGTTGCTTAACTTTAAGTCCTTTTTATGCTCATTGAGTGTTCCCTTTAAAATTTGGGATATCTTACCAGTGGATTTTGAGGTGCATTATTTTCATTCTGTTTATTAAACTCATTGATGGTAGATTAGGTTTCTGTTTTAAATTGACAAAATTTTTTGGTGTTTAAACAAAACAAAAATTATTTTTTGCCAGGAAATAAAATTGCAAAAGAATTTTGCTTATGAAGAAAATATAGGTAGAAGTAAAGAGAAAAACAATATAAAAGTGTAAAAAATATTCCAACAAAAATTAAGCTTTAAAATGAATTAAATTAAAAAATAATAGTATATGAAGATTTGCAGTGTTTGTGAGGAAAAAAATTTAAAAATGTCTCTAAATTAAGATTTGGTAAAATGAACAAATTAGATCTATTCAAATGATAGCAGACACATTATTAGAACATAGTCTATTAATTAATCAGTTTCAGACAAACCACTGTTTTCATCAAAAATTATTAATAAGATATGAGTAGATTCCAACTTAAATAAAATTTAATTAATTTGTAACTTACAGAAGAATGATAAAAATTACACAGCATTTAAAACATATATCAAATTATAAAACTGCAAAATCAGCTTTAAAGTGTTTAGAGTTATCAAGAAAATTTATACTTTTCAAGAAGCACATTCAGAATGAGGTAAAGATTTTAAAAAAATTATTTGCATATATTCATGTGTCTTCTACTACATTTTATGACATTTTTTTTTTTTTTTTTTTCATAAGCGTTTCACCCCGAGCAAGGCATGTCACTGCCACTACTGTGCAGGGGGCTACGTAGAGTGGAGAAAGGCTGATTAAATATAGGAAATGACAGAGGGTGGGTGATAGGTGGGTAAGGATACCGAGAATGAGGGTTGGGTAGATGAGAGTGTTGTGAGAATAGTTGGGAGTTAGTGTGATAGGAGGTGTCTATTGACCCTACATTTAAACACCTGGAGATTGTAACTGTTGGGAAAGCAGACTTGTGGAAGGGAGTTCCACAGGCGGGAAGCGCGAGAAAAGAAGCTGTTGGAGTAGAATTTACGGTTACATCTTATTTGTTTAACTGTAAAAGGGTGGGACCTAGTTGCTAATCTAGTATCTCGTGTAAATTCGTGCTTAGGCGGCACCAGTGATCTAAGCTCATTGGAGCAGAAGCCATGAAAGTACTTGTAGAAGAGGCACAGGGAAGCCACATCACGCCGGTGTGAGAGCGGCTGCAGCCAGTCTGCCAAGTCAGTATCAACCACGTTACAGATCCTCCTTTGTATTTTTTCAATAAGCCCAAGGAGAGCAGCAGGGGCACCCGACCAGATATGGCAGCAATATTCAATACACGGGCGGATGGTAGATTTGTATATGTGCAGAATAGAATCAGGTGGGAAAAATTTCCGGGCCCTGCACAGGGAGCCCACTTTCATAGCAGTAGATTTGGCAATGGATTCAATATAGTCATTCCATTTGAGGTCCGCCGAGAGTGTAAGGCCAAGGAGGCGTAGTATTTTACTCTCTGGGAGGCTAGCCTGTCCCATGCTAATGGGAGGTAGATGTGATTGTCTATGGTGATTAGTTGATAACAGCTTTGTTTTGGAGGCATTGAAATTTACCAACCATTTCCTACCCCAGGTCACTACGGATTGGAGGTCCCTTTCAAGTACGGCAGCGAGGTTCACTTTGTCGTCCAGACCTGGTTTCTGATCGATGCGGGAGTAGATTGTTGTGTCATCGGCATACATGCCAACTTGGGATCTAATGGTGTCGGGGAGATCATTAATGTAGATCAGAAAGAGCGTGGGGCCTAGGATAGAACCTTGAGGGACGCCCACGTTCGTCTGGTAGTTTTGGGAGGCATGCCCATTTAATACCACCTTCAATGTGCGGTTAGAGAGGAAAGACTGGATGAGGTCAAACAGATGTCCAGTTATCCCATAGCTCCGCAGTTTGCACAAGAGGCCAGCATGCCAGACCCTGTCGAATGCTTTGGAGATATCCAAGGCAACGGTTCGGGCTTCACCATTCTTGTCAAGTGCCTGGTATATGTATTCGGTAATGGTCGTTAGCATATCAGCAGTAGACCTGGTGAAGCGAAACCCATACTGTTTGTCAGAGAGAAGCCCGTTGGCCATAAGATGCTGAGTCACCTCGGCGTTGATAATGGCTTCGAAAACTTTGCCAAAGATTGGAAGGAGACTAATAGGACGGTAATTGGCGAGGTCTGAGGGTTCGCCAGAATTCTTAAATATAGGTACTACGCAGGAGGACTTCCAACAGGCAGGAAAGCAGGAAGCATATAGGCAGAGGTTATATCATGCCAAGTGTAAATTCGGTTTAGCACCTCCATAAAGTTGCTTCCCTGTGCTTTTTCTATAAATTCTTTCATGGTTATTGTTCAGATGAACTCTTTGCTATGGTACCTAAACTTTATGAATTTAAATGCAGAACTGTACTGGCAATGAGATCTCATCAATTTACAGTTGAGTTGGTTAGATATAACCATAAATTCTATGCTAACAGTTTCTTTTTTCAAGCATGGAACTCTCTTCTGGTTCCATGATTTCCAGTCAATTTTAATCTTTTGAAATTTAAATCAATGTCAATCATTATCTGCTTTCTTTCTGATTATCCTTCTTTTGTTCTCACTCCTTAGTAAAGTTCATGCTTTCTAATTCTTCCACATCTAGTAAGCCTTTGTGTCTCAGTAGCTTTCTGTCTGACCATGGGTGAATTCAATTAAAAAAAAAGCAAAAGCAAGGAAAACTTCAGTCTGTTGTTAACTGGAGCAAAGAATAGCTTGTTAATTTTAATGTCTCCAAAACTCTTGAACCTTTCAAGAAACTCATTCTGACTTCAATCCGCATGGCTGATGCTGACCACTAAGAGTGACTTGCTGTACCTGCTTGGATTAATATTCTCAGCTGACATGAAGTGGAAAGATTATATTGAATCCATTGCTAAATCAACTGCTAAAAAGTTGGCTCACTGTGTCAGACAAGACAATTATTTTCTCCAGAATTAATCTTACATATCTGTAAGTTTACCATTCATTCATTCTTAGAATATTGCTGCTGCATTTGGTCCAGTGCTCCTGCTATCTCTCTAGAGCTCCTTGATAAAATCCAAAGAAGAATCAGCAATATTATTGGTCGTGATCTGGTGTCTCAGCTTCAGTCATTTTCTAAACATAGTAAGTTTGCCTTTTCTATAAATACTTTCATGGTAATTGTTCTGATGTGCCCTTTGTTATGGTAGGCAACCTATTTGAATTTAAGTGCAGTACTGTGGATGTGCATTGTGGTACAGTGGATATCGGCTCGGAACGAGAAATTGGGGAGCCGAGTTCAAATTCCAGCTGAATCCATTGTATTCACTTACGCGCAAATACCCTTGGGAAAGGTATTAATCCGTCTCTTCCTTCCAGTTATGGGTTAAATAGCAGGACAGATTGGGTTCTATAGCCTTGGTCGGCAACCAGTCTACCGCAGAAATCAATGGCAACCTACTGCGGGATAATCTTCTGCCCAGTCAGTCATATCTTGAAAGAGACATGATCGCCCAAGAGTGTATCACGTATGACACTTAACTAACTGACTGACTGTGGACAAGGTCTCACCAATTTACAGTTGTGTTGGCAAGATGTAATCATAAGTTTTATGCTTCTTTTTATGCATGTCTTGCTTGTGGAACTCTCTTCTAACTCTATGCCTTCCAGTTAACTTTAATCTGCAAAAATTTAAATGCAATGTCAATCATTATCTGTTATCTTCCTGATTACTCTTCTTTTTTTTTGGCTACTTTGTAACTGAACTAAAAATAAAAGAAAATAACAATTTTTGAAATCTAATAATTTTGGATTTATGATATATGCGCATTTCTTTTTTGATTTCTTTTTTATGTATGAATTTAATATTTTTACAAGGCCAAACGTTCAGCCCACCTCACTCTTCCACAGATTCTAAATGATTTAGATTTATGTCCTTCTTTTTGATCTTTTAATATGACTTTGTGGTTTAATGAGTTAAAGGAGGAATGTCATGATCAAGGTTTTCAAAGGATATAAAATCATTTTACATATGTAGAACACATAAATAAACATTAGTAACTAATGATTACAAGAAGAAATTTATCTTTTGCATAACTTTTTTGTATATACAATTATTTACCAAGTTCCAAAACAATAAAAATTGAGGATTTTGGGAAGAAAACAAAATATTACGCTTTAAGATTTGAGATATTTTGATGCATTGAGTAAAACAGTTTTAGAATTAAATGAATTTCTTATACAGTTGCCATATTTGGTTGGGTGCTTCTGTTATTCATCTTGAAGTTCTTGACAAAATCCAAGAAAGGATCTGCAATATAATCGATCCTGATTTAGAATCTGAACTTCAGTTACTTTCTCACTGATGTGACATAGCTTCCCTCTGTCTTTTCTACAAATATTTTCATGGTAACTGCTCTGACAAACTTTTTTCTATAGTGCCCTGACCACACGACTTTAAGTGTGTTACTAGATTGGCATCTAGGTCCTACCCTTTGCTGTTGAAATAGTTTAATGTAACAGCCACTTCTACTCCAACAGTTTCTTTTCTCACACTTGGAACTCTCTTCTGTTTACTTGCTTTCCTGATCGCTACAATTTCCAAAAGTTTAAATACAACATAAATTGGCATTTTCTATCTCCTTGAATCCTATTCATCTTTTATTCTTTTTTATACCCTCTGTTGTGGTGCAGTGGATATTGGCTTGGAACGAAAAATCAGGGAGCCAAGTTCGAATTCCTGTTAAATTCCTTGCATTCACTTATGTGCCAATAGCCTTGGAAAAGGTATTAATCCATCTCTTCCCTCCTTGTGGGTTAAATAACATTGGGTTCTGTAGCCTCGGTTAGCAACCAGTCTACCGCAGAAAGTAATGGCAACCTACTGCTTGAAAATTTTCTGCCCAGTCAGTCATATCTTGAAAGAGACATGATCGCCCAAGCCAGTCAGTTAAGTATGGCACTTAACTGACTGATTGAAACAGTCTTTTCTCTCACTATAACCTTATGTGCACTAGTGGCAGTCATGCCTTGTTTGATGTGAAATGTTTAAAAGAAGAAAAAATATTAAAAAAAGAAATCCTTTATAATTTTCTCAGTTTCTTATGATATTTTGAGTAGTAAAACTCTTGCAGGTCTAGACATATAAAGAATAACTACAAGGCATGTAGAGGAAGCCTGTGCTATGATAGAACACTGATGACACCTGTCCTTTTTCATCGGTGTAATTGGAATGGACTATCAAGAGTTAGCACCTTAGTCCTATAAATTTTACTTGACAATTGCCCTTCCTTAGAAGGAAGATAAAATAAAGGTTGCTGAATAACCTTCCAAAAGTTAAGCTTCTGATCAACAAGTACGCAGGGTGGTGGTAGTGGTGGTGTTTACATCTTGGCCTGAACCTAATGAAAATCATGTTACTTGACAAATACCTGACCAATGGAAAAAGACTGGTTTCCATGGATATCTAAATTTGTACTAGAGTGACCTTCAAATGCTTGAATAAATTTGTTATTAGAAGAACTCAAAAGATAATATATATTTTGAATCTATATTTCCAATCAGTTCTAGTAGAATAAATTGTTAAAATATGAGTATGGTATATATATATATTTGATTGTTTAATACTTAGTTTTTGGTCCTAATAGGGTTAGACCAGTATAGATTTGTATTAAAAAGTGTTCAATACAATTATATTGTAAAACTTTTGAATATTTTTCATTTTTAAATGGGTTATTTTGCTACCCAGATTTTTACCATGAGTGGTGTCTTCAGGTAATTTTTACTAACTATAGTTATTAAAAATCGCCCGAAGACGCCACTCATGGTAGAAACCTGGGTAGTGAAATAACTCATTTAAAAATGGAATATATATATATATATATATATATATATATATATATATATAGATAGATGTGTATGTGGGATATATATATATACAAATATGTGTGTGTGTGTGTGTGTGATGAAATAAAGTGAAAAGTTGTCTGCATCTCATCATCACTTTTGTTTAAGATTTTTATCATACATATTATAAACATACACACACACAAACACAAGCACATATATACATATATTCTTAAAAACTTTTTATTCAACATTATTTCTCATTATTATAAATGTTATTTTATAGGTACATGTGTTTGAATTGCTGCCCTAACTTTTTTATTTTCTTAAACAGTAAGACTAACATGGATCATAAAAAAGTTATAACCTTAAAAAAGATCATATAAAAATAATAGTAATCTTCAAAGGATTTTTCCAAACATTATTTCACGTTACTATAAACATTATTTTTAGTGGGTGCACGTGTCTGCATCACTATACCTATTTTTTATTTTATTAAACAGTGAAATTAATAAGAAAAAGTCCTTTGAAAGATACTGTTGCTTATCTGTTGAGTATCTGTTGAGTAGGATACTGAAGCTAGCAGATATAGATCTGTCCTAACAAAAGACAGGCTTTCATTAAGCAGATATTACAAACCTTGCTTTGTTAGGCTGCTCTCCATGCCTAAAAAAAGACGTTTTTCTAATGACAAAAAAGGATACAGGTTAAGTTCCTGTAGGAGGCACAATTTTCAGTAGTAAGACTTTTCAACTTAAGCCAGTTGTTTTTAATTTCATTGTTTAAGAAAATATAAAATAGGGATAGCAACTCACAAAAAATAATGTTTATATATATATATATATATATATATATATATCATATTATTCAGAAGTGAAATGGAGTTTTAAATGTTTTTTTTTAAATAGACACAATCAGCTAATAAAATTCCTATTGAAAACAACACAAAAAATACATCTTATACAGTCAAGCATGCAAAGAAATTCAGTCAGTTAAATGCCATATGGAATACACGCTTGGGTGATCATGTCTATAAAGAGACATGACTGACTGGGCAGAAGATTATTCAGCAGTGGGTTGCCATTACTTTCTGCAGTAGACTCGTTACCAGCAAAAGCTGTTGAACCAAATCTGTCCTGCTATTCAACCCATAGCTGGAGGAAAGAGATGGATTAATACCTTTCCCAAAAGTATTTGCATGTAAGTGAATGCAACAAACTCAACTGGAATTCAAACTCAGCTCCCCAATTTCTTATTCCAAGCCAATATTCACTGCACCACAAATGCACATCCTGCACATGCATACTCCTACCAAATGGAAAAAAGTAAGAATGTTAGAAGAGCTAAATAAGTAATTAAGCAAATTTACCTGCCATATTCAATGAAACATATTGAAACGGAAAGGTTGCTTCCAAAATATATATTTGTGTGTGTGTGTGGTGTGTGTGTGTGTGTGTGTGTGTGTGTGTGTGTGTGTGTGTGGTGTAGTGAATATCAGCTCAGAATAAGAAATCAGAGAGCTGAGTTCAAATTCCAGTTAAATTCATTGCATTCACTTACATGCCAATACCCTTAGGAAAGGTATGAATCCATCTCTTCTTCCCCCAGCTATGGGTTAAAAATGATGAAACTTTGTTGACAATCTAGTAACATGCTTAAATTTATGTGGCTAGGGTACCAGGAACAAAATCTCATTAGAACAATTGACATGAAAAGACAGAGGGAAACCAACACACAGTTGTGAGAAAGTGGCTGATGTCAGTTAAGCCAGGACTGATAACAATGCAGACTTTAAATTTTGTAGGGGATCTCTCTCTGTCTCTGTTTCTCACTTTTTCTCTATCTGTCTCTCCCTCTCTTTATATATATATATATATATATATAAAGAGAGAGAGTGGGTCTGTTTTATATAAATATACATATATATAGTATATATGTTTATATATATATATTTGTGTGTGTGTGTGTATGTGTGTGTGTGTGTGTGTGTGTGTGTGTGTGTGTGCGTGCATATGTGTGTGTGTGTGTGTGTGTGTGTGTGTGCTGAGAGAGATAGACAGAGATGGACAAAAAAGAGAGGGATCCTCAGTCCTGTATATATACATGTATATATATCTATGAATAGTCTTGAAAATTATCAGCTGATCAAAAAAGGATGCTGTTTAAAATTCCAATGTTTGTTTATTTGAGTAGATTTTGGGAAGTGGGTTACGCTAAGAACTTTTCAGCAAGCTGTCTGTTTGTCTCTCTATCTATCTATCTATCTATCTATCTATCTATGTTAACAATAATAGACAAATTAAATCTATTATATTTTACAATCAACCCTTCTATTTGGCAGATTAATTACCATATCTTTGAATTGTTAGTATAATAGAACTGTTCATATTTCAGATAATATTTTAAACTTTCAACTGATTTTGGTTACCATCAAGAATCAAAGTCCATTTAGAGCTGCTTCCAAATAATATATTTTCATTTTATAGTTCTTTGCCTTAATAAAAAGGTGTTTTAATGTGAACAGAAAAAAATGATATTATAAAAAAAAAACCTAAAGGACAATTATAGCTGTTATTTTGAATTCAGTGTTATATTCTAGAAATTTAAGCTGATAGAATAGTTTTTCCTAATCATTTTTTAGATTTAGCATTTGAAAGAGTGAAAAATTAATCTTTTTGTTCTCAATAGGATTTAATTCTCAGAGCTGCAGCATTAGTTACACTCTCATGTTAAACATAAATAAACATTTCAGTTCTCTGAATTAAACAATTCTTCTTCTTCTTCTTTGTGCCATCTCTCTTCAGATAAATAAATAAATAAAGTTACTTCAAGTGTTGACTAAGTTTATTTTAATCTCTGATATATGGATGTCAATGTGGGTCACTAATAAAAGATCAAATTTATCACAATAGTTATGATTTGTGCGATTAGCTTGCTAACCACTGCTTTTTGGCAAGGCTCTTAGAAATGATATGCGTTGGTTGGTATTATTGAGGCTATCAGTGTGTTAACCAATATTGATTGAACCATCTACAGATTTTTTTAAACTAAAAGCTGGGTAAATTTACATTGACATAATTTTCTTCTTGGTGTAATGATTTAATTATAATAACAAAGCAAAAAATTTCCTTTGTAGTGTTTTGTATCATTACAAGTTTAGGACATGATTTGTGGTAAGTGACTTTAGTTTTTGTTTTGTGCCATTGATTATGATAAATGTACTTTGAATAAATCTAAACCAAAGAAAAAGAAAGAAAAAAGAACAAGCAAAAACAGATTAAAGTTACCTAGCTTAGCCAACAATTTTAATGCTACCACCTACAGCTAAAAAGAAGAAAAGATTTCTTGATAGAGTTGTGAACAAAACTGTAACTGGCATGTCAGATTAATGAGCGAGAATTATCTAAGTCATTTTGCTGGTTTCTTGTCCTTTTTTGCTTTAGACTGTCAACAATTTGCTAACATTAGATAAAGTCACTTGAGCACTAAATCATTGAGGGGGTAAGATTTTCAACAGTAGGTGGGGGTGCAAATTAGTAAATACACAAATCTTTTTCGTAAAGAGTCCTGACATGAAAACAATGTACAGTGACAGAGATATGGATGTATTTGTGTGCGTGCATGTGTATGGATACAAGTGAATGAATGACATAGTTAAGATATGCGTAGGTCTTTCTTGAGGTCAGCAATTTGAATAAATTTACCTTCCATCATAGAGATCACCAAGATATTTGGAATTCACTAATTTTAATTAATCATCTCACCTTTATTTGCTTTCTTATTTTCGTTTGCACCTGTGGATCTGAGTCCGGTTTCAGGTCTTAGGTATAAAGGCATTTGATCAACATCACCTTCCTCACCTACTCTGTGCCTTTGTTGCAGTCCTAATGATTTACAATTGCCCCTTCCCTTTGTATACTCAGGACTGGGTAGGTCTGGCCTTTTGTTTAGAATCTGTGACACTGTTAAGTAATGCAGGCTGAAAAAAATATTTAAATAAATAAATAAAATAATCATAAAAAAAATAATAAAAGACAAAATAAACCCCCTGCCCCAAGTTTTTGTGTGATCAAGCCAGCAGAAATGAGTTTGATATGAAGGTAGTATTGTTGTCAGTACACCTCGACACCATTTTGTTGTGGACACATGTAGGTGTGACCAGACAACATAACACTGGAAGTCTTTGTTACTTTACAGCATAAGCAGGGGTTTTTAATGATCATTTCAGTTGGAAGAAATGAAATAATTTTTTTTAGTCTTTAAACAAGATCAATGAATACTTTTTTAGGTTGGTAAGAAATTGCACTGATGTTCCCAATGAGATAACGATAGAAACCTGGGAAAAACAAATATTGAGCATTTTTATTTTTGATCATGGCAACCTATATAAATTATACAAAGTATATAAAAACCAACAGAACAAACATAGATGTCATCTATCTGTAACAATAAGTCAGTTAAATGCTGTACGTGATACACGCTTGAGCAATCATGTCTCGAAAAAGACATGACTGACTGAGTAGAAGATTTTCCTGCAGTAGGTTGCCATTACTTTCTGCAGTATACTAGTTGTTAACCAAGGCTATAGAACCCAATCTGTCCTGCTATTTAACCCATAACTGGAGGGAAGAGACCAAATAATACCTTAATTTGCAAATAAATGAATGTAATGTATTCACCTGGAATTCAAAATCGACTCTCTGATTTCTTGTTTCAAGCTGATATCCACTGAACCACAATGCACATACTATCTTTAATAATACTGTTTTTAAATTAGATTAAAACCTAAGAGGGATAAATTAATATATAAAGCTCAAAGTTTGTGTGTCCATCAAGACTTTAAAAATGAAACATATATAAAGTTGGTTGTCTCTCCTTGGGTATCTCCAAACATACACACATATTATGTGCAAATATATAAAACTTTAGCATAAAATAGATGCCATTTTATTACTTCTATCTATTGGTATGTGTATCCTATACTGCCCAACTTAATTTAGATTTTATTTATTCTTGTGATTATTGCTTATATCTATGTATCCATATTTATAACAAATCATATTGTTATATATCAATTTTTAATATGTTAGTGAGTAAAAGAAAAGTTTGTTACTTCCACTTCAAGTCTAGAGTGTTGCCATATTTGCTAAGGAATCAGTTACAGCATTTGTTTCTTTTTTTATAGAAGAGCAAAGAAGCTGGTTAACCAGAAGTTGTTCACAATTGAAGTATAATGACGCTGGTAGCTGTGGGTTAGGAGAGCCATAGTTGTCTCTGGCCTTCGAGCTGGGGTCACCAAGACTGAAGAAGACCAGTTTAAGACCAGTTTAGACCGGTTTTGAATCTATCCACTGCGGTGGATAGGTAATCTTTTGACCAGTACCTTGGCATACACGCACAGGTTCTCCATGTTAAAAAAAGACCTTGTGTCACATCTCTCTCAAGTGGGGGAGAAGGGTAAATATTGGAGAGCCATACACAATGAAAATAGTTTTATCCAATCAGTATCAACTGGGTCACCATGGAGAAGAGATATGATGTAAAACCAAATCCCCCAATGATCCTTGGCTAATCACTGATGATGTGTGCCAAACATCATCAAACAAATGCATTTCACAAAATATATATAATAATTCTTGCTTATATGTTAATGATTCTTGCCTCTACCTCTTTCATGTGCTGTGTCCCTTCAAGACATAGGTGATCATGGCCTTCTACATCTTCCTATACCTTGTAGATCATAACACCCTTTCTCTTGTTACTCCGGTCACAACCCTGCTCTGCCATCCATTTGCTCAAGCTCATAAAGTATGTCATACATTGCTTTCCTCTGTCTCTTTTATCTTCTCTCTGTCCTGTGAGTATCAGATTCTCCAAGCCTTCCTTCTGCATTATATGTCCTAGAAAGTTCAGCTGTCTTTTCATGATGTTAAGTATAAGTCACTTTTTTGTTTCCGTTCTCTGTAAAACCTTGTTGTTTCTAATATGTTCAGTCCATAGTATCCCAAGCATCCTTTTTTAGAACCACATTTCAACTGCTTCAAGTTTTTCCTTAATTTTTGATAAAATTATCCGATCCAGTACTCTCTTTTGATACTCTACCCAGCTACTGGAATGCATCCTTTTTCATGCCAATACACATTTGGATCTCAGTCTCACTTTTCATCCTCTGTTAGAACACTTCCCAGGTATTTAAATTTCTGTACTTGGTTTATTTTAGTATCTCCAACTAGTAGTTGGAATTCTAGGTTCCTCTTTTTACTGATGACCATACGTTCAGTTTTCTTGTAATCTATTTGTCCTTTCTTTCTGCTTTCTTTAGCTACCCTCTCTAGTAGATCTTGTAATTTCCCTTCCTATTTGCTATCAGCACTGTATCATCTGTGTATCTTATATTGTTCAGATCATGGCCACCAATGATGCTTAATTGTTTAATTAATGTTTAATTTATGAATAAAGTTTTAAAAATAAAATTATACAAATTAATTGTTTTATTATTCATTTCCATTTTGGTTATTATAAATAAATGATAGTTTTGTTTATATCGCTTATAATTAATTTGGTCAAATAAAAAAACTGTGTCATAACATCATATATGGTTGGATACAGGGTTAGTGCAAGGGTATATTGCCCCTTCAAGTCTGTGCCCTGGAATCCTCTACTCTACTACATTTAGATTTTTATAATTTAGTATTCATATAAAGTACAAATTCTATTGTAACCAAATCATGTACAATAATGGGTCATATTGCACCCTTGTGCAAATTAATTGAAACAAAATTAAGTGTCTTCCTAGGATTTTTCACACTTTCCTTGATCATGTATATGTCATCTCTTGGTGTTGTTTTCTCTTCTAAGTGCATTTTCATTTATATTTTAACCTTATAGATCTAGTTTGTTTCTTTATCTTGATGATACTACTGAGTTGAAAGGATGACATTAACAATATCGGTGATCTCTCTGTAAGGCCTGCCAGTGTGTTTGTGCAGTGTTGCAATTTTCATACACTTCCTTAGAGTAACATCTACTGCAGACAATGGGTGTAGAACAACTAATCAACAGTTGAGACAATAGTGTCTGGGTGTGATTAAAATCTGATGCAATCATGGATGATGCAATATATTTAAAGGTCAAACAAATTTCATCATACACCTCGAAAACAGATTCATATTAATGCCCACCACTGCAAATGGGCTAATCTGAGGAAAAAATAGAAAATCGATTATGCCCTGTAACTCAAGTGGGTCTAAAACTGATTGTATGGTGGAAGAAAGGAAACTAAAGCCGTTGTTTCATTTAATTTGCATAAGGGTGCTGGTGAACAATTCAACTATAAAAATTAAAAATAAATACAATGTATCTAAATACAAATTAGAGACATGTCATAATAGATCCTTCCAGCCTATGTACAATAATGGATCATATGAAATGTAGATGAACAATTCAACTAGAAAAGTTAAAATATATACAATGAACTAAATACAAATTAGAAACATCATAATAGATCATTCCAACCTATGTACAATAATGGATCATATGCATGTAGGTGAACTAGAAAAATTTAAAATAAATACAATGTATCTAAATACAAATTAGAGACATGTTATAACAGATTATTACATTTTAAATAAATCAATGTTTTGTGGCAAGTTTTACCATCAATTGGAAATTTATCTTGTTAAAAATTTAGTGAATTTTAGCAAATTCAACATTATGGATAAAAACTAGTAGTGGGGGTGGGGTTACTGAGTGTAAAAGAATATAAGAAAAAAACATTATTAAGGAGCGAGAATAATAAAATGACAGAAATGAAAATGACAGAAGATAATGATTGACATTACATTTAAATTTTTGAAGATCAAACTTGTTCTGACACAAGAAGACAGAAGAAGGTCCCATAAGTAACAAGAGTGAAAGAAGAAACATTTAGCAAAGAACTTTAAACTGTAAAATAAAAATAGCTTGCCACCAATCTAGTACTGCACTTGAATTCATAAAGTCTTGGTCCCATAGAGGAAAGTTCATCAGAACAATTACCATGAAATTATTTATACAAAAAGTCTCAGGGAAGCTAAATTATGTCAATAGGAAAGTGACAATGCAATATATTTCCCACAATAGGTGTGGCTGTTTATTAGGCAGGATATAATTTTCTTCTTTCCCAAACTCTTAAACCTTTGCTTATTCTCCCCTACTTTACACAGACAATGTTACAGCTATCTTCTCTCCTTAAAGTGGTAATCACCTTAGCATTTAGATCACAGCTTGGAAGTAAACTAAAGTAAGCAGTTTTTAAATAGAAAAACTAACAAATATAGTGTAGATAATATTATAACATATCATATGTTAAATAAATAATGAAAATATCAAGCTGATTTAAAAATGAAAATTCCACAAAAACCTTTTTTATTTCAGTTACCTATCTTTCAAAGAAAATTAACTGCCTAGTTCAGTAAAAGGAAGTGATTTGCCCCACACACCACCTGATGTCTTTGCTAGTTTATAATGAATAAAGAGAGCTTGTTATACCTGAGCTTATGTATATATAAATTTAAGTCTTTTTTTTACTTTCTTTTTTTAAGCATATCCAGATTCAATATAATACATATATATATATATATATATATATATATATATATATATATATATGTGTGTGTGTGTGTGTGTGTGTGAATAAAGATCGGTACCCACAGAAACCACAAATTGCTCTAAAATGAAAGGACGTCATACTTATCTCAAAACCCAAGGAACCTTTCGGCCAACACTTTTTCAAGGGCTTTGTTGGCAATAATTATGAAGAGGGCTAAATGAAGACAAGTAATTCCCATATTGATATTGTATTCGTTTAGCCCTCTTCATAATTATTGCCAACAAAGCCCTTGAAAAAGTGTTGGCCGAAAGGTTCCTTGGGTTTTGGGATAAGTATGACATCCTTTCTTTTTATATATATATATATATATATATATATATATTAGTCATCCACATACAAGCCCATTTCGCTGTATCACAGCTCATCAGTGTGGCTAGACATATCCACTTGCTTCTGGCTGGGATTGAAACTCAACCGATTTGGTGTCAGTCGGAGTCTCTACTCCCTAAGCCATTGGCGCATGGGGTCAGATAAGGGAAATTTTTTAACGTCTTGTATGTAAGCAGTGTATACAGACACCAGTCACCGAGAGAACTCAATTCATTTCTGAAGAGTCACGCATTATAGCCGAAGTGGAAACTGTTTTTAAAATTTTCTTCTCCAGAGTGCTCAATCGTAATGAGAGCATAATATATATATATATATATATATATATATATATATATATAAATTGGTTGATATATCTTTATATTTGAGTTGAAGCAACCCAATTTTCATTTTTCAGTCTTGAAAGAATTAAACAACAAAACAACTTACATGGCCTTGTGGGTATGGAGTTATTTTCTGCACCACAGATACAAAAACACAAACCCATCACTACTCTGTTGCTACTTCTATGATAAATGTTCCAACAAGCTTTATTCACTTAGATATTTACAGCCAAGACCTGCCTTTCTGTGTCTGTCCATGGGATTGAACCACCTTCATTCCATATGTATTTTTTTGGTAAGCTTCTTCCGAAGAACTGCTACTTTGGGAAATAAACTTCAATATAGATGTCTGCTAGAACTCTAGAAACTTACTCACTTTAAGTCTGGGGTAAATCATTATTTATTCCTCATATTCGAGCAATATTCACTTCCTACTTCCTCCTCTTAAGTTCATATCACACATCTTTTAGTAACTCTTTACCTAGAATGGCTTTTGGGTCTTGTATTGGATGTTTGTCGTGCAGTGGATATCATCTTGGAATGGACATCAGAGAGCTGAATTTGAATTCCAGTTGAATTTCTTTCATTCACTTATGCCTAAATACCCTTGGGAAAAGTATTAATCCATCTCTTCTCCCTGCAGCTATGGGTTAAATAGCAGTTCAGATTGTGTTTTATAACCTTGGTTGGTAATCAGTCTACCACAGAAAGTAATATGCAGGAAAATATTCTGATCAGTCATTCATGTCTCGAGAGGGACATGATTGTCCAGGCATGTATCACATATAGCACCTAACTGACTGACTGATTGGGTGTTTAAGGAAAAGATAAATTTTTCTTTAAATATTTTTCTAAGTGCTGCATCCATTCATGACATAGGTGATCATTGTTCTCCACAACTTCCTAACTCAGTTTTCTCCCTTCATTAGCCTACTATTCTGCTATTCAGTCATGCAAGCTGGTACAGTGAGTGGCTCACTGCCATTCCATATGTTTCTTGCCCTCAATATGCTCTATGTGGGTTAAGTTTTCCAAGCCCTTATTCCTCATTAATCATACAAAGAATTTTAGCTTTCTCTTCATAATTTTGAGCATGTGTTCTTTCTGTTGTCCTTTTCTTCAAGACTTCCTTGTTGGTTACTCTCTCTTTTCAGTATCTTTCTAGGCACCCCTGCTCCAAAAGAGAATCTGCAATGTGATAGATCCCGACCTGGCAGCTTGACCCCAGCCATTTTCTCATTGGCAGGATGTGGCTTCCCTCTGTCAATTCTACAAATTCTACAGCAGCTTCTTTACTCATGCTTCTCTCATGTAGAACTTCCTTCCATATACTTGTTTTCCTGATGGCTATAACCTCCAAGAATTTAAATGCAAAGTCAATCTCTTATCCACTTAACTCCAGCCCTTTCCACATCACCCCATGTATCTTTGTCTTTTCCTTTCTCTCTACCTATGTAACTATCTTCACTCCTGTGTTCATATCCTTCTCTTGCCCTTTCTCTTTTTCTCCCTGTAGCTGGTTTGTCTTTGTTTTCACTCTTTTCCCAAAACTTTTTTAAAACTTTAACTCTCTTATGTTGCCCCCACCACATCAGTGGCAGTACCACCTTGCTTGGAGTGAAATGATTGAAAAAAAAAGGAAAGTACATTTCTCCTGCTTCTATTTTATTTTCCTCATTCGTAGGGAAATTGTTCAACATTCACTGCCATAAATGTTAGTGATTCAATAAAACTCTTTCAGATTAAAAGAATACATCATAAAAGTATCAGTTATTCTCCATGATGTAACAAAGTAAATATTATCTGATATTATAGTGTTGAACTGTAGCAATCAAGTTATGTATATCAATCAGAGGCACAGCTATTTATTTCACCCACTTCTATATAATTATAAAAATATCATAATTGCACATATATAGGCAAAGCATTATAGTTTTAATAGGTATCACCTTGAAATGCCAGTGGGTATTTCAATCTTCTGGGCAGTCAGCTATCATTTTGGCTCCATTTAATTTTATATTAGTTTATTGTTTTTAACAGTGTCTTACATAAATAGTTAGATTGTTTATTTTAATTAGTTGTGTTATTTGACATATTAACCTTAGCCTGAGGGTTGATTTGAAAAGTAAGCATGGTTCCATTTTTTTAATGAAAGAGTTTCCAAATTTAAATGTTATTTATGATTATAGATATTGACGGGAAAATCAAAGCTGTTTAAATGCATATGAGAAATATGATTTTCTTTCCTTCATTTTTCTTTTTCTCTCATATGATTTACTTTTTCCCTTTTAAATTCATCTGTCTTTTAAATTTAGGCTTGCAGTCATATCATATTGAAACACTGGTTTCCATATTATCATTGGAGTTAAGCAACATCAGGCCTGATGAGAACCTAGATGGGTGACTGCTTAGAAATACCAGGTGTTGTAATCTTGAATGTGGGGTTGGTATAATTGATAATGACTCAGACTTTTTAATTGAAGAGCAAAGCTCTAATTTCAGTTGGGTTTGTTATACTCATTTATATGAAAATACCCTTGAGAAAGGTATAAATCCATCTTTTCTCCCTCACCATGAATTAATTAGTAAAACTCGTATCATTAAACCCATTATTATATCTTAAAAAAATGAAATAAATTGCATATAAAATATTTTGATTTCAGCATTAAATAAGTCATGGTGGTTGATCTGCTGTTAAATAAGAACAACTAACCAGTTAGTTTATAATTTAGAACTTAAATTTAAAAAAAATGCCTTTTGTGTACTGTTTTCCTTCAAAACATGGGTAATCATGGCTCTTCTCATCTTCTTATATTTGTAATTCCAAGTAATGTCTGTCTCCTTACTATCCTTGTTTTCACAAGTTTATTGCATGTGTCTTTTGCTGTTTTTTTCTGCCCGTTGTCATATTCATAAAATCTGATTGTACAGAAACTCTGAGCTTACACCTACACTTTTCATGAGCAAATTGAAAAAGCATATACATCTTTTTATTCACCAATAAAAAAGCTCTTTTCATGAGACAGTTGCAATGTGTGCATGTCTTTGAAAACAAATTGGATACAATTTCTCATTTATTAACCAAACAGGATTTAGAGAAAAATCTAGAAGCGTATCCAATTCTATCTTTCAAAAACACATAAATAGTGTGAATTTTCACTTTCTTAGTAGAGAGCCACAAGTCAGCTACTGGATGCAAAGTCCAGGTGACATGCACATTCTTATTCTCTCACTTTCACTATTTACTTTGTTCAGACTATTGTCCTCATCTTTACTGCCATGTTTATAATGTTTTGGCTGTTATATATTCCCACCTTCTTCAGGTACTAAGAATTTTGAACTGAACCCCAGTGATCATAATAAAAGGTTTGGTTCAAAATACCTAGCACTTGAAGAAAACAAGAGCATACAATGGCCAAAACATCATAAACATGGCAATGAAGATGAGGACAATGGTCCAAACAATGTAAATAGTGTAAATACTACATCATATCAGAATTATAGACAAATCTCTCACTTTCTCTCTCTCACTGCATTAATTGATTCTCCTTTTATTCATTTACTGTTGGCAACAAAAGAAAGAAGATCAGATACACCATTTCCATCCTCTTTCTCACTCAGGACATAGTTTTTACTAAGTACTGTCACACACACACACACACACACACACACACACACAGAGTGAGAGAGAGAGCAAAACAGAGACATGTCTTTTCTTTCACATTTCTCATCATTCAACTGATGGCAAACCATCTCTATTCTGTTCTTATTCCTTCATAAGAAGTTAGACAACTTCTTCCTAAGAACTGTTACTTTATAGAACAGACTCTCTAGAGAATACATTCCTGGCCACTACAATATTAACCTCTTCAGGTTAATCCTACATATCTTCATAATATGTACTTGTTACCACTTCCTTCTCCTTTTCTCCTTCCTTCACAACTATTTCACTCATAAATCTCTACCTAGAGTGGCTCTTGAAACTTGTATTGGGTGAAATAAATTTTTAAAAAATTTGACAATAATTTATAGGTTTTTTAATAAAGTTTATAATTGTAAATATATATAGTTTGTTAAGCAACAAATAGACTTTTTTGATCCAATTTTTCGCTGAAACTTTGATTTGGGCCAAAATTTCAATTCAAGCCCAAAATTAAGTTCTTCAAATCACAACTTCAAAATGTCATGTCACAAAAGCTCTCACTTTAACTTAGTTTCTTTGGCATTTTGAAAAATAAAACTGATTACCTTAATTCAAAAGGTTCTGGAGATATTTCAAACTGAATTTAAAAAAAAAATTAAAGCCATAATGTTTTTGTGTTATTTTAAACTCAATATAAATTAAAACTTTTAAAATTACTCATTTTTTTCAATTATGTTAAAATTTGAATTTTTAACTGAGCATTCTTCATCCAGTGACATATTCCAATGCTAGGCAAGCAGTGGGTGAAGGGCTGATTTTAACTCTGTGAACCTTGGGATTCCAAAAAGATATGTCTATGTAGGACAAATGTGTTCCAAGTTAGATAGGTTTCTGATGTATTGGTGGGTGAACGGAATTTTCTATTTATTTATTTAGATTATTAAAAACATATGTATCAATTAAATATAATGCTTATAATTAAAAGAAGTACATTAAATATGCAGGGTACAATGGGTAATTTGTTGCCATTTTATATTTTTAATTTGCACGTATATGTTGTTCATCTTTGATTTTACTGACTGAATAGTATAGTAGAGTCAGTTAGGCACCATCTGTGAGAAAAAAAGACACAATTCATTCTGCCAGAAATTTTGAAATGGCATGCTGTACTACTTAGAATTTGAACTGGAAGCTCCAATAGAATGCTTGTGTATCAATTTGAAGACAGTGCAGAGGATTTAGAAAAAGTTGGATGAGTCTATTGGTAATTACAAAGGAGTTTGGCTGTTGATGTTATGCCTCATAGTAATGATGACATTATGCTTCTCACAGAACTTTAGACACAACATGGTGTGCCTTGAGGAGGTAGTGCTGCTCTGGGAAAGAGTGTTGCTGTTGAGAGGCCGTATTTCTGATAACAGGACTCTGCAACATGCCATATATCCAGGAGGACCCAGTCATGACTGTGAGACAATTCTGTGATCACATAAACCCTTACATTTAGCCACTTAATTCCTCAGACTGCAACCCTACTGATTATTATGTGTAGGGTGCAGTTGAGCAAGAGATCAACAAAACACCTTCTTGCAATTTTTTCGAAAACATTTATTCTTTAGTATTTCAAGATATATTTGTGTAATTTCAATAGATATATTTGTTAAAATAAGATGTCAATGTTATTTTCATTTTTGCATAATTTAGATGATAATTTATCTATCTCACTCTGCATATATTTTTAACTTATTTCATCTCAAGTAAGGCAATAAAGCCACTAAGATACAAAGGGTTACTGAATATGAAAGAATAAGAGAAAAAGAAAAACATAATTAAGGAGAGATAACAAGAAAAGAATGGGAATTAAGAAGACAAAATGTAATGATCAACATTGCATGTAGATTTTGGAAGGTCAAAATAGATTGGATAGCAAGAGGTTGGAAGTGAGTTCCATGAGCAAAAAGTGCAAGAGAAGAGACTGTTAACATAAAGCTTGCAGATACATCTAGCCAATGATGAAACCTAGTTTCCAGTCTAGTATTATGCTTAACTTTGTTAAGTCAAGGCACCAAAGAGAAAAAGCTCATGAGAAAAATTACCATGAAAATATTAATAGAAAAGGCACATAGAAGAGGCTCCATTAGTGGTGTAAAAATGAGTGAAGCTGAGATGCCTGACCAGGACTGATAATATTGCAGATTCTTCTTTGGATTTTATCTTGAATCTCTAAATATATAGCAGAAGCACCAGACCAGATTTGGCATCAATATTTAATGCATATATATTAAATAGAGTTTAATGATCACCTGTGATTTATATAAATTGATAACTGATTAATAATGTAATATATAAAATTTATATTATGTCTGTTTTATGAAAATAAATATAAATGGCAGATTAAAAACTAATTTAAAAGTTTTATCTGAGAAGAAAATTAATTTTGGGTGTCTTTATTTCCTGTTCAGAAAGTCTGTGAACTTACATGATTTTTATCAGTTGCAAGTCTGGTTCAGCAAACATTCAATATGAAGAACAGAACAGAATAACTAGGTCAGGTTTATTTATGTTATATCTGATTGTGCAATGTGATTGTCCCCTCCATGCAATAATTAATTGTGTGACATTTAAGACAGGTTTGTATTACTGTATAAATTACTGCGATGAGCAGTCATCCTTTTTTATTTTTATAATTATTTCATCCCAAGTAAAGCAGTACTGCTACTAGTGTGCTGGGGGTTGCATAAGAGGAGAGTGGAGAGAAAGAGGAACAGGTCACAGTGGGTGTTGGAGAATGGTTAAGAGAAGGAAGGGAACACTGGTGAGAAGAGAGCTGCATGAGAGTAGAGTGGAAAGGAAGAACTAGGAATGGAAGCAAAAAGGAAGCAAATAAATGGAAGCAAAAAAGAAACATACTGTGGTTGTGCGTTTTGGTGCAGTGGATATTAGCTTGGAACAAGAAATCAGAGAGCCAAGTTCAAACGCCAGTTGAATTCATTGCATTCACTTATGTGCAAATACCCTTGGAAAAAGTATTAATTTGACTCTTTCCTCCAGCTATGGGTTAAATAGCAGGACAGATTGGGTTCTACAGCTTTGGTTGACAACCAGTCTACTGCAGAAAGTAATGGCAAACTACTGCAGGAAATCTTCTACCCAGTCAGTCATGTCTCAAAAAAGACATGATCGTGCAAGTATGTATCCCGTATGGCATTTAACTGACTGACTGTGGTAAAATAATATTATTATTCTAGTTGTCTGCCCTTATTAAAAGATTATTTCCCCTTCATAGAAAGGTTTAAAAATTGCCATCTTTGTTTACATGTCATGTATCCTTTTGAGTTGACTAAAACCTGAATCGGCCAAAGGTATCTTATTCCGTCTTGTCATTCAGTCTAGACCACAATTCACAAATTGCTGCTAAAGAGTGAAAATTTTGGTCATGGATGTTCAGCAATAACTTGGACACTACTTAGACACTCAATGTAATGTTGGATAAATTCAGTGTCTTGTTGAATCCTGTAAACTGGACAGTGATTACATAGAAAGCTGTAATATATGAAGAGGTTATACAAATACAAGAAAACATTTATGTTAAGCCAATAAACAAAATTTTTGCATGTCACCTTCTCACAAGTCATTACCAAAAACCTAATGAATCAATCAACCAATTCTTACAGACACTGCTCAAGTTGTCTAAAGACTGCAACTACAAACCAGTAAAAAAGCTGACAGAGGTATTCATTTATGATCTGGTCTGAACTCTAACCATATTTGACAGAGACTCCTCCAAGTGAATAGAATATTAGACTTGCAGAATGCTTACAGTTAGTCTCACTCCATAAACCTAGCACAAAAAATGCTGTACATTTATCAAATGGAAACCAGTCACACTGACTATGAGTTCAGCTGCCAAAGAAGAAAGACCATCAACAGAAGCTGCATTAGCCACAACCTAAGGTTTCACAAAATTCTTGAAAGTCCGCAAATGTAAACTGTGTCCAATTATCGGTGACAAGACAATCCACCACTCCGAAGTGACAACAAAAATAATCTGCAACGCTTCCTTTTCGATTTGCAAGTAATTTAACATTCTCAACGCATATGCGATGGGTTTTAGTGTCCCATCCAGCATTTTATGAAGTATACAGGCCCCAACACCATAGGAACTCGCATCTCTTGCGACTATTATTTCCAATTTTGGGTCATAGTGTGTTAAAAATAAATCTTCTGTTAGAGTCTTGATGATTTTTTCGAATGTTTTCTGACATACGGATGACCATTCCCAAACTTTTTCCTTCTTCAACAGTCCGTTTAGAGGTGTGCGTAACTTGCACATGTTAGGTATAAACTCTTGATAATGATTTTCTAAGCCCAAAAAGCTTTGTAACTTGGCTATATTTTTTTGGATCCAGCATGTATTTTTATTGCCGTGGCTCTTTCTGGGTCTGGTCTTCTTCCTTCCTTGTCAATAATATCGCCCAGGTATTTTATCCCCTTCATAAAGGAGTCACATTTATTTTCCTTTACCTTAAAGACCTCTTGAACGTGTTCCCAGTGTGGTTCAATATTTTTGCTATTTATAAGGATGTCATCAAGGTATGCCATTGTAAAATCCAGTCCGCCTAGCATAGTGTGCATGATTTCCTGAAATATCGTCGGCGTGACCTTGATCCTGAATGCTAATTTATGGAACTTATATCACCCTCTATGAGTGTTTATGCACAACAATCTTGAGCTTTCCTTGTCTAGTGGTATTTGTAGTTATGCTTCGCTCAAGTCTATCTTTGAGAAAAATTTTCCTCCGTTCAACTTTGTGAATACTTCCTCTGGACTAACGAGAGGATAGTGCTAATCTTTAATTGCTGCATTTAATCCTGTCGAGAAGTCAGCGCATACTTGTATCTCCCCCGATTTCTTTTTCACGTAAACCATAGGTGCAGGCCATTGACTATATTCTACCTTTGCCAATGTACTGGTTTCCACTAGACTATCCAACTCTTTGTCTATATTTTCTAATGATGCAAAAGGTACATTTCTTTTCTTCTTGAAAATGGGTTGTACATTTTCTATTAGTTCAATTTTGGCCGCCATTTTTTACACTTCCCGAAGCCGACTGAAAATACGTCAGAGAAACTCTCCTTTAATTTCTCCTTCAATTTCTCTGCCTCGGTCGATAACCTTTCCATTTTTTGGCAGAATGTATTTATCAGTAAATCGCAGAGGTCAAATTTTTGCATCCAATCAGTTCCAAATAAATTTTCCGTATTTTTTAGAACAAACATCTTTAATTTCTTAGTCATCCCGTTGAACGTTACATTTGTGATAATCTCCCTCTCAAATTTGATTTTTCTTCCTGTTACCGACCTGGCTATTTTATCTGTTCTCAACATAGTCGGTTTGTTTAATTTCTTCCATGTCTGTAGGCTAATAATGTTTAAATTGGATCCAGAATCCAATTGTAATCTGAGTTTTTTTTTGTTTAACTTTTCCACTTGTACATATTTTTATCCCATCCGTTTGGTCAGTTCTAGTAGCCCTCACTCGGTTTTTGTTTTCTTTCTTTGTTCTACAGTGCGAACTTTTATGTCCCACATTATTGCATGACAAACAAGTCTTATAGCGGTTTGGGCAATTTTTGTACCAATGTTGAGTTCCACAGTGATAGCTTGGACTGGGTGGTGATTTCTTCTGAAGTTTCATTTGACTTTTTGTAATAAAGTAATTGGTTTGGTTTGTTTTTTTGGGGGTGAGGTGTGAAAAATGTGTTTTTCGTTGTACTTTCCGTATGTTAGCGATGCCAGACTCTTCGATATATTTCGAATCCTTTTTTACACTCGTACATCTCTGACAGTCCTCAGCTAATTTTTGTAGTGTCAATTCTGGTTCACACTCAAGTTTTGTTAGAATTCTCTATTTTATCTTCGAATTCGTCTAAAACAGGCTTTAGACAAATATCAAACATTTAAAATTGTCAGCGCTGAGTTCAGATAACAGCGTTTGTTTACTACGGAAGTGATTATTATAAATTCTTCACTATCCTTTTTTGGTTAAATTTAAACATTTCTACCTTTTGTGGAATAGCAAAGTTTTCGGACTGAATAATTCTGTTAAGAGTTTCACGGCTTCCACAAAAGTCAACTCATTTGTTTTCCTCGGTAGGATGTAGTCTATGAATTTAGCGTGTTTGGTTGACTCTAGTTTCCTAAATAGTAGACGCACTTTTTTCGCGTCTGACCAATTCCCACAATCAATCGCATCTAAATCTTCATATCTTCTGAAATAAGCCGCAAAGGTTTTATTTTCGCCCAGTGCATAATGTTAAGTCTTTGATTGAGCTCCATATAGCATTTTGCGAGAATGCTGATTTATTTTCAGAATTTTGCCCTTTATTTTTCACTGTTCGTAGTAGTAATTCTTGTAGTTCAAGTTGCTTTTCTTTGTTTTTCTGTTGAATTTTTAATTGTTTCTCTTTGAGCCTAGTCTGTCCATACTCATTTTTTTGTTGCTGCTCGAATTGCATTTTCATTAGTTCCAACATGGTTGGCTTAAAATCCTCCATGTTTACAACGTAATGTAATTATAACACATGCTATCTGTTGCCATGAGGAGAGAAGAAAAAAAAAACTCACTTTTTTTTCTTTTTTTTTTCACACTACATTATTCACGTACATCAGGTTTATAGTTATGGCAGTAAAAAAATCCCATCCCTTTTCTTGTTCGGAAAAAAATAATGACTTATTTATTTTTTCTTTGCCCAAGGAAGAAAAACAAAAAATCACTTTGGTTAAAGAAAAATTTAACTTACAGATTTTTTCTTGTTACGCTGATTATCTTGTTTTAGCTCCTCTGTGTTTTGCGTTTATGGTTTTTGTGAATACTGGTCATTTTTATGTCTGAAAAATCGTTTCTTAAGAACTTTGTAGCTAGAGTTGTGTACTTGAGTAAATTTTTTTTTCTTTTTTCTCAGTGTAGAATTCAGGTCTTTGTCTCCTGTTGTTCTGGAAACTTGTTGAGAAATTTTTTTTTCCTGAATAGAATTCGATTACTGTTATGGTCAACAGGTAGAATCCGTTTCTTTATATCTTCGTCACCACTGTTATGGCTGGTGTCCACAAAGGTTTTTTCTTTTATCTTTGCATAAAATCCATTTCTTCAGTATCTTAGTCACCAGTGTTATGGGCAACCGATGGCCAAAAGGTTTTTTCTTTTGTCCTCCCCGTAGAATCTGTTTCTTCAAGATCTTCGTCAACACTGTTATGGACCAGGTTAAGGTCCGAAAAGAACAACATGACCACAAGAGTAGAAATAACAAATATATATTAACAAGAAATAACAATACTAAATGTGGAAGGTGTTAGTATGACTGTCAGTCTGGTTTAGAGTGAACTACTACCAACTTGACCCCCTCTCTCTTAAGAGGCGTAGTATATATAGTGTTAAGAAGAGATCATTCTGGAGTTACAGGTAAGGACCCATGACACTAATTTAACTGCAAATTGAAAACCCATTGCAAAAACTGCTAAAATTTTCCAAACCAGACCAACACTTCATTGATTCAGAGACACAACATTTACTGAAATAAAGGGATCCTTGAACCAACCTTATCACCATGGAGGGTACAACCATTAGTTGTGAAAAAGGATAGAAACCATGAAAAAAGAATGCTTATTCCTAAATGGGAAACAAATATATAATGCTACATATATAATTAATGCCCAATATTGAGAGCAATGTTAACCAACTAGCTCAGTAAAAGTACTTTAGCACATTAGACTTAGAAAGTGCATTCCATCAAATCCCACTTCATATTAATGACAGGCAATATGCAGCTTCCAATCTGGGGGTCAAGTTTATCAATTTAACAGGATACCATTTGACGTGATCAATGGAAATGCTTGTTTCCAAAGAAAGATGAATGAATTCATCAGGAAACATGATTTACAGGACATTTATGTCTATGTTGACAATCTGATAATCTGTGGCACCACATTGGGAAAACATGATGTCAACCTTCAACATTTCCAAAAGGTTGCTAAACTGGACAACTAAACTTACAATGAAGAGAAATGTAAATATTCTACCCAGAGAACTGATCATTTGGGATATCACATATCTGAAGGGATTATCATGCCTGACCCAGAACATCTGTGTGCCATAAACAGAACTACCTGCTCCCAGCACTTGAAGTCTTTAGAACAAAACATTGTAATGTTATTTATATCATGCAAGATAGATCAAGAAGTTTTATGGCTAATCAAAAAGTTGAAATCAACACAGTCAGTCAGTTAAGTGCCATACGTGATACACGCTTGGGTAATCATATCTTGAAAAAGACCTGATTGACTGGGCAGAAGATTATCCCACAGTAGGTTGTCATTGCTGCCTGTGGTAAACTGGCTGCCAGCCAAGGCTATAGAACCCAATCTGTCATATTATTTAACCCATAACTGGAGGGAAGAGATGGATTAATATCTTTCCCAATGGTATTTGTGTGTAAGTGAACGTAAGAAATTCAACTGGAATTCAAACTTGGCTTCCCAATTTCTCATTCTGAGTTGATATCCACTGCAGCACAATGCAAAATCAACACAAACCTTTCCATCATCAAAGGAGGGTTTGTCAGCCTTCCAGACATTGAAAACCTGATAATCTGATATTTGTCATAGAAACAGATACATCACAAAACTCTGTATCAGCAGCACTATGCCAAGGCAATCAACCAGCTGCCTTTTATTCAGGATCACTGCAAGGCAGTGTTAAAATATGCCTTAGTAGAGAAAGATGTACGTGCAATTGTTAATGCTGGTGAGAAATGGAGGCATCTCCCAACTGGTAAAAAATCTGTTGCAATTTCTTTTCAATGCATAAAATCATGGAAAAATAAAAAAAATGAAAAAATTCTGTGCTGGAGAATCAATCTTGATTCTTTTAGTTTACCATTCAGTACTGTGAAGGAAAGGAGAAAGTAGCAGCAGACATTATTACCTAAACAAGTTGTGCTACTGTCCCAGTCAACAAACTCTTAAGAGTGCATGAATTCCTGTGTCATCCAGGTCTAAACAGAATGATACACTTTGTTCTAAGTCAAAACTTACCATACTCTGTTGAAGAAATTTCACTTAAGTATCTACCTTCAAAAAGAACTGGGAACAGCAGTTTTGTTGAATTACCACACCTTAACACTCCCAGTGAATTAACAATATCAACCCAGATAGGAAATCAGTCCCAGTGATCATGAACTTTTCAGTCAACAAACTAAGACCAATTCTATGAAAAGACATACAAATTCTGCACCTCTCTAGTCAAGTTTCAAAACCTCCCTTTAAGGAGACAATTTTATTTATTTGTATTTTTTTATCACAATTCCCTATATCCATTTTCTCATGCAATGTGGCACTGATTGTAGTGAAATAATATTATCATCTTAGTTGTCTGCCCTTATTAAGAGATTATTTCCCCTTCATAGAAAAATTTTAAAAATTGCTATCTTGTTTACACTTCATGTGTCCTTTCAAGTTAAATAAAATCTGTATCACCCAAAGGTATTTTCTCCACACATACTTAACACGGCATACAATGAGGAAAGATGGCTTAGAAAATTTTATACTGACAGAACATATTGAAAGCAAGAGGAATAGAAGAAAACTGTACACAACCTATGTAACAGGCTTATAAATGGATTGTAGAACAGGTATTGGGTTCATTATATTAAAAAGATATAACTTAATAAGAGCTTCAAAGAACAGTAAGTTGGAGAGAGCCATGATTGCCAGCACCCTTAAAAGACAGGGTACATTGAAGAAGGGGAAGAATATTTGTTGTTGTTATCACAATGTTTTAGCCATTATGCTTCCAAACTTTATTGCTTACTTAAATCTATCTACACCAAAAAGGTGACAAAAGCAAAAAATTTATCGATAACAACAACAACAACAACAAAAATACAGAGAATAATCCACAGATAAATAGTGTAAATAAAGTTTTAATTACTGATGTTCATTGCAGTTGCTCAATTAAAAGACAACATATAACATATAATTTTGTAAAAGCACAAATGAAATGTTGTTGGTTATTTTGAGGAAACAGTATTATTAATATTAAAATTTATTACTTTTAGATATTTTTAATATCTTTTGCAATTCTTTTTTATTACAGATCCAATTATTCATAACTAGTTGATTATTTAGCCAATGATGATATAGGAAACAAAAAATGTTTTTAAACAAACACTTCAAAACTTTCATTTTCTCTAAGGATTTTGTATAATGAAAACAGTTTACTAAACAAATACTTCAAAAACCTTCATTCAATTTAAAAATTGCATAAGTAAGAAGCAAAATGTATTAAACAAGTATTTCTGAACTTTCTTTTATTCTAATAATTAAATATACTGAACAGGATTCATAAAACAAGTACATCACAACATTGTGCCACTTTACTAATTATACATAGGGTTTTCCAATAACTTATTTTAACTTAAAATCATTTAAAATTATTCCAAGTTATTGGAACACCCTATATAAAACAAGTAAGATTTATTAAACAAATACTGCAAAATTTTGTTTCACTTTGATGATTATGCATATAACATGTAGGATTTACTAAATAAATACTTAAAAACTTTTATTCATTCTGATGATTACATGTATAATAAGTATGATTTATTAAGAAATGTTGTTCACATTATCCCTCTGTATATTTCATTTTCTGTACAAAAAGTTTATCCTACCACTGAAGGTGACTGATCCCTGAATTTGAATTTGTTGATTTTCATAGTTGTGTTGTCATATCCTGCTATGGCAACAGAAAACAACTTTGAGTGAATTTAACAATAAAGTTACTGCAATTGAGAGGCCTTGAAAAAGAATGCAGTGGAAACTGAAGTAATATTAATAATGCAGGTTAATGATTACATATATTAGGGGTGCCAAACTACAGCTCGTGAACTACATATAACTAAGTGACCTTTATATGTGGCTGATGGAAATGTCGGCTGAGCTCTTTTTTCATTCAGTCAGTTAAATGCCATATGTGATACACACTTTGGTAATCATGTCTGGAAAATGATATGACTGACTGGGTAGAATATTTTCCTGCAGTAAGTTGCCATTACTTTCTGCAATCAAGCCAACTAAGGCTAAAGAATCCAATCTGTTCTATTATTTAACCAATAGATGGAAGGAAAAGAGATGGATTAATAACTTTTCCAAGGGTATTTGCGCTTAAGTGAATGCAATGAATTCAACTAGAATTCGAACCTGTCTCTCTGATTTCTCATTCTAAGCCAATATTCACTGCACCACAATGCACATCATTACATTTCATTTTTTTATTACAGTTAATATAAATGGTGAAATGGAATTTTTTTTTCTCTACTAGCCTAAGCTAACAAGGACAGAAGTGTTTGCAAAGCGATATAGATTAACATTACCCATAAACAGAAGATTGAAATTTTCTTTGAATTTTTTGTGCTTCACAGAAACAAAAATTCTGTTTTCATTTAGGCAATTCCAGTTCATCAATGCTTCGCCAACACAAGTCAGAGATATTGAGCAACACGTGGCGTTGAGGAGGCGGTTAGAAGTATGGTAGAAATATTTCACATTTCAAAACAATTAAATTTTAAAATTATACATTAATCTAAAAACTGTTGAGAAATAATAATTTCACTAGAAACAAAGAGGAGAGTACTGGATTGCTATGTGATGTTGGTTCTTCAATATGGCAGTGAATGTTGGATAATATCTTCAAAGATGAAAAAAAACTTGAAGCAGCTGAAATGTGGTTCTACAGAAGGATGCTGCAGATATCATGGACCAAGCATGTGAGTAATGATGAGGTTTTGGAAAGGATGGAGACAAAAAGAAAATTAATACTGAAGAGACAACTAAAGTTCCTGGGACATGCAATGAGGAAGGAGGGATTGGAGAACCTGTTACTTACAGGCTAGATAGAGGGAAAAAGGGACAGAGGGAAAAAGAGACAGAGAAAAGCATCAGGTGGATGACAGAACAAGGGATGCATGGTGCAACAGGAGAAAGCGTGCTAAGAGCCACCAGGGATAGGGAGATGTGGAAAGCCATGATCGCCTATGTCCTGAAAGGACATGGCACATAAAAGAAGAAAAAGAATATAAACGGTAAATAAGAAAAATTTCAATTTTGTTCATGCCTTGCAGCTCTCAATTATATGAAGCTTATCATATGTAACTCTATTAAGCAAGTTTGATTAAATATTGAACTTCCCAATGTTTGACCCAGAATCTCTTCTTAATTTCTTTTTAATCATTTTACCCCAGACAAGGCAATAAAACCACTAATATACAAAGGGTTACTGAGTACAAGTGAATATGAGATTAAAACACTATTTAGAAGAGACAACAATAAAAGAACAGGAAATTTGTAGACAGAAATGAATGGTTGAAAATTGATTGGGAAGCGAGAAATCAGAAGAATGTTCAATAATGTGTGAGAAAAAAACTATTAGAATAGAACTTACACTTATATCTAGCTATTTCACCTGTAAAATTTTATTTGACATTTTTGGAAAAGATGTTAGGATAATCAAGAAGCTATACTGTGTATGGATAGGAAGTGAACTCAGCAGGTATGCAAAAATAGTATGGGGTATGAGACAAGGATGTGTTTTCTCACCAGATCTTTTCAACCTGTACAGCAAAGCAATTATGAGTGAAATAAAAGCCTTGCCAGGATTCGTCATTGGCAGCCACAATCTCAACAACATCAGATATTCAGATGACATGGTGCTGATAGCAGACATGGAAAGGAAAATGCAGAACCTTGTACAGAAGGTAGCAAAAAAAGTGAGAAGGAAAGACTGAGTATAAACTGAATGTATGGTCATCAGCAAAATGAGAAGCCCAATATGCTAACTACAAGTCAGAGAAGCTAAAATAAAACAAGTAAAAAAATTCAAATACCTGGGAATTGTTTTGAAAGAGGATGGAAAGCATGACATGGAGATCTGAAGATGCATTGACGTGGCCAAAGATGCATTTCAAAAGCTAACAAGAGAACTGAAAGACAGGAAAATCTCATTAGAAAAAAAGAAAAGCGTGCTGGATTGCTATGTGGTATCCGTCCTTCTGTATGGAAGTGAATGTTACATACTTTCATCAAGGATAAAGGATAGGCTTGAGGCAGCAGAAATGGGGTTTTACAGAAGCATGCTGAGGATACCATGAATGGAGCATGTATACAATGATCAGGTGTTGAAAAGGATGCAAATGAGAAGAGAATTCATACTAAATATCAGGAAGAGAAAAATGAGGTTCCTGGGACCTGTACTGAGGAAAGAGGGCCTGGAGAATTTAATACTCACAGGTCTGATAAAGGGAAGGAGATATAGGGGAAAGCAGCACAAGATATACTTGTTAGTTCTGAGCAAATGGATGGCAAAGTGGGGCTAAGAAGAGATACCAAGAAAAAAAATATTGAGAGCTACATGAGACAGAGCCAAGTGGAAGTCTATGATCGCTTACGTAGTGAGTTGACGGCACATGAAGAAGAAATTTCAGGGCTCAATCTGTATAATGCACATTAATGAAAGAAAATGTGATTAATGTGGTTAGAAATTAATGCAAGTACTGGACAGATGTGTGCTGTGGTCCAGTGGATATCAGCTTGGAATGAGAAATCGGGGAGCCGAGTTCGAATTCCAGCTGAATTCATTGCCTTCACTTACACACGAATACTCTTGGGAAAGGTATTAATCCATCTATTCCTTCCAGTTATGGGTTAAATAACAGGACAGATTGGGTTCTATAGCCTTGGTCGGCAACCAGTCTACTGCAGAAAGCAATGGCAACCTACTGCGGGATAATCTTCTGCCCAGTCAGTCATGTCTCTTTCGAGACATGATCGCCCAAGCTTAACTGACTGACTGACTGACTGGACAGAGGCATTCAATCTCTTATAGCATTGTGAAAGAATAGTCATAAGGTATATGTGTTATGTTTCACACTAGCCTTTTGAAATGATTTATAGATTGGGATGTCTTGCTAGCAGTAAAATGTATAGATCATGGAACAGCCTGAAAAAAATTAAGAGTCTAATTAAGAGATATGATTGCCACCAAAATATCAGAAAGCAAATGGATATGACATTTTTTAATGATTCTCTTCAACAATGATTTTATTTTGTTGAATAGCCTGAATGCATAAACATATTTTTCCTTTAAATAAGTAACATTTAAAAAGAGATTGAAGTATAGATTAAAAAATTTTCAACTCCAGGGATTTAACCACTAAGCTATTTTATGGAGTTTTATTCAATTTCTTTACAACTCAACTGTTCATCTGAGCAATGGCAATTGAAAATTAATAATTTCTAAATTCTCATTTTTCTTAAATTTTTTCATTGTTTTGTTGAAAAATAATTTTCTTTTGATTTTTTAAAAATATGTGATCTAAGATTATCTGTATCAAGTAAGCATCAGAGATAGTGACAGAATCAAGGGAGTTAACTTGGGGTTGTTTATAAGCTTTAGTAATTCATTATGAGTTAATTTCTTCTATTATTTATTTAGAAAAAAAGGATCTAATAGATATTGATCTGGAATGACTTTGTTTACTTTAAATGCAATTTTCCTGCATTAGTGAAAAGATGCTGCTGTTCCATGACCAACAATTCTTTTTCCTCATCATTTGCTAGCCCATCTGAAATGAAAAGAACATTGATGATGAGTAAGCAGAATGGCAAAAAATAAATAAAATATACATGCAACAACAAAACTACATCATGAAAAATTGTCTGTGCTACAAAAGTTGTAATTGTCTTGATCTAAGAAAAACTATCTTATTATCAGAAACATACTATTGACATAATATTCTTTAGTTATAGGAAAAAAATTTTCCAAACTGCAAATCAAAAAACAAACAAAAATGGTAAATTATTTCATTACTTGATTTCTTTGAGTGTTTTTTGTTTTTTGTTTAAAGAAAAATATTTCTTGTGAGTTTTTCTTGTTGGCTTGAAGATCAGTTTAAAAATATACAGGAAGTGAACATGAATCAAAGAAAAGGAGTCCTTTAGGTAGCAATTTTTCTATTCTCTCCTGAAATGTCTGTTGAATAAACCAAGCAATTAACCTTTTGGTCCTTGCTACAGTTTCCGTTTTCACCATTCTCTTCAGTTCCTTTGTTACACTTCTGTAAGATCATTGATTTAGTCCCATTACCATAAAGAAAAATAAAGGCAGCAAAATGGATAGCAAAAAAAAAAAAAGAAAAAAGACAAAAATATCGTACAAGGCAGCCAAATTGTGAAATGACTGCAGTTAGCATTCACTGTTTTATTCACTCTAGCACAATGCATTCATATTGCAAAAATCATCTTAATTTTTTTAGCCTGTAGGAACATATTGGAGATGTTGTCGTCTTCGTCTGTCTTTTGCATTATTCTCAAATAGATTTCCTTCCGAATGCTGAAGAGGCTACTCAGAATAATGCATAGATGATATTCGTTGTCAAAGAATCATCCCCACACTGACAACATTTATCTAATCATATAATTCCACTCTGAGGAAAGCTTTTTTTTAAAAAAAAAGAAAAGAAAAAGAAGACCACATTTTCTGCAGGTAATGTTCAACAAATTCATTTAACTGGTCTAATGAATGGGATGCAAGTCAGAATCAGTATGAAAGCCGCAGGAGAAAAATTCATTTTTTTTCCTGTATTATATTCATTTCTAAATCTCTTTATTTCTTCTCTGTGGATTTAACAATTCTCTTGACTTTTCCTTTTCTCAAATAAGTTAAGTATCTCTTTAGGGTTTGAGGAAACTTTTCATATATGACTTGCGATTCTGTAACTAGTTGGTAGTGATTTTTTTTAAATTTTGAAATTAAATAAAACTCGGATAATAAAAAATTGCTTTTATATCAAATATTGATATGAATACAAAATTTAAATTAATACCAATAATCAAATTAAATAAAACTTAAATTTAATTTTTTAAGATGAAGCAGCTCTTATGTATCAATATCCTTAGCTTTAAAAATTTAATTGGTGTGTTTTCTGATCGTCTTCAGGCACCATAATGACATCCGTATCTTCAATGAGAACATTTATTATGAGCTGACTCTTGTTGCTTTTGTTAAAGGCAGAAAAATTCTAAGAAATACTATAAAATACAAAACATAATAAAATAAAGTAATATTTTCTATTGCATTACTATTCATTACAGGCATTGATGTTCTTAAAAAAGGCATGAACTTAAAAGTTATCTGTATCATGTTCCACTGTAAGTTATCTTTAATAGTCATATTAGTGGTAGAGTATTATGGGATATGAGAAATAAGATCAACCCACCAAAGCTGAATATTTACTTAAGGTAAACAAGGTTAATAATTCTCTATGGCACCAGGAAACTACTTTTTACCTTTTTCTTATATTATTCTTTAATATTTTTAGGATTTTTAAATGCTCCCCTTAGAAATACTTTGTGTTAGCTTAGATTTTAAATACCAAAAGGAGGAGTAAGAATAGAAACAATGCTTTATGGATTAATCTACATTTCTGAGATGAGGTAGCATTTACACTATTTACTTTATTCGGACTGTTGTCTTCATCTGTGTTACCATCTGTACGACGTTTCGGCCATTATATGCTCCAGCCTTCTTCAGGTGCTAGGAATTTTTAACTGAACCCTTTATTATGTTCACTGGGATATATCATTAGGCTTTGCACAAGGAATGAGAGTGATATACCCCAGTGATTGGAATAAAGTGTTCGATTCGAAATTCCTAGCACCTGAAGAAGGCTGGAGTGTACAACGGCCGAAAGATTGCACAAATGGCAACAAGGATGATGACAATAGACCAAATAATGTAAATAGTGTAAATGCTTTATGGATATATAACAGATAGCTAAGGTTGAACTGGATAAAATGTGTCTGATTTTTTCATGGCTTTTCAATACATCATGAGTTATTTCAAACTTTACACTTTATCATTATTTTCGAAACATTGTTTTGATACATAAAAATTTATAAATCATTTTCTCCCATATTTTTTATTATAAGAATATAATTCTTTTAGAATGATAACAATTTTTCAAGATACAAATTATACTATTTAACCTATAGTTGGGGGAAAAAGATTGATTTATACCTTTCCCAAAGATATTTGTGCATAAATGAATATAACAAACTTGTCTGGAACTTGAATACACCTATCAAAATTCTGAAAATTAAGAATCCCCAAAACTTTATTTAACCACTCAACATTTATTAAATTTTCATGGAAACAAACAATGCATGTCATGAAAATTATTATATTTATTATTATATATTTATTATTATATATTTATATTATTATATTTATATTATTATATTTATATTATTATATTGACCTTGATTGTGTATTAGGTGTTTATTCTGTTATCTTAGAGATCTCAACATATGGATGTGAGTGTATTTAATAAGTGGGGAGGGTTCAATTAAAGTTGGTTTGTTTTTTACAGCTTATCAATCTTTTGCAGGTTGATTAAAGTCAGAAAATATATTTACATGGTCAGATTGTTTTTTATTTGTTTGAGATAGTAATAATTTTAGGGATACAAGTTTTAACCCCTAGCTGAGGGGGAGAAATGGTGGATTTCTATTCATTCGACTGAACTTTCCTACTTGACTGATTGAAAACAGCATGAATTACAATAGTAACTTGAATTGATAATTGCATGAAAAGATTTCCTATTTGCTTCCAATGAAATACATTTTACAAATCAACACTTGATAATGATTAAAAAAAATTATGAATCTAATGGACACTTATGCTTAAATTCTGTAATAGACAGTTGAAATTTCTGGAGCATCTGATGAGGAATGAGGGATTGGAAAATTTGATACTCTCATGACAAATTGAAGGTAAAATGGCCAGAAGAAAGTAACACACATTCTACCTAGTGAGCTTGAGTGAATGGATGGCCGAGCAAAGTTTAAGAGAGATAACTAAAAGAGAAAAAGTAATAATAGCTACAAAAGAAAGGAAATTGTGGTTCATTTTATATAAAAGAAGATCCTACAAAAAATATTTTTGTTTTAAATTTATGCATCAGGCCAAAATTCTAAACACAGTCTTAAGGTATCATGGTGATAAGCACAGCATATATAAAGAGTTTTCTAGAAGTTTTCATCTTGAATATGGTTCTTTTACTTCATTTTCTTTTTCCTTTATGTTCAATGTCCATCCAGGATGATGTTGTTGATCATGGCACTCCACAATTTCTTGTCTTTGGTGGCTCTAAATAATTTGTGTCTTTTTCTGCCATCCATTTACTCTTGCTCACAAGGTAGATTATGTGCTGGTTCCCTCTGTCCCTCTTGCTTTCATTCTGTCTTGTGAGGACCAAAATTTTCAAGCCCTCTTTCCTCATTATATACCCTAGAAATTTCAACAGTCTCTTCCTTGTGTTAATTATAAGTGTCTTCTTTGTTTTCCATTTTCTCTTAAACTTTATTGTTGCTCACATATTCAGTCCATGGTATCCTCAGCATCCTTCTGTAGAACCACATTTCTGTTGCTTCAAGTCTCTTCTTCATCTGTAAGGAGATTGTCCAGCATTTACTTCCATGTAGGAGAACTGATTTTATGGTACAGTTCAGTATCCTTTTCTTTGTTCCTAATGAAATTTTACTTAGCTTTTGGAAGGCATTTTTCACCTTCAGATTTCAGTGTCATACTTTCTGTCCTTTGTTAAAAACCTTCTCAGATATTTAAATTGATAGTTTGATCACATCATAATATGTTGCTTATATACTGTTTTCACACACTTTAGACATTTTCATCATTCTAGATATTTTGTAATTTACACTTCCAAAGCAATAAGAAAAATGTAGCAACTGACTATAACAAAGAAATATCAGAATTAGAAATTGAATTACTGGACTGTTATTGAATTTCTGATTCTGAAAATGAAACTGACTATACTGCAAGAAATCTATGATATTATGCAAAATACTGCAAGAAATCTATGATATTATGCAAAATACTGCAAGAAATCTATGATATTATGCAAAATATCTACAATGTGTAATGGTCAGAATCTAAATTTATCCCCTGAAGACAGACTGTGGTCAGGACAACCTATGGAAGATTCGTAAATTACATTAAAAAAATAAAAGCATTTATCAAAAAAAAAAAAAATGATAAGAATAAAAGGATAAAATGTATCCTACTCTAATGTCATCTAAAAAAGTTGGGGTCAAAAAATGTCTAGAACTCCTGTATAAGGATCTAAAATTATTTGCTTTTCTATAAATAGTCGAATAGTTTCAATTTGGTATAACATCTATTTATTTATTAAAAATAAGAATAATTTGATATTTTAGCAGCACAACTTAAACTATTTTCATCAGACAAGTCTCAGTTATCACACATTCTGCATCATCCAAGAATAATACTGCTTTACTAGTATTACATTAGCGGAAGCCAAATAACTTTATTTATTTATTAGTTATGTATGTACGTTGTGGTGCAGTGGATATCGACTCGGAACAGCAAATAGGAGAGCCGAGTTCGAATTCCAGCTGAATTCTTTGAATTCACTTATGCACAAATACCCTTGGGAAAGGTATTAATCCATCACTTCCTTCCAGTTATGGGTTAAATAACAGAACGAATTGGGTTCTTTAGCCTTGGTTGGCAACCAGTCTACCGCAGAAAGCAATGGCAACCTACTGCGGGATAATCTTTTGCCCAGTCAGTCATGTCTATTTTGAGACCTGATTGCCCAAGCGTGTATCATGTATGGCACTTAACTGACTGACTGATATATTGATATTAAAGAATAATCAGGACTACTAATATTTATATAATTTGAGACTTATACATTTTATTTTTCTTCCACTCGATTACTGGACATATATATATATATATATATATATATATATATATATATATATGTCCAGAGAATGCAAATTTCATATTTTGGCCCATTTTCCTCTCCCCCACTTCCGTTCACGTGATATGCTTATTTTTGATTTCTTTACATATATGTAATCTTTAAATGTCCTTTTCAAAGATTGAGTTTAAATCCATTTTGCTATCTCTGTTTTCCCTCCCTCTTCCCTACCTTCTGTAACAATGTCTAGACACCTATATTCTAACTTAACCTACTCTCTCTTTTTTAACTGCTCCTCCTCCTGTTCTTTCTTATTTCTTTCCTTTTCCTTCTTTTTAATTAAACTTCATTTTGAATTTTCCATAATAAACAGTTGCTGACAAAGCAGTTTACTTTCTGAAATGATCATAGGACACATGTGATTTTCAAAGTTTATTTGTAAAAAAAAAATATATATTAATATATATATATATTTGTGTGTGTGTATATATATATGTATAAATATATATATAAACATATGACTAGAGGATGCAATGGGTAAATTATTGCCATTTTATATCTATAATTTTACTCATGTGCTTTGTTTCTTTTGCAGAGTATAGTAGGGTTCAATTAGCCACTGTCTGTGAGAAAAAGAGCATCAGGATAAAAGCCACTCTGCCAGAAATTTGGATATGGCATGCTCTATATTCTTTGGCATTCCTCCTAGAAACTCTAATACAAACATTTCAGTGTGTTTGGATGTCAATCTGAGGACAGTGCAGAGGATTCAGAAAGTGTTGGATGAGTCTAATGGTGGTTATAGAGATACAGCAGCTCTGAAAACTCACTCTGATTGTTCCAATAAGAAACAACAAAATTTGTTAGTGTAGTCCTCAAACCCAACACAATGTCTACATCAAGTGCCTTACGGAGGTAGTGCTACCCTGGTTCAAGAGGGTGACATGTATGTCTGGCAACAAGATTCTGCACCATGCCACACAAGTTGGAGAACTCAGTCATGGGTGTCAGATAAGTTTTGTAATCGCAACACCCTTTACATCTGGCCACCTATCTCCCTAGACTGCAACCTCCTTGATTATTATGTGTGAAGCTAAGTTGAGCAAGAAACCAACAAGTCTCATTGTAATAACAAGTCAGCACTGAAGGCAAGAACTTTGGCAGCATTCACCAACTTAAACAAGGAGACCATCCAGAAGAGATGCAGGAGACTCCAAAATTGTCTGAATGTTGAAGTCAATGTTGATTTTATTAAATAAATTTACTCTTTAGTATTTCAAGTTGTTTTTGTGTAATTTCTGTCTGTGGGTGACTATATATATATATATATATATATATATTTTCTAAACATATACTGTTAAATATAAGAGACAATGAATGTCTATTATGTTTAATCATGAGCCATTCTAAACATCGTATTTTGGCTTTAATTTCAGTTGAAAATAAAGACAAAAATTCTCCAAAATTTGGATAATTTTTTTAAAAGTTGGTTCTAAGCTTTCAGCTCACATGAGCCATCTTCAGAGAGGTTGCAAGGATGTTAACACAAAAACATCAACCGTCAGTGACAATTTTATCGTATGTTGACATAAAACTCTGCTAAGCAATGGCAACAGTTACTAAAAATAGCAAAAACAGTTTGCAAATTTGTAATGCAGTTCTATGATGTCACACCATGTGATAGCTCAAATTGACACCCGAACCATATATTCAAATGTAATGTAATATGTTATGACCAAATTTAAACATGATTTTATTAAGTGTGGGTTGCTTGGATTTAATGTAGATGGCCTCCAATATCTGAAGGTTCTTTTTACTATGTGTATGAGTGAGGATTGTTGTATTGTTGACTAAAATCATTACCTACATGGTTATGTTTTTCTGAGAAATGTTGTTTAATTATACTCTGATCAGAAGAGTAACAGGTAAGTCTATGAGAGAGCATGGTTGTAGTAAAACCAATATATGTAGTGGGTTTATTATTAGTACCAGAGATACAATCTCTGAACGGGCATGTAAATTGATACACTACATTGGTTTTTTGTAGAGGATTTAGTTGAGTGCTTTTCGGGTTATTAGAGACTATGAGGTCAATTGTTTTGAATTTTTTATAATATATGATGAGTTTAATTTGATTATTATTATTTATTGGTTTAACATTTTTACGTATTGTGTTTTTGAGAGTTTTTTCATTTTGTTTGTAATTATTATGTATTTGGTTGCAATAGTATAAGTGTTAATAGTGTTATGTTTATTTTGATGTACATCATTATTATTAATATTATCAAAATTTGTTAGAGCTATTGTTAAGTTTGTTGAGATACATTTTAATTTGTTGATCAATAACGGAGTTAGGAAATCCATTATTGACAAGTGTTTGCTTAATGTTGTGTAATTTTTATTAAATATGGATTTGGAAGAAGATATCATTCGTGTGTGTTGAATCAAGTTTTTATAACAGCTAACTTATATCGTTATGGGCATTCACTATTATAATTAAGAAGATTATACTATTAGTTGGTTTCCTATATAGAGAAGTAGTAAATCTATGTGTGCTAGAATCAATGAATACATCAAGGAATGGGATTTTGTTATTGACATTAAGTTCTAATGTAAATTTGAGAATGGAGTGACTTTCAAATTTGTTTTTAAGTTGTGTAATTTGATCGATATTCTTAGCTAAAATGAAGATGTCATCTATGTATCTTGCATATATAGTGGGTTTATTGTTGTCATAATTATTTTATTTTCTAAATTTGCCATATAATAATTAGAAAAGAGGGAACCTAAAGGAGATCCCATTGCAATACCATGAAAATGGCTCATATGAGCCAAAAGCTTAGAACTAACTTAATAAAAAATTATCCAAATGTTGAAGAATTTTTGTCTTTATTTTCAACTGAAATTAAAGCCAAAATACGATGTTTAGAACGGCTCATGATTAAACATAATAGACATTCATTGTCACTGATATTTAACAGTATATGTTTAGAAAATTATCTGCTGCCTCAATACACTAAATATATATATATATATATATATATATATATATATATATATATATATGTATGTGTGTGTATGTGTGTGTGTGTATATATTATTGAAATGTTACATTAGAACATGTAATTAACTACTACAAAATTGTACATTTTGTTTTGACATTGCTTTTTCAATGTTGAAACAAAATGTACAATTTTGTTGTAGTTACTAACATGTTCTAATGTAAATGTTGAATAATAAATATTCATTGCTTTATTTTTATATTGAGCCCTGTTTTAAATTAATGTTTTGAATGTTGCAATGTTATTCTTTGTTCTTTTACATTTGGATATATATATATGTATATATATATCAATAGTATTTCACACTGACTAACTTGGCAGCCAGTATTTTAATTAATGTTACTTACAGTTTATATGCTATTATTGTTGGTGTTGAGTAATTTTTGGGGAATTAATGGAGAAAATTGAGGATTAACAAGAGCAGTAACAAACAAAATGGATATGCCATATAACTTGAAGAGAAAATAATGATATAATGATGCTGACATTTCACCATACTTCAATCAAAAGGTTAGAAAGGTAACTTTCATCAATACTAGAAAGGGCAATAAGAACTATAGAACTTGCGATGTCTATTTTCCTGAGAAATTGTTTTAAGAGAAGGATTTTAAAGATTTCAACTGAAAACAACACTGGCTTTTCATACAATGAATGCCAAATGTTTTCTTGTAGGAAAACAGCTAATATTACCATTATAAATGATTGAAGTTGTTTAGTAAACACCAAATTCAAATTGGTCTCTTTCATATTTTGGCCAAATTTGGTATAAAAAAATCATTGTTTCATCCAAGATTATGTGTCTATCTTCTTAACTGTTATAATGAAACCCACTGGTCAGACACTGATCACAAATATTTTCTTTGTTACTTTGCAGTCATAAAGAAATTCATTACCGTAGTGGTGGTCCATGTCAGCATTTCAAGATGGATTCTAAGTTCAAAATGGCCTGTCACTGTAGTTCATTCTATGATATATTTTGCTTTCAGAACAAATACAATGTAAGAATTTGATTCTTCAGTCAAAATTTCCTCATCATTTTACTATCCTTATGTCAAGTTTGTTTGTGTTGATAATTTACAAGCAAATTATTAATCAGAGACAAATGTACCCTAAAAGGGAGATAAATGTAAGTAAATATATATACATTAATTCAAAGGAAAAGAAAAGAACTTTTAAGCTGGACAAATATTTTTTATAGACCAAAGTCTCTCAATATAATCAGAGATCACCTGGGTATATTTCTACATCTTATTACAGAGACCATATGAAATACATAAGGATATTATGAAAGAAAACATTACTTAGTTTATATTGCTTATTAAAGATTTATAAATTATGTAACTACCAACCAGTGTAGAAGCTGTTGTTTATTGGTTATTTAATAATTTATTGATATTTGTTTGAACTTGGTATATTATCAGCAAACAAAAAGAAGAAATATTTACTTTGTAAATGACCTCTGTTATGTTGTGTGTGATCAAAGAATATTGCTATGTACTTAGAACTTACAAGTTACTTGGTATAAGCATTTTGTTTCCTGTTGTTGGTTTAGAATATACTTGGTTGTAAATAACACAAGAGTGATATTCATGTATTAGTTGAAAGTATATCAGTTTTTGTGTATTTTAAGATACAAAGGACATTTAAGAGGGAAAAGGCTAGATTATGATAGAAATATTTTTGCAGATGATGCAGTGTGGTAAAAGCTACTAATGTTACGCAGTAACTCTAAATGTTATTGCCAGGGCTTGTCTCACCTGGAGTACTGTAATTTTCATTACCAAATAAATAAAAAAAAATACTGAATGTATTTTGTTAATGTAGTACAAGAGAAAATGAGCAGCTTTGAAAAAATGATATTACCCCACAAGAAACTGGTTTATTCATCTTCTTTCATTTATTCGCTTCATTACATATTCAGTTTTTATGATAATAAATTAATGAAGTTCAATTCTGCACTCTGTTTAGGAGATATACTGAAAAGTTCTTGGCCTGTGTCTTTCTCTTAGTCACAAAACAAATACTGAGTTCCTTTTACTGATGTTTTTTTTTTTTTTTTTTTTTTTTAAATCATATCACCCCAAGCAAGGCGAAAACGCCACTGATGTGCAGGGGGCTACGTAAGAGTGAAAAGATTGGAAAATAAAAAAATCGGAAACCACATCCTAAACAGGAAACAAGGGATGAGCCTCTTCACCGGTTCAATAGACGTGGGTGGAGTGTGAACTGGGCGATAGTTTAGTCTGTCTACTCCAATTGAAAAAAAAAATAAAATAAAAGAGTGAAAAGATTGGAAAAGAGAAAAAGAGAAAAACCGGAAACCACATCCTAAACAGGAAACAAGGGATGAGCCTCTTCACCTGTTCGTTTTGTTTTCATTGTTGGGTCTTTTTTCATTTTACTATAGCTACCATTTCTAATAAGGCCTTTCAGTTTTCCTGTATATTCTGTTTTGTCCATTACTATAGTCACGTTGTCTTTGTTAACTGGTAGGATGATAATGTTGTCAATACACTGCAGGGTTTTGATTGCCAGCCTCCAGTACCTGTCATACTTTCCATCTTAGCTCATCCACTTGAACCTGAGGAATGTTCAAGGCTATTTTCCTCAAGTGTAGAGTTGAGTCAAAGAGAGATAACTGATACAGAGACACCTGGAAGAGCATGGCACAGGGAACCAGAACAATCCACCCCAGCAGATGAAATAAAGAGTTCAGTGTGAAATTCCAATTACCTGAATAAGTACAGAATGTACAACAGCCAAAACAAACAATGCAATATAAATAGCATAAAAATCACTGCTGATAAAAAAAACAAAGCTAAATTATAAAAATGTTATGACACAGGCAAAACTTTGAAACTATCCTTTCATCCAATCAGATTAAAATTAACAAATTTACAGCTTTCATCACACCAAATGCAGGGGAGGTTTATGGCAGATAAAGATAAGGAAAATTGAATTATTGAAAAGAATTCAAATTCTTGAAGGTAGTGGGGACAATTTCTGTTCTGTTTGCATTAATATCTGAAATGTGTAAAAACAAACAAAGAAATGTTCAGCAAAAAATATTTTCTTTATCCAAATATAGATTAAACACCTTTCTTTCAACAGCTTAGAACAAGACATTGAAACAAATGCAGAATAGACAAGTAGAACATTCAGCTCCACATGGATATAAATTAAAAAGAATTCAAGATGCAAACATATACATACCACTTTTGCCTTCTTGTGAATTAAGTGAGTCTTGCTTTATATCTTAATTTCCTTTGAGTTCTTGAACTTGATTCTTAATTAAAATGAGAGAGAATCTCAGCACTCCTACCCTACCAAAATAATCTTTAGGCAGGAAAAGATGGAAGTAACACTGATGCATTATGGAAATTCATGGGTACCCAGATGATCTTTAGAGGCAGTGGTCACTGTAAAGAGCCAATAACTTGATGACTGCAATTACAGGAGAACCAAGAAGAGATTTTAAACATTTTAGATGTTTGGGTTAGACCAAGCATTTCCTAATACCAAAGAGTCATGATTTTTTTGTTTTTGTTTCTAGAAAATAAAATTTATTATAAATTAATTAAATAAAGAATGAATGAGTACATTTTCCCTTTTACATTGTTTTTTAATTTCAAAAAGTAATCCATTTCTTTGCCTTAACATGAAAACCTTAAAAAAGGTTAACTTTGACCTTAACACAAAATTTGTTATTTTTTACATTTTGGAATAATTTGCGTCTTTTTTTTACAATATGGTTCACCCTGTACAAAGGCTGGGGTCCACTCAAAGTAGAGGGTTATGTTAAGGAGTAGTTTATATACATAGGAGAAGATAATAATTTACTTTAAACTTGAACAGGTTAAGATTGTAGTGATCAGGGAAATATACTCTTGGGAGTAAAGGTAATATTGTCAGAGATTACTAATGAGTGGGATATTTTATCCATCTACCCAACTAAATGACAATGCAACTAACCACTTATCCATCCATCCATCCATCCATCCATCCATCCATCCATCCATCCCATCCAACCAACCAACCAACCAACCAACCAACCAACCAACCATTCAACTGTTCAGTCAACAGCAAGATGACCAACCATCTTATTCACCAAGTGTTTGATCATGCAACCAACCAACCAACCAACCAACCAACCAACCAACCAACCAACCATTTAATCAATCAAAGAAACAACTAAACATTCAACCATCTACTTAGCTAACAAACTATCCATTCAACCATCCAACATACCCTACCAACCTGTCATCTAACCATCTATCCATCCGTCCATTGCTCCATACACTAAACTATATGCAAATATTTGATTTTATTAATAGATATACCTAGCTATCTACCTATATGTTGGAATGAATATATGTGGGAATGGAAAAAATATTTTAAAAGATTTTATCATATATATTCATTAATATGACACCTATTTTTAAAACAATGATATAATATATATCACTATATTATTATATATTTTTTATAGAATTAATATCAGAGAGTGTCTTAATTAGTATTATCTTTTATATTTAAGTATTGTAGCATTCATATCTGATAAACTAAATGAATGTACTCACCTCTTTTTATTTTATAGGGATGTAAATTTAATCAAAAACATTTTTGTATGTATATATCCAATAAAAAGAACTGCTCTCATATCTACTCAACAATAGGTATGTTCTTTACCTGTATATTTTCACTGAAATAGGGTGTGTATAGTCAGTAATATGACAAAGATAAACATCACTACCATCAAGCTCACCAGTGAATCGAGTGAAGAACTCAATGCAATTTTTTAATGAGGCATTAGTGCACTTAGATTGGTTTAGGTTCACTGATTATTCATATTCCACTATTATTTCAGATTCTTTTCAAACTAGTTTCCAACAAAAATGTAAAAGGAAATTGTGTGTATATGTGTGTGGGGGGGTGGGGGGGGTGAGAAAGAGAGAAGAGAATTTGTGAACAGGAAATCACCAAGCTATGAATTTTCATCCAAGCACTTCCTACCATCAAATAATTATATGTTCATCAGAGAGAAAGAAAATTGCTTATTACAAAAATGTTTCATCTCTCCCCACCTGAGAAAGGGATTATTTATATAGACCTTTTTTCTGGATTGAATCTGTGGTTTTTATACTTTTTAGTTCTTTTAATTCCTGAATTGTGCCATTGATAGAAAAAAAATTGCCATTAAAGAAGCACAAGTCCTTCTTTGTTTAAAAATGGAATAGTCTATATATTAAGAGCTTTTCAGCAACCTTTATATATATACATCTAAACTTATTTATAAATGGAACTTTGTCTGTGTGTGGGTATGTGTGTGTGTGTGTGTGTCCATTACCTATAGATTCCGAATGGCTGAACTGATTTTCTTGAAAATTTACACAGTTGTACTATAAACGTCTGTGAGTGTTCTTAGCTAGGTTTTGTGTCGACGTACCTCCGTTAAATATCAAAAATTGATAATTGAAAAAATCGGGTTATAGAAGGAGTGGTCTGATTTTAATCAAATTTGATACACTCATAGACAAAGACATAAAAAACGATATTCAGAAGTTTCAAGGTTGCAGTTCTTACAATAGTGCAGAAAATTGATAATATATATATATATATATAAAAGGCAAGATGTTTGTGTGTGTTTGTTTATCTGCCTGTATGTCTGTATTTTTTCAGCCCTTTTATTTTAGTTTTTGCTTTGAGTTTGGCTCTAAGTAGGTATAATTGTAGTTCTTAGTCTCAGCCATGATACCATTTACTTAGAGGACTTATTTAGCCTTCAAAATTCATTTTACGATGAAAAAAACTTATTTGATATCAATATCAGGAAATCAAAAATTGACTTACATCCATTCATTTTTCTTTCAGTCTACGATTTTGCTTTAACTGGAAGCAACTATTGCTTATTAGTCTTTCATGCCAACGTCCAAAGAGTATGAGCTCCAGTACCATGGATTAGTTTTAAAGCTTTCATTACACCCGAGCAACGCTGGGCTATACTGCTAGTATATATATATATATATATATTAATCATTTCACTCCAAGCAAGGCTGTTTTACTGCCACTGGTGCACAGGGGGTTACATAGGAGGAAAGTGATCAGAAAGAGGGACATATTATAGAGGGTGTCAGGAAGTGGGTAAGAGAAGGATGAGAATACTGGTGTGATGAGAATGGAGTGGACAGAGAAAAGAGCATGAGAAAAAGGATGTGAGTCAGTGAGATAGGAGATGACTATTGACCTTACATTTAAATTCTTGGAGATTGTAGCTGTTGGGGAAGCAAGTATACAGAAGGAAATTCCACAAGAGAGAAGTGCAAGAAAAGAAGCTGATAGAGTAGAAGTTGTGGTTACATTTTATTGGTTTCACTGTAAAAGGGTGAGATCTAGTTGTGTGAGGAGTGAGCAAAAATCTGCAACAAAACTTTAAGAGATTAGTCATGAGTTACAGAAGACATTTGGTTTAAGTAATTGCTACAAAAGAAGGTTCCATAAGGTACATAATGGGTTCACATACTTTTGCTTATGTCAAATTTTCAGTTTTGGCAGAATCCTTTTGTTCTAAATAAATAATTTTTATTAATTATAATTATAAAATAATTATAATGAACTATTTATATTGTTCCGACTGTTGTCCTCATTTTTGTTACTATATGCACAGTGTTTCAGCTATTATACACTCTGGACTTATTCAGGTGATTGGAATTTCAAACTGAACACTTTATTTGGTTTACTGGGGTAGATTATTCTAGTTCCAGTTCATTAAAATAACTCATTTCAGAAATATAGACAAATAATTAAAATATATCCTGCTTTTATGTTTGTGTTCATGATTTGGAAAGTCTACTTTACAGATTGGTGTTTGGATACACATTTAATAGGATTATTTAAAGCTTTTTCATAATAACAATAATAGTACTCTCTCTCTCTCTCTCTCTCTCTATATATATATATATATATATATATATATATATAGTACAATTTTAAAATCGGATAGAATAATCATAAATCTATATTTAAACTAGAAAACATAAAACATCAAATATTGTACCACACTGGCTAGCCATATGTGGAAATTAAAACTGAAAAGACCCTGATATAATTTGGATCATAGTGGAAATAGCCAAATCATACAATGGTGGCAATATATACAGAATTTGCCAGGAGGAAAAATTAGCTATCATGTTGTTCCCAGAATGAAAAGATTACTAAAAGATCAGAAGTTATGTTTAGATGTAATCATACCCATAAATACTTACTAGGATCATACAAACATGGATGAAAGTGTTCTAAGATCCTTAAATAATTCTTCCCTAATGTTGAAAATTTTGCAGGTTGTTTAAACAATTCCAGTTGCACATTCATAAAACATTCCTGTTTGAGTGTTTGAAAAATGTTAAAATCAGTTATTGTAAATCACCTGAAGATACTGAAAGGTTGAAACCTAGGTTGCAGAAATAACTAATTTCCAAATGAAAAATATTCAAAAGTTCTACAATATAATTGTATTGAAAACTTTTTAATACAATAGTGTACTGGTCAAATTTAATTAAGACCAAAAACTAATTAATTATATATATATATATATATATATAGAGAGAGAGAGAGAGAGAGATTTAATTTGAGAAATAAAAAGATGACAAAAAAATGACAACAGTAGCAATAAAATTGATGATATATATATATTATTTTTTTTTTTCATTTTAAAATTTTAAAATTAGTTATTTTCACAACTGTGGTATCTTCAGGGGATTTACAATAACATATTTTTTCATTTTTCAAATACATGAACAGGGATCATTTAAGGATGTACGACTGGAATTTTCAAACAACAAAAAATTGCCAAAATTAGGGAGAAGTTATTCAAGAATTTTGTTTCTATGTGTGTATATATTTGTTTGTGTGTGTGTATTTTAAATGCTTTTGCTCAATATGAGTCTGTTTTTATCAGCTTATGATTGTTTTGAAATACTTAATCATAAAAGTTTACATGCTATCCACTTGAAAATGATTATTATGCTGTAGAATTTCCACCTATATGTAGAGAAGATGTAAATGCAACAGGTAGTTCTCTATTATAGAGCTTTTTAACTAGTTTTAGAAATATTGTTTTTTTCATGTTAAAAAATTAATCAGAAATATATGAATGGAGAAGAGAGTTTTATGCTATTTTTTGCTTCAGACACAAATATGTAAAAAAGTAGAACACAACACACGTATATTTGAATTTGTAAGGCTAATATTTTTAACCAATGAATAAATAGAACACAACTAGCCAATGAGGAAGCAGTCTATTTAAACAGTTACATTTTTGTCCTATATACTTCAGTATGCAAAATATTTTAAAACAATAACTTAAACTGGTAAATTTTAAATCACTTTAATTGCAAAGGAGAAATGCTAAGTAAAGTTTGTAAGTTTTTTCAGAAAAGCAAGAAAGTTCAGAATGTTATTTATTCTTTTTTAATGTAAATCTTTGCATAAATATAAGCAAATATTAATTTCATTAAAAGTTGATTTGTTAGTTTCTTTTCATTCATTATAAATTTATACATATGACTATATTAACCTCAAAAACCTACAGTTACATACTAGTGAGACGATGGGAATCTACAATGTCACCTGACTACCAATCCATTTAACTGCTGTGTTTTTCATATTTACAAATCATGCTGTAAACAGTTAATAAGTATGAAGATTATGATGCAACATTTTGTTTCTTTCTAATTTCATATTAATTTGTTAAAATAAATCCTTTTGTTAATGTGACACAGATGTCTTGTTAACCAATTTCTTTTTAAAACTGCAAAAAGTTTAGTAACACTTGACTACAGCTCATTTCCTTTACACAAAACCTCACTTCTATTTTTACTTTTACTTTATTAGTTTCATGATTTTTTTGTGGATTTTTGTTTATTTTTTTAAATTTATTTATTTATTTATTTTTTTAATCGTATCCCCCCGAGCAAGGCGGTAATGCCACTGATGTGCAGGGGGCTAGGTAATAGTGAAAAGATTGGAATAGAGAAAGCCAGAAACCACATCCTAAACAGGGAACAAGGGATGAGCCTCTTAACCTGTTCTATAGATGTAGGTGGAGTTTGAACCGGGCGATAGATAGATATATCTACTCCAATTGGCATTTCTTTTAAAAATCATTTCACATCAATAAGCTAAGGAATCTGCTATGAAGTAGAAAGACTATATTGAACCAAATGCTAGATCTGCTGCTAGGAAAATTGGTTCACTGTTCTTGCTAAACAATTTTTCTTGACAGAATCTGTCTTACATATTTAGAAGTCGACCATTCATTCATGTTTTGAATATTGCTGCTACATAGGGTCCAGTGCTCGTGTTATCTATTTAGAGATTTTTGATAAAAGCAAAAGAATCTGCAATATTATTAGTCCTGACCAGGGATCCAGTCACTTTCCCATTGCCATAACATAGCTTCTCTGTGCTTTTTTCTATAAATACTTTTGTGGTAATTATTCTGATGAACTTTTCTTTATGTTATCTAGACTTTATAAATTTAAGTGCAGTACTAGATTGTCAGCAAAGATTCATCATTTTACAGTTGAAATAACTAGATGTAGTTGTAAGTTCTATGCTAAGAGTATCTTTTCTTTTATTTCTAGTTTGTGGTCTTCTCTTCCAACTTCTTGCTTCCCAGTCAACTTTGATCTTGATTGAAAATGATTAGCATTGCATTTAAATTTCTAATCTTCTGCCTTCTTAAATCTTGTTCTTTTATTGTTTTGTCTCCTTATTAGATTTTTTCTAAAATTCCCTAACACTCAGTAACCCTTGTATCTTAGAGGGTTTATTGCATTGCTTGGGGTGAAATGATTAAAAAAGACACAAGGGCTTGTGGAGAATAAAAGAAACTCTGAAAATTTTATTGAGGAGAAATGATAATAAAAAGAACAAGATTAAAAAGACTGAGTGATGTTCCATTTAAAATTTTTAAAATGTGAGAGAAAAAATTATTATAATAGAATATACAGTTTCATGTAGCAATTTCAACAGTAAGATGATGAGAGTTAGCTGCCAATCTAATACAATGCATAAGTTCATGAAGTTTGAGATATCAGCAAGGAAAGCTCATCAGAACAATTTCTACAATGTATTTATACAAAGAATCTACATTATGCAACCATAAGTTTTATTCCAACAGTTTATTTTCTCATCTGTAGAACTCTTTTTCTGTCAACTATAATTGTCAAAAATTTAAATGCAACATTGATCCTAATATTTTGCTTCCTTGTATCCTGTCCTTTTTTTATCCTCTCTTTTTAATATTTTCTCAGTTTCTGTATTTTTTAGTAACCTTTTGCATCTTAGTGGCTTTTTCATTTTGATTCGGGTGATAACAGATCTTGTTATTTATCATCCAGTTTTATATCTATGATTATGGCAATGGACTAATACTCAGATGATATGAGTTACCTTCTTAAGTACTCTTTTAATGATACTAGTTATAATGTAAGATTCTTAATAGATTTTGTTCTTTAAACAGGCAATGCTTTTTATGCAATAAAACCATACAATATAAGATTACTTAAAATTCTTTCATGATTAATTATTTCATCTTTTTGAATACTTGTCATAAATGAAATGGGGAAATATGAAGTTTTTTTTTCAGCTCAGAATATTTGATTATATGTAATATATCTGCTCTGAATATTTGAAAATATTCTTGAAAATTTCTCTAAATATTTCATTTTTATCAGTTTTAAAATCCCGAGTAAAAAACAAATTACTGCATGTATAAATTAAGAAAATATTGAAATTTTCATAATGTGGAAGTAGATTTGAAATTGTACATTGGATTTCTTTCCACTGAATTTAATGCATTTTTTCTGAAGAGAATGACATGTTTTCATTGAAATTTAATGCAGGAATATCAACATTTTTTTTTTTTAAGATCGGACTATATTTTTGAAATGAGATATTGTAACCATTTGTACTATTTAACTTCTCTGGCTTGTTGTTCTCATCTTTATTGTTGTGTTGACAACATTGGTTGAAAAAAAAAAGTAATCCAGTGCCTTAACCTCAAAAGTTGTGAGTGTGTTATGGTGCCCTATTTATAGTGGAATGGACTCTTCCTTCTTCAATAAATACTAACCTGAGTGATTTCTGGAGAGGTAGTCATGAAGGCAGTTGTGAGGTAGTGTAACTTGACATTTCGGATGTACATTTCTATTTGCTGACTAATAACTCTCTTATCTTGCATATATGTTCTGTTATTCTAATACACTGTTTCAACCTACCTTTTTGTTTCCGTGTCTTTCTTCCTGGCCCTAACAAGCCACAACAGAGTTCAATACCTGACCACAGCTGAGGAGAACAAAAATACTTAGAGAGTTGATTTATTAAAGGGAAATAACTGAAACTGAGATTTCCCAAAAACGTCATTGCACATCAAATGAGAACAACCTATCCTAGTGGATGAAAGAAAGAATTTGGTTTGAAATCCCAATATATATAACCCTGAAAAAGGCCAGAGTGTATAATGACCAAAATGTTGTGAATGTGACATTATTGAGGACAACAATCTGAACAATGTAAACAGCATATATATTTTTTAGAAAATTATAAAATAATTAAACCATTTGCTCTGAAGTGTTAGGCATCCATATTTGCAAAAATAATTACTTAGAATTCAGTGGTTTAATTGTTATGCTTTTTGTACGACTCTCTTATTGACTGAGTGTTCCATTGACATTTATAAATCAACGGATGTTAGCATAGTGGGTTGAAGAATTTGTTAATGACTTTGGTGAAGTCAATCCCAAGATGAAATAACTCTAGGCACAGACAACAGAATGAGAACAATCTAGTTTTGTAGATTAAATAATATGTTGAGTCTTAGATTCCTTAAAAATATCAGGGTGCGCAGTATCTGAAACATTATGATGATAACAATAAAGATGACAACTATAGTCTAATTACAAACAATATAAATAATTTATAGATTTGAATGCAAGGAAAATTAACTTTGGTTATATTTGTATAATGCAATGTCAATTGTTTGTATAGGGACTCCAGGATGCAAGCCTGGACAATAATATCTGGGGGTTGATTACTGCTAAGACTATATACTCCCCATTCTTCACCCTGTATTACATTGAACTTTGTTTACTGAAAAGGTCCAAAGCAATACAGGGTACATTTGGGGTTGGTTTGGCTGCAGAAGTTACTGACTCCAGGTTTTCTGTTTGGATTTACTTCCATAGCCTTTTCCAGAGGCTTAACATCAGTGTTTATCTTCCCTTAGATGAACTGCCTTCCTGAGCTGTTGATCTCTATCTACCTGACACAGCTGGTTATGAGGCACCAGTTGTTCACCTTTACCAATTCTTCAACTTCACAGAACTGGACTTAGTTGCCAAAGGTTTTTGAGATGCATGCCATGGAAACATTTTATAAACAGCAGCAGTTTATGACAACCTTTGGAACATATAATGCTATAATATTAAATCTAAGTTGGGAATATTTTTTATCTTTTTTTTTCTTTTTTTTTAATTGTATCACCCCAAGCAAGGTGATAATGCCACTGATGCACAGGGGGCTACGTAAGAGTAAAAAGATTGGAAAAGAGAAAGCCGGAAACTGCATCCTAAACAGGAAACAAGAGATGAGCCTCTTCACCTGTTCAATAGATGTGGGTGGAGTGTGAACCGGGCGATAGTTTAGTCTATCTACTCCAATAGTTTAGTCTATCTACTCCAATCAAATAGAGTAAAATATTATTTTAACAATAAAATAACAAGTTTTGTTTCTTTTACAAATAATTGTTTTTTTTATAATTATTAAAATATACAAAGAATGAATGACTAGCACAGAGGATCATGGGATATTTGTATAAACAGAAGAATATGTAATTACAATGAGGAAGCTATGGACAGAAGTGAGCAGAGAAGAGCAGATATATACAAATGATGATCTCTAGGAAAAATCATCGACTGCTCAACCTGTAGGAGAAGATGAAAATATGAGAGTCATTGAAAGAAAAAAAGATGGTGCATACAATTTGTGAAGGACAAATGGAAATATAGGGTATTTATTGATATTGTTTAATCCCAAATACAATGAAGATGATTCTAAACCAATGAAAACACTTCCCTTCCCTTCTTTGCCAGACACAAGTTGTCTTTTAGTGGATTTCTCACAATAAAGAAATGAAATTTTACATTATCTTCCAAAATCCATCAGCTGAAAAGATTGAGTTGAGTTCTTCAATGAAAAGAGAGGAGTCATCAAATAGCCATGGAGCTGTAGAAAGCAATCATGGATGCAAAAATTGTGTTCTCCTCACTTGGATAGATTGTCACTTTCATTTCTTTATTTTTACTTCAATATGATGGAATCCACAGAGATACATACCTGTGAAAATAATACTGGACATTAAATATGATGATACAATATCACACACACACACACACACACACACACACACACACACACACACACACACACACACACAAAGGAATGACAATGCATCATTACTGAAGAGGCTTTGTCATGAACAAAGAAATCTCAGTGGCAACCACTAGACATCTATACACAAAACTTTCATTTGTCAAAGTATCTAAAACTGATTTGTGCTTGCTCACAATACAAGACTTAGCCATTAGTTAAAGAATTGCCAGGGAATTCTGCTACTATGAAAATGTATGGAGCACTCATAAATAGTCTCAAGTATTCTCTCTCTGATTCACTCATTTTGCCGATTTTCTTCAGAAATCTATTTAACAACATATAATCTTTTAGTAACTAGCACAATTCTATCATTTTGTATTCATTTTTTTGTTCAATTGTCTGTGACTAGTTTAGTCAAAAGTTGGAGAATCTTATCTTTTTTTTATTGGTAATATAAAAAGAAGAATAAAACTATTAATAAGGAAACATGAATGGACATTGAACTTTGCTACAAGTATATCAGCCATTATACCACTGCTTCATTGAGTCTAGGGAGACTAACTTTCAGAGGTCAGGTTCAGAAAGTCTGAAAACTTCAGAAATAATGGAGAATATGAATAAAACATTATAAAGATGGAAATGATGGAAGCATCATTTAGCAAGATCATTTTTTTTGGAATTATACAATATGAATGCCTTTTCTAACTGATTATTTGAACATTAATTAATGTGGAAAGAAAAAGAATGAGAAGCATACATTTTTTTGGCTTGTGAAAAAAACATAGAAAAGAAAAGTTAAAAATTGTTTTCTTGTGTTTATTTATTTGTCCTTGTTGATTAACTAAACTTTTTAAATCAATGAATAAATTTTAAAGGATATAGAGTTTAGAAAGTCAATGAAAAGTGTATGGATTTCTTAAATATGAATACCATAGTGGCTCCAAAATGTTTCCTTTAAACAGCAAGATTACTTAGCCTGCCATTACTGTATTCAGTGATCTTGAATTGTGTTAATGATTCTTGCTTTTGTTTTGTCCAAAAATTTCATGCTGACGTTTAGTTGTTCATATTGTAACATGTTAGAACATGTCATATTTATCAACAGTGCACATTTCCTATTCGCAAACATTTAAAAAATCACTTGAGACAAAAATGCTTAAAATTACTTAATGTATGTCAATTTTACATCGCTATGAAATGAAAAATTATTAGATGCAATTTAGACACTGGATGATTTTAAGGCAAAAACGCTTCACAAGAAAGAGAAGAGAAACATGCTTAGGATGCTTTAGCTGATAGAACTGTACAGGTGTGGTTTGCTAAATTTAGATTTAGGGATTGTGGCTTTATTAATAAAGAATAAAGTGGCTTTATTAATAAAGAATAAAGTGGCTTTATTAATAAAGAATGCTCAGGTAGACCCCCCCTCCACATTACAGATGATGATCAAATTAAGACATTTATTGAGAATAACATGCACTAAACAATGTTGGAATTGGCAGGAACACTAAATTTATCAAAATCCACCATCTATTAGCTATGAGTGAAGCTTGGGTACTCGAATTGCTACGATGTTTGAGTACCACATGATCTAAATGAAAAGAATCTATTGGATCATATTTCTGTCAGTGATTTTTTTGTATACATACAATGAAAATTCACCTTTTTTTAAGTAAATTGTGATGGATGATGAGAAATGAGTCATCTCTGACAATATTTCAAGCAAAATATCCTAGCGTAAACAACATGAGCCAACTTTAGCTACCCCAAAGGCAGGTCTTTATTCTAAAAAAGTCATGCTATACATCTGGTGGGACTGGAAAGGAATCCTGAATTATGAGCTCCTGCCAAGTAACCAGTTAACTGATTCTAAAAAGTACTGCTCACAACTGGATGAATTAAAGGCAGCAATTAAAGAAAAATGCCCAGAATTAGCAAAGAGGAAATGTATATTTTTTCTATCACAATAATGGAAGACCTCATGACCTAGAAAAAAATTGTTGCAGCTTGGCTGTCACATGTTACTCCACTTGCCATATTCACCAGATATTGCTCATTCAGATTTTTATTTATTCAGGTCCTTGCAAAAGAATCTCAATGGTAAAATTTCTTACTCTTTAGATGACATAAAATAAACACTTTAATGAGTTCTTTGCTGAGAAAGAAATTCTAGGTAGATGGAATCTTTAAGTTGAAGGAAAAACAGAGAAAGGTTGTACAACAAAATGGTTCATATTTAGTTGAATAAATATTTAAGGGTATAATTTTGTTTTGCATTTTAATTTCTCTTAAAAATTGACATTTACTTCCCATATTAAAATGGCATTTACTTCCCATATTATTGAATTATGATTCTATTCTGAATTTTGATCTTAATCTTAACTTAATTTTGTTTTATTTTAAACATGCAATTTGTATCTCATATAGGAAAATTATTAAACCAAATAGTAAAGAGAATATGAAATCTGAATTGTTCTTACTGACAAGGAAGGGAAATTTGTGAAAAAGAAATAATTTCAAGGATTGCTAGTCAAGAGCACATTGTCTGATTTGCTGTTATGAAAACAACAAATATGATATTACTCTTTTGAATAAGTCATGGAATTAAAAAAAAACCTAAGTTTTCTTTGAGTATCCTCATTCAGCCTGTTTTAATTATTTTTTATATAATCATTTTACCCCAAGCAGGGCAGTTTTACTGTCACAAGTGTGCAGGGGGTTACATAGGAGGAAAGAGATTAGAAAGAGAAACAAGTTATAGTGGGTGTCAGAGAATGGGTATGAAAAAGATGAGAATACTGGTGTGATAAGAGTAGAGTAGATGGCGAAAAACAAAATGAGGGAAAGGATGCGAGTCAGAGATATAGGAGATGATAATTGACATTACATTTAAATTCTTGGAGATTGTAGCTGTCAGGAAAGCAAGTATATGGAAGGGAATTCCACAGGTGGGAAGTGCAAGAAAAAAAGCTGATAGAATAGAAGTTGAAGTTACATTTTATTGGTTTCACTGTAAATGAGTGGGACCTAGTTGCTAGTCTAATAGTAAATTCATGCAAAGAGGGCACCAGTGAGCTAAGATCGTTGGAGCAGAAGCTGTGAAAATATTTGTAGAAGAGACAGAGGGAAGCCATATTACGCTGGTAAGAAAGTGAATCTTTAATGTCAATCTATTTTAATTTGTTCAGATGACAGAATGGATTTCTCTTTTGGATCTCATTTCATATTTATACATATACACTTCTTTTCTAATTCACAACTTTGTTTAGCAAAAATATTTACTTTTAGGTAAATGATAATACTTGAATTATGTAGACACAGGCTGCGATAGATAAATTGTCTTCTAAATTATGTAAATACGAAAATAACACTGACATCTCATTTTAACAGATATATTTACCGACCAAGCAGTCTAAGGTGCCAGAATTAAGGTAGTACTTCTAGCTTACCAGGACGTAGATTGTTCTGGTCCACAAATGTGGACGTGGGTTTGAATTCCACTCTTGACAATTTTGGATATGCATTGTGGTGCAATGGATATTGACTTGGAAATCGGGGAGCTGAGTTCGAATTCCGGTTGAATTCCTTGCATTCACTTATGCACAAATACCCTTGGGAAATGTATTAATACATCTCTTCCCCCCAGTTATGAGTTAAATAATAGGTGAGATTGGGCTCTATAACCTTGGTTGGCAACCAGTCTACAAGAGAAAGCAATGTCAACCTACTGTGCAATAATTTTTTGCCCAGTCAGTCATGTCTCTTTCAAGACATGATCACTCAAAACATAAAACATGTATCATGTATGGCACTTAACTGACCGACTGATATGCAAATATCTCGAAATACTAAAAAGTAAATTTACTCAATAAAATTGCCATTGTCTTCAACTGTGCCCTTCAGATGAATTTAGAATCTCCAGTATCTCTTCTGGATGGTCTCCTTATTTGAGTTAGCAAATGCTGGCATAATTCTTGCCTTCAGTTCATCTTTAGTGTTAAGAGGAATTTTGTTAGTCTCTTGCTCAACTTTACTCTACACATAATAAGCAAGGAGGATGCAGTCAGTAAGGGGTTGTAAAAATTGTCTGACAGCCATGACTGGATTCTCCTGCTTGTGAGGCCTTGAGCAGAGTGCTATTGCCAGTCAAAAGATCTTCCAGCAGTTACCCTCTTGACACAGAGCAGCACTACCTTCTTAAGGCACTTGATGTAGGCCTCTGTAATGAGTCTGAGTCTCTCACCATCAAATTCAGAAGTTCTTTTCTTATCAGAACGATCAGAGTTAGTTTTTTGAGCTGCTGTACCTTTGAGTGATATATCAGCTTGGAACGAGAAACCGGGGAGCCAAGTTCGAATTCCAGTTGAATCCATTGTATTCACTTATGCGCAAATACCCTTGGGAAAGGTATTAATCGATCTCTTCCTTCCAGTTATGGGTTAAATAGCAGGACAGATTGGGTCCTATAGCCTTGGTCGGCAACCAGTCTACCGCAGAAAGCAATGGCAACCTACTGCGAGATAATCTTCTGCCCAGTCAGTCATGTCTCTTTTGAGACATGATCGCCCAAGCGTGTATCACGTATGGCACTTAACTGACTGACTGACCTTTGTAATCACCATTAAATGCATCAGACACTTTTCGATCCTCTGCACTGTCATCAGATTGACATCCAAACACTCGGAAATATTCTATTCGAGCTTCCAGCATGAATCCCTAGCAGTACAACATACCATTTCCATGGTGGAGTAAATTGCTTCGATGCACTCATTTTTCTCAGAGCCAAAAACAAACAATGTGTGTGCATAAAAGACACTTGTGTAAATTCCAGCTGGGTTCAGCACATAAATGATTGGAATATGTGCTCCTATTCAAAATAAAACAAAAATAAAATACAACTTAAACAGACAAAACATAAGTAAAAACTACCCCACTTCCCCTAAAAAGACTAAAGAAATGGCCAAAAGTGCTTGGAACAATGAAAATTATGAAGAATCTTTCTATATACTCTTTCACCAAACAGTAAAACATAAGGATGCTGGAAAAACTAAATAAAAAAATTAATTAAGGCTTCCTTGTCAGCCATATTTAATGAAAAATGTTTAAAAGAAAGGTTGCTGCCCAAATATACATCAATACATATACATAGTGCAAAGCAAAAGCTTACAGCACATTACAAAAATTGTCTCTTTAGCTATTTCTATCACTTAGATTACTGAAACTTTTACTATTAATAATACATATGTTTAAGCCTTAGTCAAACAATCAGATTTTAAAAAGTAATCAATGAAAATATCCTACAAAGAAAAAATAATATATAATTTTGCAAATTATTTATTATTTACAATACGTGTATTAACTCATCTATTAATATTTCGCTAATTACACCGTTTAGGCATTTAGAGTCGTCTCCTTTAGAGTAGTCTCCTTTAGAGTCGTCTCCTTTAGAGTAGTCTCCTTTAGAGTAGTCTCCTTTAGAGTCGTCTCCTTTAGAGTAGTCTCCTATGAATTTCTTGCTTGTTTCTTGGCTAATACTTTTATATTCTTCATGAAAAATTTCTGTAGTTCATGCAGGTTTTGTGGGTTCCTTTGACTTCTCAGTTTCAGCTCTCTCCATAAATTTAAAATTGGATTGAGATCTGGAGATTGATTCGGTCATTTTAGAACATTTATTCTAAAACACAATTTTGTAAGCTTTGCATTATGTTTAGAATCATTGTCTTGTTGAAAGAATCAACTTGGTTTCAAGCCCAGCTAATGTGGACTTTGATGTAAAATTCTCTTTAAAACACCTGTATTATATGCTTCTTTCATCCCCACTTCTATTATATCAATATTCCTTACACCTTGAGCACTAAAACAACCACATATCATTGATCTGCCTCCAAATTGTACTGTTAGGACAGTATTCATCAATGAATGTTCAGTATTCTTCTTTCTCCAGACCTTTGACACAGCATTTCTGCTCAAAATTTCAATATTTGTTTTGTTTGACCAAATTTTCCCAAAATGCTTCAGGTTTGATATCATGGTTGTTTGCAAAATCCAGCTTAGCAAGAATGTTTTTTGCTTAGGAAGTGGTTTTTTCCTTGGAAAGACGTCATATCCATAAGGTGAATGACTAATTATATCCATACTCACTTTTACTCCACCTACTTACTAGTTCTCCCTGAAGTTCTTTAAGTGTAATTTGAGAGTCGTTGCCAAATTTTCTCATCAATAATCTTATCATACATTCTATTACCTTCCTAAGATGACCAGAACTTTTTGGGGGATGAATGGAATGACACGTCCTCTAGTGATAAACTATTGTACCAATTGAATTCAATATTACATTTAACTGACTAGATAACTACCTATAACCCAGTCCATTTGTATGAAAGTCAACAATACATTTACTGAGGTCTTGAGTAGTTATTTTGCTTTTCCCCATTTTTTCAAGGTTTAAAGGATGGTTGACAGAAAAAAATGAAACAATACTTTTAATAATTTCTGAAAGTAATCATAATATTAATCTGGAATATTCTAAAAACAATTCCATCCTAATTTGGAACATTAGAGTAAAATTTGAACTCTTTTATAAATACATTTGTTGCTTAACTGTTATTGCTAATTACATCATGTGTTGTAAACTTTTGAGTATTGCTAATTACAAAATATGTTGTAAACTTTTGAATTACTAAATATCACTTTTTCTTTGCGGGATTGTTGTTATGAAAGATTTGATTGACTGAACACCTACATATATGTTCTACAAGCAGTAAATGTTTAATTAATGTAACTGTATTCAAAATAACAAAAAAAAGTTTTATGTAATGTGTAGTAAATTTTTGCATGGTACTATATATATATATATATACACTAGAACAATATAAGGATAATTAATGCCAAAGTGGATTTTTTTTTCATGTGACACATTTCATCCTTCAGAACTTCAGTGAATTTAAATGATACTGATGTAAGTACACATGATATACAATTTCACCATTGCCTCCCCTACATGTGCATACACATATAGTTACATCAGCATAAGCCTCACTTTAGTCCAATGAAGTCCTAAAGGACAAGACATAAGCTATTTTCCTCTTTAGTTTTCAAAATACATATACTTATATATATATATATACTTACATCCATATTTGGAATCTTGGAAACACTTGGAAATTATTTTATTTTACATTAATATTTTAAAAGTATAATTAAAGTGGTGAAATTTTAAACGGCTTGCTTTTCATTGTGCATCACTGAAGTCAACAATAGGGTGCCTCTGATGAAATCATCATTCACATACCCATGACCACGATGAGTCTTCAAGTTGGATGACATTGGCAGTTCCTTCACTTAGAGATGGGTGGGCTCCACCAAGTATACTCACCCAAGATGCACAAAACGCATGAATGAATGTATCTCTGGTTGTGTTCCTCCACTTCCAACATATGGAGAGAACTGGTCAGATATTCAGCAGTGCAGAAACCATATAACCACATCTGGTCATGGCACCAGCAATGATGAGGAGAATGCTGATGACAATGACAATGATGATGATAATGATGATGTAAATTTTAATATCAGATTTTACTTGCCATGATATAACATTCATAATTGTATTTATTTATATGAATGTTTTTACATTTGTTATCAACTGAGACACTAGACTGACATATAAAAATTGTATAAAATATATTTTAAGGCCATAATTGGTTAAGTGGTTAATAAACACTTCAAATACTTAAGTAAATTGATCAGTTATAGCAAATTTAATAAAGAACATAAAATTAAACATTGTGTAAAATATTTTAGGGATATTTTATCTAACATCACTGGATTATACTTCTCCATACCATGCCCCTTCAGTTTCATATACTTCTAAAATATTAATATTTAGCTTTTTTATTTCCTGCTTTATATTTTCTAACTGATCACATTGATTTAGAGTTCTCACATTCTTTTCCCTAAAACTATTTTTTGTTTGATGTGATGTGTTGTTGGATGATAGTCCAGTGACATGTGTTGCGGTTATTCCTTGTATTAATTTTGCTAAAAGTAGCTTGATAATGGTCAGGTAGCATCTGTTGATTAACTCCTTGCCCTCGTTACTGGGCAAAGAGTTAATCCTGATGAACTACTTGCCCTCATTACTGGGCAAGGAGTTAATCCTGATGAACTTAACCCTCTTCATACTATTATCTCTGATAATAACTCTGTCGAAAACCATGAATGATTTTGGGATTGATAATGGAGTGTTTTCTTTGTTGCTTTCCCAACAGGGATTTTATTAAGACACCAACTCTAGCTAGCTGGCTGTTGACTCATCATAAAAATAAATTTGGGTGTGGGAACTGGTTTAGTTGCCGACCAGCTGACAAAAGATTTCATGTATGTATAAGTTTCAATACATATTTTTTTATAAAATTTAAAGCAACCTCTTAACTTAAAACACTACTTTAAGTAAAACATTTGAAGAAAATTTCCATCTATACTAGAAAGAGAAATAACAGTGGACTTGAGAAGTTCAATTTCCTGAAAAACTGTTTGATAAAAAAGATTTTATTTTGAATGAGTGAAACATTAACAGAATGAATGGCAGATATTTTTTGTATGCAAATGGTTAACTTCACCATTACCCTTACCTTGGTTTTTCTCTTTTTTTACTGAAAAACATAGAGCTGAGTCAGCATACAGATGGGTGACCACTTGAGAATACCAAGTGCTGTAAGCTTAGATGGAAACTGGATAGCCAAATTCCATTTTGAGTTGGGTTCGTTATATTCACTTATGCACAAAGAAAAGCTATGAATCTATTGTGAGATGCTAGTATATTGGGTAAATATGAGTCACCATTAAGTTATGGAAATCAACACTTTGGATAGGAAATATTTAAAGAAATAATTGACTGCAGAACTTGTCAGAAGTTTGTCAGAGTTTGTCAGTGTCAGGTATATCTAAACTATCATTTTTATAAAATGATATTCCCACATCTATGATTAAAAATAGCTTCAAGCAAATGAACTTTTTGGTCTTAAAGAAGACAACCTTCATAAGAAAACCCCATAGACTGGTGCTACAGAATCACAAACAAAGTGTTTTACCAAATAACTAAAACTGCATCACTTCCAACATTAACAACTAGAATAGATAACTCATGTAACTTGAAGGGAAAAAAATAATATAATCAAGATCTTGGCTTTCTATACTACTTTCCACAAAAAGTTAGATAAGAAACTTTTATCAGTACTAAAAAGAGCAATACAATTTAGTGCACTTGAGAAGTTTATTTTCCTGAAGAACTGTTTTAAGAAAATGATTTTCTGAATTTGAAATGTTAAATAATTGTTCAATGTTTTCTGTTTAGCAATGGTTAATCTACTTATTACTATGAGCATAAAAAAACTGTTTTTGTTATTGTTTTAAGTGGGACTTTATTAATGGGAAAAATCAAGCAAATTAGTTAATGATTAAGAACAGGATTAGTTAATTCTGAGCAAATATTTTCACAAAACTTATTTAAAAAAACATTCATAAATGCTCCAATTTATTTCACTTCTAGGTATCTTTTTAATAGGAAACATAGAAATATGGTGAATCAACTGAGCAACTTCAATTTCTCTATTCTTAAAGAAAAACTGGTCATTTCTTAGTGAACTTTCAACACATCTGCTTTTTCTTTTGTTAGAATTAACAACATCTCAGTTATTAACATATTGGAGAAAAGATCTTATCTTAAGTAAAAAAAAATGAACATGCTGGTCGATCATGACGTCATATTACACCATTTATTGGCAAAATATTCCAGAGAAGCAAGAGAAAGTTTGGCAAAGTTGCTCACATCAGCGGTTTGTTTCGGCAAGTTTTTTTAGCCTGCGGACACCATCAATGTGGCAGTTAGTATAGTTTGACAATTTCCTGAGAGCTCATTGAAATAAGACCTTTCATATCTCAGAATACAGCCATGTCGACATCTTTACTTATTGAATATGCTTTATATAAAACATATGGCCATATGCCATAAAGTAAGGAAGTCAATTTTGTATATACTGTTAGAATGGCTACCCCTATTACTGCAACTGAAATTGCTATTGCAACTGCTTCCTTTTCAATATGTGACATTTTCTCAATTTCAGTTCAATATTCCAAAGATGAAATTACACCTGAAATTACTAGCCAACCCATTATGCCTTTGGCACTTTTTCATCTTGTACATCTTGGAAATTTTTAAGTAATTTTTTTATTTAGTTAGTTCTCCTGACATGAAGATGAAAATTCATTTCAGGACCTGTTTAGTATTTTGCAACAGAGTCATCCCCAAGGGCTGAGTGAACTTGGACCAATATCAATAAGTTGGCTTCTATGACACAAATTGCCTATCTGTTTGTCAGGATAAAAACTTTTATATGATCTTCAGATTAGAAAAAGAATTCAAATAGGGACAAAAATTTGTTCCAGATAAAGAGAAAAACAATATTTTGCAGAAATGAAAATGTTCATTAAAATGTTACTCTGTATTTATTTCACGAGGTGATATTAAAGATGATTTTTCAAATTGCCAAAGTGTCTAATTATTTATGAAGTACATTTTATTCATTTCATTTCTATCACATTATATGATGCAATGTTTTTAAAATTTAAGTGAAATTTGTAAAGCTTTAGAGAAGTTATCTACAGCTAATGTGTAATGTAAAAACACGAATTTAATAATTATTAGGAACATCTCAATATTCTTTGTTTTATTTTTGGTTCATTCTAAAGTCTACTTCAACACTTCTAACACCTCTGCCCATACTCTGTCTATTTATTTATTATTATTATTTTTTTTTCCTCAATAGGAGTAAATAAGATTGCTTATTGTTTGGCTCACTTCTCCTCAGTCTTTTGAACAAGAATAGAAGTGTATCCCTTGTTTCCTGTTTAGGAGAAGAAATCCCATTAGATCTTGTTGGTATTTACCTTGTTTTGAGTGAACTGATTAAAAAATCTATCTATCTAGATACGTAATATATATATATATATATGTGTGTGTGTGTGTGTGTGTGTGTGTGTGTGTGTATATATATATACACACACAGATATTTCTTCTTATATATATATATATATACATAAGAAGAAATATCTTTCCCCATATTATGGTTAATGTTGTGGTGTCCTCCCTCTAAAGAGTCTATGTTAAACTTTCTCACCTACTCTAATATTAGTAGGAGAGGAGGCCTTTGAGGAGCAGTTGAATTGTTTGAATGCTGGACAACCAACACACACATTAGTTGTGTAATACTCTTCTGTTGTATTTACATACAATATTTCTATAACACATGTTTTGTTATTTCTTAAACCATTCACTTGGTCACAACAGTCAATCAGGGTATTTCTAGAAGATAATTTCTGTAGGCACTCAGCCTTTGTAATTACAATGTTCAATATTGAGGGATAGAGCATTATTGATAATAATAATAATAATAATAATAATAATAATAATAATAATAATGTGGTTATAAAATAGGCCAAAAGAAAATAAGCCATCTATTTTACATGGATGACTTAAAGTTATATGCTAAGAATGATAATGAGCTGGAAGGTCTTCTGCAAACTGTAAAATGCTTCAGCGAAGACATTGGAATGAAATTTAATTTGAATAATTGTGCTAAAGCTACAGTTTTACGTGGATCAATACAAGAAACATCCTCAATTAGCCTAGACCCTGCTGTAACAATAAAAGAATTGAAACCAGAAGAAGCTTATAAATACCTAGGTGTAAATGAGAGCGAAAACATTCACCATAAAAAAATGAAAGAAATAGTGCGTAAAGAGTACTATAGAAGGCTACGAATGATATTAAAAACTGAATTAAATTCACAGAACAGAGTTATGGCCATTAATAGCCTTGCAATCCCAGTTGTCCAATATAGCTTCAACATCTTAAACTGGACTCTAAACGACATCAGGCGAATGGATACTAAAACAAGAAAGCTTCTTTCTAAGCATAAGATGCATCATCCAAAGGCTGATGTAGACCGTCTATACATACCCCGTAAAGAAGGTGGAAGGGGTCTTATTCAGCTGGAATTGTCATACAAGACAACAACTATTGGCTTACTAACATACATAGAAACAACAAAGGATTGGATGATACAATTAGTAAGGCAACATGAAGAAAGAAAGAAAAAATATTCAATAATAAAAGAAGGCAGTAAATACAAACAAGATTTACAGTTAGTAGATTCTGTAGAAAAGCAAAACAGAAGCCAAGAACCAACTATTGTGGCAAAAAATATGAAAATGAAAGCCAAAGATAAAGCTCTTGAACAGATGAAACAGTGCTAGCAAGACAAACCTCTGCATGGCCAATATCCAGTACGTGCCAATAAATCCAATGTTGACAAAGTTAATACTCATCGATGGTTACGTGCATCTGGATTAAAGTCTGAAACTGAAGGATTTATACTTGCAGCACAAGACCAAAGTCTTTTCACTGGAAACTTTCAGGCAAATATTATGCATAATAATATGGATCCAAAATGCAGGTTTTGTGATAAACACCAAGAAACAATAGACCACCTAATCTCAGGCTGTTCTGTGCTTGCCCCAAATGAATATAAAAATCGCCACGATAGAGTTGGGCAATATTTACATTGGACAATGTGCAAACATTATGGAAAAGCTGTAAACAAACACTGGTATGAACATCATCCAGCACCAGTTACAGAAATAGAAGATGTAACCATTCTATGGGATTACACCATCTACACAGACAGAAAAATTGAAGCAAACAGGCCAGACATTATTGTTAAAAACCAGAAGGAGAAAACTTGTCTATTAATTGATATGGCTTGTCCAGCAGATTGTAACATAGCAATCAAGGAATTTGAAAAACTGTCAAAATATAAAGACCTGGAAATTGAAATAGAAAAAATGTGGAAATTGAAAACAAGAGTTGTGCCAGTGATAGTAGGTGCACTTGGAATGATAAAAAATGGAACAAAACAACACATTGAAAGAATCCCTGGAAACCCCAGCTTAAGAGATATACAAAAAATTGTCTTATTAAGTACAGCCCACACACTAAGGAAAACTTTATCTATGTAATGCTGGGGATGATAGGGAAGATAGAAAAACATGAAATGGAGCCATAACAACACGCCACTACCTGCCTTAGGTCTCTCCGCAGACTTGGTTGGTAGTGAGACCAAAGCAGAAATCGAAATATGATGAAAAATGACATAATAATAATAACAAATAGGTTGGAAAAGAAAATAACCTGCCTAATAATTAATATGGTTTGCCCAGCAGACTGTATCATAATAATCAAGGAATTTGAAAAACTATCAAAGTATAAATACTTGGAAATTAACATAGAAAAAATGTGGAAATTGAAAACAAGAATAGTACCAATCACAGTAGGTGCTCTTGGAATGCTACAAAAAGGAATAAAACAACACATTGAAAGAATCCCTGAAAATCCTAACCTAAGAGAAATACAAAAAATTGTCTTGATAAGAACAGCCCACATCCTAAGAAGAACTTTGTCCATGTAATGCTAGTAATGTGATGTTATAATTTTTTTATATTTTTTATAATCATTTCACCCCAAGCAAGGCAGTTTTACTGCCACTGTTGCGCAGGGCTTACATAGGGGAAAGTGAGAAAGGGGGGTTAGTTATAGGGGATGTTAGGAGAAGGTTAATAGACGGATGAGAATACGGATGTAATGGGGGTAGAGTGGATGGTAAAAAGAGCTTGAGAGAAAGGATGCAAGTTAGTAAGATAAATGTCTATTGACCTTTCATTTAAATTCTTGGAGATTGTAGCTGTTGGGGAAGCAATTATATAGAAGGGAGTCCCACAGGTATGAAATGTGACAAAGAAGCTGTTAGGGTACAAACTGCGATTACATTTTATTGGTTTCACTGTAAAAGAGTGGGATCTAGTTGCTAATCTAGTAGCTCATGTAAATTCATACCTAAGGGGAACTAGTGAGCTAAGTTCATTGGAGCAGAAGCCATGAAAGTATTTGTAGAAGAGGCTCAGGGAAGCCATGTTACGCTATTGAGAGAGCGACTGCAGCCGAGCTGCCAAGTCGGTATCGATCACATTACAGATTCTCTGTTGGATTTTATCAAGAAACCCGAGGTGAATAGCAGCAACACCTGACCAGATATGGCAGCAGTATTCAATACACGGGTGGATGGTAGATTTATATATGTGCAGGATGGATTCAGATGGGAAAAACTTCCTGGCCCTGCACAGAGAACCAACCTTCTTATCAGCAGATTTAGCTATGGATTTGATATAGTCATTCCACTTGAGGTCTGCTGAGAGTGTTAGGCCAAGGAGGCATGGTGTTTTGCTCTCAAGGAGACTAGCCTGATCCATGCTAATGGACGGTAGGAATGATTATCTATGATGGTTAATAGACAGCAACTTTGTTTTGGAAGCATTAAAATTTATGAGCCATTTCTTAGCCCAGTCCCTCACAGATTGGAGGTCCTTCTCAAGCTTGGCAGTGAGGTTATTTTTGTCAACCTCAGTATAGAAAACAAATTATGAACTGTAGCTACAGTAACACATCACTACCTGCTTTAGGTCTTCCTGAAAACTTGGTAGTTAGTGTGACCATAGTAGAAATATAAATATAATAATAATAATAATAATATGACAGTCCTTGCAGATTGTAATGTATCATTGAAGATCTTCAAAAAACTATCAAAATACAAGGATCTTGAAATGGATATCTCTATTGAGAACATCAATAATTCTAGTTGTAGTTGGAGCCCTCTAGATTGATTAGAAAAGGGTCCAATAGATTCAAAGGGTCCAATAGATTCAAAGACTCTTAGTAGCCCATGTCTTAAGGAATTACCAAAATTTGTAGAATGTGTGTGATCTTAGGGCATTTTTATGTTTATTTTACAAAAATGATCAGTAGAAAATGTCATGATGACATTTTTAACCTTACGTTTATGGATGTGTATACAACAGAAATTCAAGGAAATGATAATAATAATAATAATAATAATGATAATAATAATAATAATAATAACAATAATATTAATGAATAAAATGAATATTTACTTCTCTGTATGTGGCAAACATTATACAAGTTAATATTATCAAAATAAAATCAGTATTAACTAACAAATGTTTGTCTAATTCTAAAAAATATATTTAGAATTATCTGATAAATATTCCATTTGAATCTCAACTTATAATATTTGCTTTTATTAGAAATACTTACAATAATTTATATTTTGAGGTGAGATTTTATTGCACAACTCATGGGTTTATTATACTAATTACATTCAGAACTATTATCCACATATTTGTTGTTCTTAACACATTGTTTCGACCATTGCACCCTCTAGCCTTCATCAGGTGTATATCAATCTGGATAACCTGCAAGGAATAGAGTCTTGAGTTTCAGATATTATTCTTACTATTTAGTTGTCAGTTGCCCACAATAAAACTGAAACAGCATTGCTTTTTTTACTTACAAACTGAGGTTGATGGTCTGTTAATTCATTTGCAATCTTTTCTATAAATATTTTCAATGTAATTGTCCTGATGAACTTTCTGCTAGAGTATCTAGACTTTATGAATTGAAGTGTGGTACTAGATTGGTAGCAAGGTCCCATAATGGTACAGTTGAAATGGTTAGAAATGGTCTATGCTAACAGTATTTTTCTTCTTGCACTTCTTGCTTGCTGGACTCACTCTGGCTTCTTTCTTCTCAATTAACGTAGATCTTGAAAAATGTAAATGCAGTATCAATCAATATCTTCTGTCTTCTAATTCTTGTTCTTTTATTCTCCTCTCTCCTCAGTAATAAGTAATTTTAGTTTTCTGATATATTCTAACACTCAGTAACCACAGGTGTACTAGTGTTTTTATTGCCTTGCTTGGGGTGAAATGGTAAAAAAAATTCCATCTTGTCTTTTTTTGAAAGGAGTTATCCATTGTAAATTGCTAAGGGCATTATCTCCATAAGATTTTCTCAAAGTAGTCATTATATCCCTGGTTTTCTAGTCAAGTTTTACCAAAGATTTAATATTAGTTTTTACTTCTGTTTTCCAAGGATTTATGCTGCTTTAGAAAAAATTGTTTTAAAACTGGAATAAAGTTACCTATAAAACTTTCTTTTTAGACAGGTTATACCACAAAAGTTCAAGTTTATTTACTGCAAACAAATGCCAAAGCATTTCTATAGTTTTATTATAACATGCTTTTCCCATGGATATTTTAAATGTTTTTTTATATATTTCTATGGCTTATATCTTTTCTATATATTTTAAAATAAAATTTCTTTTACACTTGATGTCTTTGTATAATAAAACATGACACACCCCAAACTAGTTATCAATATTTTAAATAAGCAGAAACTCACATAATTGTCAAAAACTGAAAAGAAAACTGAAAAGAAAAACTTATCTACTAATTGATATGGCTTGTCCAGTAGACTGTAACATAATAACCAAGAAATTTGAAAAACTATCCAAGTATAAATACCTCATATGAATATATCTTGAAAATGATGTCCACATTGATTAATTAATACTAATTACATGTGACAACACTTTCTTGAATTTTAAAATCTGACATATATGTATGTGTACATACACACACACATATATATATACATATATATATAGATAGATAGATAGATAGATAGATAGATTTTTTGTATATATGTATACATATATTTGTTTAAATTTATTTGTTTGAACATTATTTTTAAACAGATAAATTAGAAAAATACTAATTTTTTTGTGTGTATATATATATATATATATATATATATATAATTAGTTATTTTTTAGTCATAATTAAAACTCAATTGTATTAAAAAGTACTCAGTTGTATTAAAAAGTATTCAACACATTACATTGTGGAACTTTTGAATATTTTTCATTTGGAAATGATTTATTTCCACAACCTAGGTGTTAATGATTTGGTATCTTCAGGTGATTTATAACTGATTTTCTATTTTGCAAACATACAGACTCGGATTTTTTAAGAACGCACAACTGGAATTTTTAAACAACTGAAAATTTTCAAAATTATCAAGGAGATACTTAAGGATCTTAAACCACTTTCATCCAGGTTTGTATGGTCCTAAGATGTATTTATAGGTGGGATTACATCTGGACACTATTTCTCATCTTTCATTCACTAATTTTTTATTTCGGAAGTAACATAATGGGTAACTTTTTCTCCTGGCACAATCTGCAGACTTCACCACCATTGTATAGTTTTTTTTACTAAACTCCAAATTATATCAGGATCTTTTCCATTTTTTAATTTTAATTTCCACACATGGTTAGCATGTTTGGTACAATTTATATATATATATATATATATATATATATATATATATATATATATATATATGATAAATTTATATATATTTATATATATATAATAAAATATTCTGGAACAATTTATATATATATATATATATATATATAATTATGAATTAAAAGTACATTGCGACATGGAAATTTCTATTTTTCAAGATAGAACTTGTGATCAGGCAATGTTGGATGTTGGTTGCGAAAATGATTTACATTTAAACCATTGGTTTGCTATTTATGCATGTGGGAAAATATAACATTTATGTGTGTATTCCTTTTAACTAATTAGAATAAAGATTCACTTTGAAATCTGGCCAGTAGTTTCTAGGGAATATATACTTACATTTACCTTTCTTTTTTTTTCTATCTTGAAACATAGAAATTTCCGTGTCGCAATGTACTTTTAATTCATAATTATATGATTATATTATGCTTTCCATTATTTATTGTATTGAGCACTGTTTATAAAAATATAAATATCAGGGAACTCAAAATTGTAATACCTTGGGTCCTCTTTACCTGGATTTATACATATATATATATGCATATATATATATATATATATATATGATAAAATATATTGAAATAATTTTTATGCATATATATATATATATATATATATATATATATATATATATATGATAAAATATAGTTTTAGGCTATGCTATATTTATGGGTTAAAGAGCTCAACATCAAGGATAGAGTGTATGTAAATATAAAAGTGTAACTTGAAGTCAACATCCAGAGCTGACAGGCTGTTTCATGTTAAATGCAGTCAATGGCATACTGAAAGTATACATTTTCCACAAAAAGCCTTCAACAAACCCCCTACAACCCTAATTATGGAAACAATTAGCCCAAAACTATTTGATCTCTTCAATTACGTAAAGCATTGAAGAGGAAAAAAATTCTCACTTCATTATTTTATTTCTTTTCTTTTTTTAAAGGACCCGAACATGTTTGAAAATTCTGATTTTTAACATCTTTCTCATCAAGAAACCTAGAGTAAAATATTATTAGTCTTATTATCAACATTATTAATATTGTTGCTTTTTATCTCTTTTATCAGTCCACTCTATCTATCTATCTATCTATCTATCTATCTATCTATCTATCTATCTATCTATCTCAATTTGTTCATTATCTGTCTATCTATCAATCTATGATAAAATATAATTTTAAGGGATGCTTCGCTGATGGGTTAAACTGCTCAAAATTAGGGATAGAGTGTATGTAAATAAATACACTCCCGATCAAAAATTTAAGACCACTTAAAAATCTTTAAAAATAATTTTTTTTTTTACGGATAGATTTTAAACTCCTCCCACTTAAGGTTACCAATACTACAATCTAAAAGGTTATGGAAACAAAAAGCTATATTCCAAACATTTTATTTAGAAATTTACATTTTTATAAAATGAGGCGATTTACACATGATCAAAATTATAAGACCAGAGACAAATTTCTATGAAATTGTACAAAAAGTGTATGAAAAGTGTATGAAAACATTCAACAACCAAATTTAATAATGAGTTCTACCTCCACTGCTTTTGATGACTTCAAAAATTCTGTCGGGCATGCTAGAAATAAGCGTTTCCATTAAGGTGCGGGGGATGTGGCTCCAGCTTCTGAAGATGGCTTCACGAAGTTAATTTTTTGTTGAATATTGTTTGCCATTTCGATAAATATCTCTTGTCATCCATCCTCAAACATTTTTAATTGGGTTCAAGTCTGGTGAGCATGCAGGATGTCCCAAGAGATGGACTCCATTTTCTTGTAGAAAGGTCAAGATCCGTCTTGCAGTGTGAATTGCAGCATTATCCTGTTGGAATAACCATCCATCCCCACACAAATGATGGCCCTCCATCATCAAAGATGCTTTTTGTAGCATGCTAACATAACCAGCCACTGTCTGACGACCCTGCACCACCTGGAGCTTCATCGTCCCTCTGTAAGAAAAGGCACTCCGTACCATTAGGGACCCTCCACCACTATGATGTGTGGAGAAAATTTCAGGAGGCATGTTTTTGTTATGCCAATATCATTTGATGCCATCAGGACTATCTAGATTGAACTTTTTCTCATCAGAAAACAGGACTTTCTTCCATTTCTCAATGTCCCATGTTTGGTATTTACGACCAAACTTTAAGTGTGCACCTTGTGACGTGGAAGCAGCCGAAGAATTTGTTTACGCTTTTTATTTACCATGCCTTTTTGTCGTAAGTGTCGTCTAATGGTTTACAGGACTGCAATCAGCTTCTGTGACTGCCTTAATTTGACTAGAAGAAAGTCCCTTGTCTGTCATAACAACCGGTCTTATTCTCCTACTCAATGCAGGAGAAATTTTTGGGGGCCTACCAGAGGATTTTGCTTTTACATAATTCTCACTGTTCTTTAGAAAGTTGCAAATCACAGTTTTACTGCGATTTACCTTAGCTGCGATTGCCCACTGTGACAAACCTTGCTTATGAAATTCTAGAATTTGAGAATGCGCAACTTCCGTAAGTTGCTTGCTTTAGGCATAGTAACACCTTCATGCAGTGATTGCTAATCTCTAACTGAACTAAAAACATTGGAATTATCATAGATCTAGCAATTTATACCCCTGGTCTTATAATTTTTGTAAATTGCCTCATTTTATAAAAATGTAAATTTCTAAATAAAATGTTTGGAATGTAGCTTTTTGTTTCCATAATTTTTAGATTGTAGTATTGGTAATCTTAAGTGGGAGAAGTTTAAAATCTATCCGTAAAAAAAAAATTTCTTTTTAAAGATTTTTAAGTGATCTTAAATTTTTGATTGGGTGTGTAAAATGCACATTGAAGTCAACTCTCAGCAGTAACAGTCTTTTTCATGCTAAATGAAATTATCAACAATTGCATTAAGAAACAGACTGTTGCATTTGGGTATTGATTTCAATGTTTACTTGTATATATATATATATATATATATATAGAGAGAGAGAGAGAGAAAGAGTGATTGATTTGTTTTTCACAGCTTTAAAACCAATTTTCAGAAAATTTAGAGCCAGAAAAATATTTTAAATTTTTTGTGGGAACCTAACAATGAGTTACTGATACAAATACTTCTTTTTCTTCTTTGTGCCGTGTTCCTTCAGGACGTAGGTGATCATGACCCTCCACATCTCCCTATCCCTGGTGGATCTTAGCATGATTTCTCCTGTTACCCCACCCAAACCCTGCTCTGCCATTCATTTGCTCAGGCCCATCAAGTATATTAACTGCTGCTTTCCCCTGTTTCTCTTTCTCTCTATTTGACCTGTGAGTATCAGATTCTCCAAGCCCTCCTTTCTCATTACATGACCCAGGAACTTTAGCTGTCTTTTCCTGATGCTCAATATTAATTTCCTTTTCATTTCCATCCTTTACAAAACCTCACCATTGCTCACATGCTCAGTCCATGATATCCACAGCATCTTTCTGTAGAATCACATTTCAGTTGCTTTAAGTTATTCTTTCATATTCAATGAGATTGTCCAGCATTCACTGCCATACTGAAGAACAGACATCACATAGCAATCCAATACTCTCTTCTATGTTTCTAGCAAAATTTTCCTGTCTCTCAATACTCTACTCAGCTTCTGGAATGTGTTCTTTGCCATGCCAATTTGCCTTTGGATCTCAGTGCCACACCTTCCATCTTCAGTTACAACATTCCTCCATTTGCTGATGACCATGCATTCGGTTTTCTTATAGTTTATTTGTAGTCTTTTCTTTGACTTTCTTTGGCTACCTTCTTTAGGAGATCTTGTAGTTTCCTTTCTGTGTTTGCTGTCAGCACTGTATCTTCTGCATATCTTATATTGTTCATATGGTGACTGTTGATGACAAATCCTGGCATACTTCTAGGGTCCTCAGAATAGTCTAGCTGTACAAGTTAAATAGATCCAGTAAAAAAACACATCCTTGTCTTATGCCCCTTTCTATCTTGGTATATCTGCTGAATTTGTTTCTTGTCTGTATGCAAGCAGTTTGCTTCCAGTAGAGGTTCTTGGTTGCTGTAATGTCTTTCCCAAATATGTTGAGGTTGCTGAGCATTTCTATCAATTCTTTGTGGCGTACATTGTTGAAAGTCTTTGCATAGTCTATAAAACATAAGTAAACATTTTTTATTTGCATTGCCCTTTCTGATAGCATCCTAAGCATAAAAATTACATTCCTTGTTTCAATGTTCTTGACAAAATCACACTGTTCTTGTTCTATCTTTGACCTGATTCTGCTTTGCACTCAGGATTTTCATGATGAGTTTTGTTATGTGGCTCATTAAAATGATTATTTGGTAGTGTTCACATTCGTTTGAACCTGGATTCTTAGGCAGAGCTATGAAAATTGATATGCTTAGGTTATCTGCTATTACACCAATGTTGTAGATTTCATTTATTATTTCTGTAATTTTCTCTATACTGAAATTGTCTAAGGCTGTCAGCAGCTCTGTTTCTATTCAGTTTGGTTATTGCAGCTTCCAAGAGACTTTCTATACATTCTTCCCATCATTTGTGTATTTTCTCTTTCTCTAATATGATCATTCTATCATTGGATTTTATACATCCTGTTGAGGAGCATGTTCTTTATGCATGTCTCCTTTATTAGTCTTAATCTTTCTTCTTCTGCACTTTTGTTGTTGAGCCATTTCTCTTTAGCCTGTCTGCACTTGGTTCTTATTTCCTTGTATAGTTTCTTGTATTCCATTCCATGTCTTGGCATAGTTTTCTGCTTCCTTTGCATCATGTCAAGAATCTCTTCAGTCATCCACTCGTTTTTGGCATCTGCATCTGATTTCGTTTGGAACAATGTTGTTTGCTGATGTCACTAGCACTTTCTTTAGTGTGTTCGATTTCAAGTTTCTGTATCCCATTTGTTCTTTGTATTTGTTTCTCACACTGTCAGTGTATTTTTTCTGCACATTGAGGTCATTCACCAGTGTGTTGTATTGCAGTCTGTGTGTTACACTAGACTTTTTCAGTCTCTGAAATTACACCCTTAATTTGCAGATGACTGGAAGTGGTAACTTTCAAAGTCAGGACCTGGATAGGTTTTTCAATGAACCACTGCATTCCTGAATCTCCTGTTTATACTAGATTAGCAGAATAAACAGGAGAACCTGTAGTTGTGAAGAGATGGTTTCATAGCTTTTCCAAGGGTGTTTGCATGTACGTGAATATAATGAACCCTACTGGAAATGGAACTTGGCCCTCCAATTCTGGGCCATTATCCACTACACCCGCTGCATATCTAAGTTTAAAACACCTGGTATTCTCAAGTAGTCATCCATTTATATGCTGACCAGGTTCAACATTGCTTAACTTTGACAATTATGGAAGAACTGATCTTTCAATGTGATATTGCCATAAGTCTCTCTCTCTCACTCACTTTCCATATATATATATATATATATATATATATGTTCATTTTCTTCTTTTATATCACCTTAGAATGTAGGTGATCATGACCCACCACATTTTCATGTTCCTTGTAGCTTTTAATAAGTTTTGTCTTTTTTTCATTTTCCCCAAACCCTTCTCTGCTATCTATTTGTTCAAGTTCAGTAAGTATATCAGCTGTTGCTTTCTCCATCTCTCTTTTTCTCTATCGCTTCTGTGTTTGTCAGATTTTCTAAGTCATTACATGCTGCAGAGATTTTAACTGTCTCTCCCTGATGTTAAGTATAAGTTTTCATTTTGCTTCCATTCTCTCCAAAACCTTGCTGTTGCTCACATATTCAGTCCATGGTTGTGGCCACGAATAAAGACTCCTGGCATGATTTCTAGTTCTACCAAAATTGTCTCACTGAATAAATCCATTGAGAAGACATATCCTTGTCTCACATCCCTTTCTGTTTTTGCATATCTGCTGAACTTATTTTTATCTGTATGTATGCGGTTTGCCACCAGTATAGATTATTCTAATATCTTTCCTTAATATGTTAAGGTTGTTGAACAACTCTAACAGATCATTGTGGCATAATTTGTTGAATGCCTTTTAGTAGTCTATAAAACACAAGTACATGTCCTTCTGCATTTATATTGCTCTCTCTGATAACATTCTGACCATAAATATTGCATTCTTTGTTCTGGTGTCTTTGATGAACCTGCACTGTTGTTGTTGTATCACTGAGCAGATTCAATTGATCAGAATTCGGATGATGAGTTTTGTTATATGGCTCATTAGGCTGATTGTTTGCATCTAGTTTCTTAGGCAGTACTATGAAAATAGATATGCTTGGGTCTTCCAGTATGTCACCTGCTACTTTGTTTCTGTTCAGTTTGGTCAGTGAAGCTTTTCACTTAGGTTTTTAATATTTCCAACCTGTCGGTGTTTCCATGTATTGCTGTTTCTTCTCTTTTGTTCCATTATTAAAGTATTTTTTCTTTCTCTGTTATGAGTTTTCTATCCTTGGATCTTACACAGCATGCTGATGAAAATGTCTTTTGTCCTGTTCTCTTATTTTTTAATGCACACCTCCTTTATATGTCATATGCATTCTCTCTACTTCTGCACATTTTTCATGAGCCATTCTTCTTTAACCTGTCTATATTTGTTTCTTATTTTACTTGTGTAGTTTTCTTTATTCCACTCCATGTCTTGGCATTGTTTTTTGTCTTGTTTGCATCATGTTTGTGATCCATTTGTTTTTTTCTTCTTTGTCCATTTTTCTTTGGGGTGAAGTCATTTGCTGATGTCACTAAATCTTCTCTTAGTGTCTTTTATTTTAAGTTTTTAATTTCTCTTTTGTCTCTCTTGTTCTCTTTTCCCCACTGTCTATCATTCTCTTCCATTTTTTTTCCATTATTTTTTCTTCGAAATGGCTTTCTCTATTGATCTACTCTCTAAATCCCAAATTCTTAAACATTTCTTTTTCAGGTTTTCATTCCATTTAGTAAGCTATCAATTACATTTGTTCTGCATTCTCTTATTTCTTCCGTTTCTTTTCTACTCATCTTCTAATTCAGCTTTGTACAACCACTTCTTCGTGAAAGAATTCTTCATTGTTAGATAATTATCAGCAAACCTTCAAATTGTTAGATAGTTCAATATGATTTGAATACACCATACTTATGCCAAAATTTAGTTATACTTAGTAAATAACAATAGCATATTGGTTGGGACACTTACAGCATATTAATGTCGAAAAATGTAAAAAACAGTTTTTAATGACAATTCTCTTGAGTCATTCAGGAGTCGTTTGTATTGTGATGTGGGTGCTGCATTAAAATTCTTTAGTTTCCATAGTTTTATTCTTAGTTTAGATATAACAGGGAAATGGTTGCTTCTAAATTTCGCAATGCTGCATTTTGATAGTCATGTAGTCATGTAGTTGATTTGGTTTCTTCTCCTGAGCTTCTCTATGTTCATAACTGTTTTTAATTGTCATGGAACCAGGTATTGGCTATTATCTGGTCATTTGCCATTCACCATTGGAACCATTTCTTTTCTGTATTCATTGCAGTTTACTAGTATAAATTTGCTAGATATTTCCTCTTCTCTTTCCTTGCCTATTTTGACATTCAAGTCTTCCATGATAATTATAATTTCTTGTGATTTACACTGAGACTTGAAGTAGAATGATTCTATTTTTTTCTTCTGTACTTTGTGTTGTTGGTGCATACATGATTATAATAGATCTATTGAAAGGCTTTCCTTTCAAATGAATGACAGTATTCCAGAATGCATTTCTTCATGTCTTGATCCAGTATCAATCCAACTCCTTTTTCATTTTTCTCTCACCTGCATATATAATCCTATGTGTATCACTGACACCTGTTTGGCCACCTATTTTCACATACATTTAAAATGTTGACTTTTAACCTACTCATCTCCTATTTTACATTTTTCAACTGGACACAGTTATTTAACATTCTAATGTTCCATGTCCCAAGAGTTTATTTTTGTTTGATGTGAACAGTTGTTGGATGACTGTTCAGTGACAGCTGTCACCCACATTGCTCCTTTCTGAGTGAGAGATCAGTTCCAAGGAATGTTATCGCCTTTACACTGTTTACACTAACAGGCGCTGGATGATGGTTGGGTAAAACCTGTTGTCCATGCCATTCCTTACTGAGCAAGGATTTCATTCTCATAGACTTAACTTCCTCATGTAGATTGGTTTCCTATTATGTTTGAGAATTGTTATGATATTTCTTAGGATTAACAGAGAAGAAGTTTCTCATTGCCTTCTCCACAGTGACTTATTGAAGCATCACCTCTAGTATTAAAGCAATAGATAATTATTTTCAAATGTGTATACATACATACATACATACATACATACAAGCATGTATATGTAACTATACACAAAAATAATTTTTTGTCTCCTCTCCACTTCTGTAAATAAGGGAGGAGTTTATAGATCAGGGTTAGTAAGATAGGGTAGGGGGAACAAAAAAAGGAAATAATTAAAAACTTTCAAATTTCTACAAGTTTGAATACCCACTTTTTGTGGAGTCAAACGTGAAAGTTAAACTAAAATTAATTAGCAAAAGAAAATAAAAAATATGCAAAAGGAAGATTACATGAGGTTGTTACTTCTGAGAAGAAACAAAAGAAAAGGAAAAAAATAACACAAATCATCTATTCAATCTGGAATTAAAAATGGCATTGACCTAACTCTGAAAGGATTGATTTCTAGTTAAGTTATTTCTTTGAAAGTACCTTCAGTAATCTTATTTTCAGAGTTGATCTGAGGCCCACAAACCTTTTTGACTATGTGATGTTTAACTGACATTCTAGTATATTAAAAGGAGAGAAGAGAGTAGGTAGTATAAATAAGAGAGTAGGTAGTATAAATATCTCTCTAGAATTAAGAATGAATGGCCATTTGGCCAACTCAATAGCAGCAGGATAAAAAGAAAAGAAAAACAAAAGTAAAAAACATGATCATTTTAAAAAAATTAAGATTAATCATAGTTCAGAAAATAACAATTCAAATGTGAAATTCAAACTAAAATTTGAGCACTCAAATACTATGGAGAACATCAATTAGAAAAAGAAAAAATGTGAAAGAAAAATTAAATGAGCTAGTTACTTGTGGGAAAAGACAAAGAAAGAAAAAAAAATCAAATGACCAATTCAAAAAAGAATAAAAAATGGCAGAGACCTACCTCTGAAAGGACATTGAAAACAGCTTCTTGTTTGACTTCCAGTTGAGTTATTTCTTCAAATGTACCTTCTGTTAAGTTATATCTAGAGTCAATCTGTGGCCCACTACTGTCGTGAATATTTGGGAAATCTTATTAATGCACACTATTTTCCTTAATAAGATTTCTTGAATATCCATGCTTGTAGATGAAAATAAATAAATATACCATTTAATAAATAAATGGGGTGTCTTCTCAGATATGGATATTCATGAAAAATCACATTTAAAGTGATAACATATATATATATATATATATATATATATATATATATATATATATATAACAGTTTCTTTTTCCACTCTAACAGTTTCTATTCTTGTACTTCCCACCTGTGGAACTCCTTTCCATTTACTTGCTTCCCTAATAGATACGATTTCCAAATATTTAAATGCAATGTCAATTGCCATCTTCTATCTTCTTGAATCCCATTCATCTTTTATCCTTTTTTCCACACCCACTGTATGCTGTCTTTTCTCTCACTGTAACCCACAGCCCAGTAATGGTGGTTCCACCTTGCTTGGGGTGAAATTAGCAAAAAAAAAAAAAAGAGGGAAAATAGCATATTCTATTTTCCTTATCCTTATCTACTATACTAAATATGTTACAACTGATTTATATAATGAGGTATTTGCAGTGTTGAGTATTTACTAATTCCATTTCTTAAATTTTTATAATGGAATTTTCGGTACATGGTATCACTACTTTTATTCCAATTCTAGATCATAGTTTTCTCAAAAATTCAATTACATTATAATTCACCATCGTTTGTTTTCATGAAACCTGTCCTTTTATTGTTCTTTCTCCTTACTAAATCATTCTCATTATCTCTCACTCCCAGTAACCCCTTGCATTTTAGTAGTATTATCCCCTTACTTGGTGTGAAATAATTAGAAATAAAAATTTCTTTTCAATAAAAAAAACTCTTGGTAGAGGATGTTGATTTTTTGTTCAAGGCCATTCTTATCACAACTATATATACCTATGTCATCAGCAGAGCTCACATCATTATTAGTACATTGGCTCCAGGATGAAAATCACTAATGCTGTTTTCTATTAGTAGATTCATTAAGGATGTGGTATAGAATGCTTAAATGATCAATGCCTGTCTCTTCACATCTATGCACACAGTATAGTCACAAAAGAGATTAGATGAAAATAATAATCAAGCTAATAAGTTAATTATATTTTTTCATGATTTTTGATTGCATTGTTATATATTCTTTGGAGATTCGTTTTAATTTATTGTTTATAATTTGCTAACTTCCCCATAACTATTATTTCTCAGAATCTTTCTCCAGTCCAGAGTGGTCAATCTATTCTATTTTTCAAATGTTAGGGTTATATATATATATATATATGTACATATATATGCCATATTTCATGAACAATATATAACTCCCTGAACACCAGTGGAAGCCCTGCCTTTCTTGGGGTGAAATAATTAAACATATATATATATATATATTACGGAAATTAACAAAGATTAACAAAATGGTTATAAACAACCAACAATTTGAAATTATTTGTTTCAACATTATTTTTGATCTTTTTGTCATTTGGCAGGACTCGAACCTGCTGAATGACACACATTTTTGCAACAAAAATTTATCCTAAATAATCAGGCCGGTAGAAATAAATATATATACTGTTTGATTATAAACAGAATATCTACTTAAATATAAGTATCAATCAAAAATAATGTTCAAACAAATAATTTCATATATATATATATATATATAATCTGTCATACTTAATGAACAATATTATATATATGTCAATGCCTAATTGGGCAGCAACAGTTCTTTTAAACATCTTTCATTAAATATGGGAGATGAGGAAGGGAAGATCTAATTAATTTTTATTTAGTTTATTTAGCATCCTTATGTTTTTCCATTTTCTAGAAATAAAAGAGTCCAAAATTTTCTGTGATTTCATTTTTCCAAGTGGTTAGGCAATTTCTTTAGCCATTTTCAAGCGTGTCTTGTTTTTTTTGATAATTTTTGTATTCCCTTCCTCATAGAAAATGTAAAAATGCTAATAAACTAAATAAAAATAAAATATTTATTAAATCTTTCTTGTCTGACATACTTAATGAAGGATGTTTAAAAGAACGGTTGTTTCCCAAATGTACATGAAATATTTTCCATTTTTTAATTGTATTTCTCCTTTGTCATGAATCTGTAGAGTCACAGTAGAGCATAGGGATACAAATTAACCACACTTGGCAGTTCTGTTATATTTTTATTAGTAAGTAAGTTCTATGAGATGGAGTAGAACTCCTCATGCTCAAATGGTTTTTTCAGAGTTGTCCTTCTTCTAGAGTGATTGTCCCCCAAGGCTAAAGAGCCCTTCTTATCTTGCTATTTAATACAGATGAATTCTTACCTTTCACAAGAGTATATGTGCAAAAATGAACACAATAGCCTTGGCTGGATTAGAACTTGTTTCACTAATTCGTCTCTTCATTCTCATCACAATGCTATGCATAAATCCATTTCCCCAGCTGGGAAATACAAACTACATGGGAAAAATATTAAAGTCTAAAATTCAAGTTCTTTAAACAATTTGAATATAATATTTATCTTCCAATATAAGTAAGACAAAGTAATTATTTTGCAATATAACATTCACAGCAAACTGACAGTGGAAAATATATCAAGATTCTAAGGTAAATGCAAAATGTGGATAATTTTCATGTTTTATTTTTTAAAGCTATGCCAATAATGTAAATTGGGTTTGTAATAAAAAGTATGAAATAATAAGAATTCCTGCAAGTTTTATCAGAATAAAAATAAATACATACATTTGAATACAGTATATTCATCTGTAACGATTGTAAATGGCCTCTTAGGTTTCTCGCCAAAAACAAATCCTACCAAAAAGTGTTATCAAATATAAAAGAACGTTTGGATTAAGAAATAAATATAAAACACAAAGAACTTCTCTTAGGTTTTCTGAAATTCTATTCACACAGCTATGCAAGCATCCAACTCACGTACATGTCGTCACACATCTACTCACCCATATAATAAACCATGTACTCAAACATGGACCAGTTGAAATCATTGCATTCATTATAGCAATTTTCCAATGAAAAAACTCTAATAGATAATTATATTGTTTTCTATTATTGATTTTAATACAGGGATAAATGAGAAAGTTAAAGTTAGGATTGGGAATTACACCAAATAGAATTTTAGCAAGGGAATTAAAATCTTGTTGATCTGATCAACCAGAATAAATAGGTTTTTTTGATTAGAAATGCTATCATTATTTTTTTGACAATTGCAGTAAGATTTTATGAAAAAGGAAGGAGAAAAATGCAAAAAGGAAGCAGAAAAGTTATTCATTAGATAAAAACTCTCAGTTGAATGCAATTGCCTTGAGGAAATGGTGTCTGCTAATTTGTATCGAATGCATTGCATAATGTTTTGAAATCAGGGAAGATAACAAAGGAGAATGAAAAAGTGAAGAGAAGAGAGGAGAAAGGTAAGAGTGAGAAAAAAGAGCGAAAGAAAGATTGAAAAAAAGATAAGCTTTATAGGTAGAGAGCGGTGGTACAGAAGAGAAATAAAGAGTTGAACAGAGGTGGTAAAAAGAAATCTGTTGATAGAGAAGAAGATGAGAAAGAGGAGAAAAAGAAGGATAGTTATGCCATATATTTATTTGTTATTGTGATAAAATAAATAAATAAATCAACATCTATGATGCTATCAACTTTTTGGACATCTGATAAAGACCAAACACAAATTTGACTTATTTGGCCAGTGAGCAAAGCCACATAATTAGAAAAGGGACACATGAAACAATGAAACAAAAAAAGTGGGAAGATATATATATATATATATCCTGTAAAATCAACATGTAAATATATATTTAAAACTGTAAGAATAAAGATTGATAAAAAAGCAGAACTGAAAGTCAAATGTTTGTAAATACTAAGAAATAAGTATCATATAATTGATTTCTCTTAAGAAATGTGCATTGTAATACAGTGGATATTGGCTCAGAATGAGAAATTGGGGAGCTGAGTTCGAATTCCAGTTGAATTCTTTGCATTCACTTATGCATAAATACCCTTAGGAAAGGTATGAATCCATCTCTTCTTTCTCTAGTTATGGGTTAAATAACAGGACAGATTGGGTTCTATAGCCTTCGTTGGCAGCCAGTCTACTGCAGAAAATAATGGCAATCTACTACTAGAAAAACTTCTGCCCAGTCAGTCAAGTCTCTTTTGAGACAGGATCACCCAAGCATTTATCATGTGTGGTACTTAACTGACTGATACACAAAAATCTATCACAATAAGAAAATTACTAATCACTTAAGCATAAGACATATACATATATATATTTTTTTTAATCATATCACTCCGAGCAAGGCGGTAACCCCACTGATGTGCAGGGGGGCTACGTAATAGTGAAAAGATTGGAAAAGAGAAAGCCAGAAACCACATCCTAAACAGGGAACAAGGGATGAGCCTCTTAACCTGTTCAATAGACGTGGGTGGAGTGTGAACCGGGCAATAGATAGATCTATCTACTCCAATTGAGATGCAATGATATCAATTAAAAACTATGGTCAATTGGGCTGCATTGCTGAGAAGCAAAATAAACATTTTCAAATTCTTTCTTCTTTTATGTCAAAGTAGACGATCATGGTTCTCCACATTTTCTTGTCCCTTGTAGTTCATAATATAATTTGCCTTGTTATTTCTTTTAACCCCTGCTTTGCTACCCATTTGCCCATCAAGTATGTCATGTGTTGCTTTCCTCTGTCTCTCTTTCTCTCTATTAGCCCTGTGAGTATCAGATTCTTCAAGTTTTTCTTCCTCATTACATGTCCCAAAAACTTTAACTGTCTCTTCCTGATGTTAATTATAAGTTTCTTTTTTGATTCCAAAACCTTGTCATTGCTCACATATTCATTTTATGGTACCCTCAGCATCCTTTAGAAAAACATTTCTGCTGTTTCGAATCTTTTCTTCTTCTTTGAGTAGATTGTCCAGCATTCATTGTGATACAAGGGGACAGATATCACGTAACAGCTCAAAACTCTTTTCCTTGTTTCCAACAAAATTTTCCTTTCAGATTACAAAGATTAATAATTTAAGTAAGCTACAAATTATATGATGTGAATCACGGTTTAGATTATGCTAAGTTCTTAAAATAGAATCAGATTTCCCTTTTAATAAAAAATATCCCTTTACATTTATATATATATATATATATATATATATATATATATATATATATATATATGCTTAGAAACCAGTGTCTTCAGTCACACTCACAGGAAATGCAAGCATCAACAATATGGATTGAATTGTCCAGAGGTACAGCCATAAGAGTATCCTTCATTGGAAACTTCTGCAGAGTCCAGAACCCATTTTTTTTAATCATTTCACCCCAAACAAGGAGGTACCGCCATTGATGTGCAGTGGGCTACATAAGAAAGTAAAAGTTTAGGCAGCAGGAGAGTGAAGAGAAAGATGAACCAGTTACAGTGGGTGTCAGGGAAAGGGCAAGAGAAGGATGGGAACACAGGTGTGAAGGCAGTTGCAAAGGTAGAGAAAAAGGAAAATAACAAGATACACGGGGTGATGTAGAAAGGACTGAAGTCAAGTGGATAAGAGATGGGAGTTGACACTGCATTTAAATTCCTTAAGCTTGTAGCTATCAGGGAAGCAAGTATATGGAAGGGAGTTTTACAGGTGGGAAGTGCAAGAAAAGAAGCTGATGGAGTAGAATTATTGGCTGCATTTGGTTGATTCTTGCAAAATAGCAGTAAAATAACCCTGATATTATACACCTGCTGATAGAATAGCCTCCTTTGAAGTTATTCAAAATTTCAGATCCCTGATTATCAGGTGAATAATACCAAAATGCCAAAAATGTTTACCTCCAGCAGCCTTAATAAAGGGGCAAAAAATCCAGGTAAGAAGATACAGGTGTGATACCCTAAGTATAAATGTCTTCTCTATCCAGAAATTCTTGAGTCAGAAGGATTGTACCTCAGGTACCAAGACAAGCTTACATATATATTCTTCTTTTATGGGCCCTGTCTTTTCAGGACATAGGCAATCATGGCTTTCCACATCTCCCTATCCCTGGTGGCTCTTAGCACATTTTCTCCTGTTACACCACGCAACCCTCGTTCCATCATCCACCTGATCAGGTCCTTCAAATATGTTATCCGCTACTTTCCCCTGTCTTTTTTTCCCTCTATCTGGCCTTTTAGTATTAGGTTCTCCAAGCCCTCTTTCTTCATTGCATGTCCCAGGAACTTCAGCTGTCTCTTCCTGATGCTCAGTATTAATTTTTGTTTCATCTCCATCCTTTCCAAAACCTCATCATTGCTCACATGCTCGATCCATGATATTCGCAGCATCCTTCTGTAGAACCACATTTCAGCTGCTTCAAGTTTTTCCTTAATTTTCAAAGATATTGTCCAACATTCACTGCCATATTGAAGAACCAACATCACATAGCAATCCAGTAGTCTTTTCTTTGTTCCTAACAAAATTGTCCTGTTTCTTAATACTTTACTCAACTTCTGGAATGCTTCCTTTGGCATACGAATTTGCCTTCAGATCTGTGTCACACTTTTTGTCTTCTGTTAGAACACTTCCCAGGTATTTAAATTTTTGTACCTGCTTGATTTTAAAATCCCCCACCTGTATTTGGCATTTTGGGTGGCTCTTTTTTGCATTCAGTTTTCTTGCAGTTTATTTGTAGTTCTTTCTTATCACTCACTTCAGCTACCTTCTGTAGGAGGTCTTTTAGTTTCCTTTCCATTTCTGCTATCAGCAGTGTATCATCTGCATACCTTATATTGTTTAAAATGTGACCTCCGATGATGAATCCTGGTATAACTTCTAGGGTTCTCAGTATAGTCTTGCTGTACAAGTTGAATAAATCTGGTGAAAAGAAACATCCTTGTCTTATGCCCCTTTCAATATTTCTATATTGGCTGAATTTGTTATCTGTCTGTATGAAGGCGGTTTGCTGCCAGTAGAGATTGTTGATTACTCTTAGGTCTTTCCCAAATATGTTGAGGCTGCCAAGCATCTCCCTCAATTCTTTGTGGCATATTTTGTCAAATATATATATATATATATATATATATATATATATATATATATGCACGAGCCAATAAACCTACCTAGGGTTCACCCTACGGTTCTTCAGAGTAAACTGGTCAGTTTACCTGAAGAACCGTAGGGTGTAACCTGGTCAGTTTACCCTGAAGAACTGTAGGGTTTAACCTAGATAGGTTTATTGGCTCGTGCTTAGATTTTCTGTCTTTGTTGCTCTACTTTTGTATTGAGCCCTTTTTTTTTCTTTCTTACGAGGTTTCTTACGGGGTTTTTTCTTTCTTACGAGTACTTGACTTTTTGTTCATGTACTTTGTTTGTTTCTTTTTTTATGTCCCCTTCTTTTCCCTCTGAGTTCGTCCTCGGTGGGTTGTTCAAGACGATTTAAATTATAAATAAATTAGTACTAGTTTTGGCAGAGTTAGTTCTGTTACTATTAGTTCTGTTACTATTAGTATTGTAATTACTATAGTTAATAATATTTTATATATATATATATATATATATATATATATATATATATATATGTGTGTGTATATTAATACAAATAAAATTTATCACTTTCCAGAATCTGTCTTAAAGAACTAACAGTCTACATCTGTTCATGCTTCAAATATTGCTGCCACATATGAAGCAATGCTCTTGCTATATATTTAGAGATTCTTGATAAAATCCCAAAAATAATTTGCAATGTTATTGGTCCTGAGTTGGCATCTTACTTTAGTCACTTTCCTGCCTCCATAATTGTTTTGATGAACTTTCCTCTATGGTATCTAAACTTTATGAATTCAAGTGCAGTACTAGATTAGCATCATGACAATTTAGTCAGTCAGTTAAGTGCCATACATGATAAATGCTTTGAGCAATCATGTCTCGAAAGAGTCATTACTGACTGGGCAAAAGATTATCCCGCAATAGGTTGCCATTGCTTTCTGCAGTAGACTGGTTGCCAGCCAAGGCTATAGAACCCAATCTGAACTATTATTTAATCCATACCTGGCGAGAAGAGATAGATTAATATCTTTCCCAAGAGTATTCGGGCATAAGTGAATGCCATGAATTCAACAAGAATTCAAACTCAGCTCCCCAATTTTTCATTTCGCGTTGATATCCACTGTACCACAATGCATATCTGACAATTTAGTACAGTGATAAAATTCATAAAGTCTAGGTATCATAGCGGAAAAGTTATCAGAACAATTACCATGAAAGTACTTATAGGAAAGATACATATATTTATGGTTGGTAGCTTGTATTCACTTCTCATGCCTCAGAAGCATCTACATGCAAAAATGTACCATGATTTTTATAGATGTGTATATTAGTATAAGAATTGTGTTTTTTATGGATACAGGATTGTTTTTTTGCATCATTTCACACCAAGGAGGCAATAAAGCCACTAAGACGTAAGGGAGTTACTAAGTGCAAAAAATATAAGAAAAGGCAAAACATTGAGAAGATTGGACAGTAAAAGAACAGAATTCAAGGAGACAGGTGAAAAGGATTGACACTGCATTTAAATTTTTGAAGATCACTGTTGACTGGGAATCAAGAGACCATAAGCAAGAAGTGCAAGAAAAAGACTGTTAGTATAGAACTTATGGTTAGATCTAGCCATTTCAAGTGTAAAATGATGAGACCTTGTCACTAATCTAGTCAGTTAAGTGCTGTACATGATACAAACTTGGGCGATCATGACTCTTTTGAGACATGACTGACTGGGCAGAAGATTTTCCTACAGTAGGTTGCCATTACTTTCTGTGGTAGACTGGTTGCCAAGCAAGGCTACAGAACCCAGTCTTTCCAGCTATTTAACTCATAACTGTGGGAGAAGAAATGAATTAATGCCTTTCCCAAGGGTATTTGCGCATAAATGAATGAAATCAGCTCTCTGATTTCTTGTTCCGAGCTGATATCTACTGCACCACAATGCACAGCCAATCTAATACTGTGCTTAAATTCATAAAGTCTATATGCCATGTGTGTATGTGCGTGTGTGTATGTGCATGTGTGTGTTTGAATATCAACTTAGCTTAAAAAATTTTGAAATTATGATTTCAGTAAATAATTTCCCAAGCAGAAATGCAAAATATCTCAAACAATAAAAAGATAAAATAGAAAAAAAAATTGATGTATGAAATATATGAAAAGTCAATGTGTAAAAAGATGGAATACACATGTGCTGATATTTTCACTTTGAATGCAAAAGAAACAAATGATTGTTGGAAATATAATGAAGAAATGATCTTGTTGTTTAGGTATGGAGGACAGAAATAGGAAACAGAAAAAACAGAAGAATAAAGAGGAAGATTACAACAAAGTCGAACAATAGGTACCAGAGCCTAAACTAGCCTTTCTTGGTATTTAGTTACACTTGACATAAAACAAGTTACTGTTATTGATGTTTTTAGAGAAATGGTTACATCAAACTTACCATTATTCAACTTGTGAATTTTTTCCTCTTCTACTTGAGTTTTTAAAGCATTGTGGCAAGAAAAATCAGAAAAGCTGTTCAGGCATTTTATATAAAGAAAAGAAAAAGCAGAAAGTGACTGGATTAAAGTAAAATGGCTGATGGCAGTCTTGAATTATTTTTTCTTTTTAGTTAGGATAAAGGATTCTTTGGAAGGTTATTTGTTATCAATAAAATGAGTATCAACAACAGCTAAAAACTATTTAAATAAAGTACAAACACATTTCTGTTAAGTGCAAAAATCAATAGAATTTAGATTTTTAAAAAAAACTCTTTCTTTTTCTGTTATTCTTTTAAAATGTATACCTAAGGAATCTTTCTTGATATCATTTAAATATGGGCCCTGTTACTCTGTATCATAATGTTTCAGCTTGGGTAACTTATTAAAAAAATGATTTCTTGATAAGAAAATTGATTGAAAATCTCAATTGTTTTAGATAATTTACTTATTTTATTTATTTTATCCTAAATTTAATCTTTGATCATGCACAAACCTAAAATCTTAATCTTCATTTAAAACTTTATTGTTTGGCATGAATAAGAAGAATATACATTTTTTCAGTCTCACTAAAGAGATAAGTTTAGAAGGAAGGTAAATATAAATCATGATCTGAGGCCAACTCTTGTTTGAAGTGAGTGTGTGATAACACAAATAGCCACAATTCATTTTGCTTTATATCTATTAGTCTTTCGATAGGGAAAATATAAGTATAATAAATTTTAAAAAATATGCCCAGTATTTAATTTAAAGTTGGACTTGTTTGATATTTCTGATTTTAATTATAATAAAAGCAGAAAGATAAAATGTAGACTGAACTCAGAAAAATGAGGAAGATGATTTTTTTATTCATCTTTGTCCTTTGTATGATTGGGCTTTTATAATACAATTTCAGAAAAGAAAGTATGATAAACATTTCCTGAGCTTCTTGTTTAATTAAAAAGAAAGCTATTAAATAACAGTCTGAAATTCTCGAATGAGGAGTTATCATTATTTACATTTATTTATAGTTGAACAAATCTCCTTATCTTTGTTGTTATTATCCTATATCTGAAATTCTAGAATGAGAAGTTATCATTATTTACATTTATTTATAGTTGAACAAATCTCCTTATCTTTGTTGTTATTATCATATATCTGAAATTCTAGAATGAGAAGTTATCATTATTTACATTTATTTATAGTTGAACAAATCTCCTTATCTTTGTTGTTATTATCATATATCTGAAATTCTAGAATGAGAAGTTATCATTATTTACATTTATTTATAGTTGAACAAATCTCCTTATCTTTGTTGTTATTATCATATATCTGAAATTCTAGAATCAGAAGTTATCATTATTTACATTTATTTATTGTTGAACAAATCTCCTTATCTTTGTTGTTATTATCATATATCTGAAATTCTAGAATCAGAAGTTATCATTATTTACATTTATTTATAGTTGAACAAATCTCCTTATCTTTGTTGTTATTATCATATATCTGAAATTCTAGAATGAGAAGTTATCATTATTTACATTTATTTATAGTTGAACAAATCTCCTTATCTTTGTTGTTATTATCATATATCTGAAATTCTAGAATGAGAAGTTATCATTATTTACATTTATTTATTGTTGAACAAATATCCTTATCTTTGTTGTTATTATCATATATCTGAAATTCTAGAATGAGAAGTTATCATTATTTACATTTATTTATAGTTGAACAAATCTCCTTATCTTTGTTGTTATTATCATATATCTGAAATTCTAGAATGAGAAGTTATCATTATTTACATTTATTTATAGTTAAACAAATCTCCTTATCTTTGTTGTTATTATCATATATCTGAAATTCTAGAATGAGAAGTTATCATTATTTACATTTATTTATAGTTGAACAAATCTCCTTATCTTTGTTGTTATTATCCTGTATCTGAAATTCTGGAATCAAAAGTTATCATTATTTACACTATTTACAATTGTACAAATAACCTTATGTTTTTCACTGAGCAAATCCTGAGGTTCTTTACAAAGGTAATTCTTCTTTGAACATTGTTTTGTTCAAAATTTCAGTCATCTGAAGAAGGTTAGAATGTACAGTGACTGAAAAGTTGTGAATATGACAATAAAGATGTGGGCAACAGTCCAAACAATATAAATAACAGTTTTTTTGCACTTCTTGCTTGTAAAACTCGTTTCCGGCTCCATGCTTTACAGCCAACTATTTACTGTCCTCTCGATTTCTCTTTCTCTTCCAACTCATTATTAATATTTTAATTATTCCGTACTCAGTAACTACTTACATCTTAGTGGCTTTACTACCTTGTCTAGGTGATACCTATTAATATATATATATATATATATAGATAGATATAAATGGCATTTCAGACTGACTAGTTTGGTATCAAGTATTTTAATCAAGAGTACTAACGGTTATATGCTGATGGAACTATTATTGCTGGTGCTTAGTAACTCTAGTCAACCTTTATAGAGAAAGCTAAGAACTACCAATAGCAGCAACTACTATAAAGGATTGCACATGTAACTCAAAGAGAAAATAATTCAAATAAAAGTTTAGGAAGAAAATCCCCATCAATACCAGAAACAGCTACTGGACATGAAAAACCTATTTTCCTGAGAAATTGTATTATGAGAAAGATTTTATAAATTTCATGCAAAGGTTGGTTACTGAATGCCATATGTTTTCTTGTAGGGAAACTGTTATTATTACTATGAAGATACATGTTAGAATTCATATTAGCAGCTTCAAAAAGAAATACAGCATAGATGTAATGATATCCCAACAACCTTGAGTCAAAAATTTGCAAAATTGTAATTATTTTTCTGCATGCAGTTTGTCTAAGAAAAGTTTGATAAATGTTATTTTAGTAGGAGAAAAATTTTCTTAATATTTGTTTAAATTTGGGTTCTTTTATATTTAGCAAATAGAGCTTCATAAAATTGAACTCAGAGAGTTGAAATATAAACGCAATCATACAATTAAACTTTCCTTGAAATTGGTTTAAATGATTAACATTTGATACTTTAATGTTATAAGTCACATTGTTTTTTTTTAATCCATGAAAGCACTCAAAATTGTCAATTTCTAGTTCTTGAATTTATGCCATTGGATGAAACATTAATATTTAGTTTAGTTTGTACATTTTATAGAGTAAATTTTGAACCATTTGTTTAAAATTTAAAAATGAATGTAATTATAATGATCTGAAACCCCTAAATTTAACTTGCCCTGGAAACCTTGTTTGAGCATTTACATTACATCTTAAAATGGAAAAAATGTTCTAGCTATAAAAATACTGTGAACAAAAAAGGGGCAGCATAAAATATTGAAGGAGAAAAATGTCTATGAAGCCTAAAAGAGAAAGTAGACAATGCTCACAAAACTTTATAGACATGTTTCAAGCCTCCTTTAATTTTAACTTGTGTGTCCATGGTGCATTTCACCTGTAATTATAAGAGCAAGTAGGTGCTGAAACTGGCTTTTCACTATTTCAGAAAGCTGACAGGTTTTATTGCAATGCTCCTCTGTCAGTAGCCTTTGGTGTTTTATCAGTAAAATGCATACACCACCCAACAACACAGACACACAGACACACACAGAGACAAACACACAGAAACACGCACACATACACTAAATAAATGGGCCTTTATGTTGTCTGTACCACAAAGTTCCTTAATAGGTTTTTTTAAGAAGTTGTTAATACGATCTTGGCCTGGGTGCTCCCAAGCTGAATAGTAATTATTGCTTTAAAAGACTCCGTCAAATTAGCCCATAGAAGTAGACTCCAACCAGACAAGATGGATTCTTACATGGGAGGGGTGAGAAGTTTCTTAATCATTACCTTGAGCAATTCATCTCCCAGCAACTCTGGCAACTCATTGTGTTGAGCTGACCAACCTTTATTTTTTTCGCCTTTTATTTTTGCTTAAAAACACAAAAGCTTTTAATAGTTTCATTCACTTTTTTTTTGTGCACATTTAGAGTGTAGCCATCTTTATTGTTTTCGAAACACCTGTTAAAAGAAGAAGAGACGAGGGTTGACATCAGCAGTGCCTTCATCTCACTCTTGGCTTTAGTGACCAGCCAGCAGAATGTCCTTGAGCTAAACAGGAAAATTGTACCACCAGAAAACCTAGTCAATTTAATCTATAGTTTTGTCAATCAAGATTCTAACTCTTGTGCAACTGTGAATGGCTGACATGAACAGAATTTAACTTTCTCTCAATCAATGAATGAAACCCTGTGTGGAAAAAGCTGATAACTGTCTTTTCCTTCAACTGCAACCCTCAAGCTATAGCAATTATGCTTTATGAGAAATTAAAGAATCTAACAGTTATACAATGTTCATTGTTGCCCCTTTTTTATTACAGTTATTTGCAAATTTGACTTCTGTAATGGTCTCCCATTGTTGGTTTCCACATTGGATATATGACATTTATTAGCTTTATTAAATACTTGGGGAACAAGATTTGATGTTATGAAATGTTGGCACTATCTATATGTCTGGACAGCATTACTGTATCAAATTTTGTTACAGACACACAAGTATATACTTCAGTTTAAATACAAGAGAATGAATATATACACATACATATATATATATATATATATATATATTGTAACAAAGTTGTGGAACTCGTAGGTTTTTTAACCTGCTGTTCATGCATTTACTTTTATAAAGATATATATATATGATAAAATATAATTTTCAAGTATGGTAAATTTCTGGGTTAAAGTGATCAATATCAGGGATAGAGCATATGGAAATATAGAAGTGGACATTGAAGTTAATACCTAAAGACCTGACAACTGCGTTTAGCATGAAACAGCCTGTTACTTATAGATGTTGACTTCAATGTCTACTTATATATATATATATTAATTTGTTAAGTGCCATGAGTGATACACATTTGGGCGATCATGTCTCAAAAGAGACATGACTGACTGGGCAAAAAGATTTTTCTGCAGTAGGTAACCATTACTTTCTACAGTAGACTGGTGGTCAACCAAGACTATAAAACCCAATCTCTCCCGCTATTTCACTCATATCTATTCAACCTATAGCTGGAAAAAGAAGAGATGGATTAATACTTTTCCCAAAGATATTTGGGCACAAATGAATGAAATGAATTTGACTAGAATTCAAATTCGGCTTCCCAATTTCTTATTCCAAGCTGATATCCATTACACTACAACACACATCCATATATATATATATATATATATATATATAATTTAAAATTTGCTATATTTATAGGTGGAAGAGTGCTCGATATTTTACTGGGGATATAAGAATCAACACTGCATGATAACTGTCAGTCTCATGCAATTTTTATACCAATTTGGTACTACTCATTTAGCTGGGTCAATATATATATATATATATATATATATATATATATATATATATATATATAGGTTACTGGGATATTAAGGGAAGAGGAGAAAGGAAAAAACTGGTTTTTCCCAGTTCTTTGGTTTAAGACTAATGCTGAAGTTTATTTCTCTTCGTACTCTAGTGATCTATGAAACAGCTTCCTAAAGGAGTAGAGGCACTTGATCAGAAGACCACATTATGGCATAAAACTATGACTTTGAGTTGATTTCAAACAATAGTATCACTAGAGCCATGCAGTGTGGATGTCACTTTTTAATTCTGGTAGAATCTTTTATAGACTTACGTAAATGTGATAATGCTGGATTCTTTTGCACTAGTTGTTATATAAATGCCACATAATGCGTAATAAATACATATACATACATACATACATACATACATACATACATACATATAGTGAACTGCATCATGATACTCTTTTTCTTACAGACAGTATCCCACAGATCTTTCTATACTGTGGAGTCAACAAAATCAGAAACAGTCAATGCACTTGTATGAAATTAAAAAAATATATAATGGCAACAATTTGCTCTTCACATACTGCATTTGAAATAACAATATATATTCTATATCTCATACCGTCAACATGGAAAAACATATATATATATATATATTTATATATATATATATATATATACACCTATCTATATCTATGTATTTATCTAGGTATCTCTCTATTTAAATAATTATTAAACAGTTATTGGTCACAGTCAAATTAGACCAGTAAACAGTTTTATTAAGAAGTGCTCAATGTACGTTTAAAGAAAAAATAAAAGTGAAAGATTTAACATACAGAACTTTTAAATATATATATATATATATATATATATATATATATATATATATATATTATAACTGTAACCTCTCAAACAAGGCAGTACTGCCACTGATGCACAGAGATTACATAACAGGAGAGTGAACAGAAAGGAGAACAGGTTACAGTAAGAGCCAAAGAATGGGTAAGAGAAGGACGGAAACACTGGTGTGAGAGTAAAGTGTAAAGGGAGACAAACAAGGTATGGGGTGTAGAGGAATGAATAGAGGTCAAGGAGATAAGAGATGATAGCATTGCCTTTTAAACACTTGGTGATTGTAGCTATCAAGGAAGAGAGTATACAGAAAGGAGTTCCATATACAGAAAGTGCAAGAAAAGAAGCTGTAGAGTAGAAGTTGGGGTTACATTTGATTGTTTTCACTGTAAAAGGAGTAGGACCTTGTTGTTAGTCTAGTAGCTTGAGTAAATTTGTGCAGAGGAGTCACCAAGGAGCTAAGCTCATTGGAGCAGAATCTGTGAAAGTATTTGTAGAAAAGACAGTGGGAAGCCACATCTTGTCAGTGAGAAAGAGACTGAAGTCAAGCCACCAGGTCGGGATTGATTACATTGCAAATTCTTCTTTAGATTTTGTTGAGAACCCCAAGATAAATAGCGGAGGTACCAAACCAGATATGACAGCAGTATTTAATGCATGGGCATATACACATACATGCATACATATATACACTTTAATTAAAGATACCATCTCTAAATAAGATAAATGAATAAATAACAAAATAGTTCTTGTCTGATCACATCAAGCATTATGAAATTCAATACAAGCAAACATTACCCATATCATAAAGATAAAACAGACAAGTAAGAATAATCACTTTCATTATCATTTTTTTTGTGCAATTATCATGATCCATCAAACATTAATATCAGATTGTTTTTATCTGATGAATTCTCAGTTAACATTTCTGATAGGTTCTTTTACTGTAAACCCTAAACTGAAATGGTATTCTAAAAAAGACAATTTTATAGAAGATCAAGGGATACTAATTATAACTTTCATATTTGTTGATTTCTTGACAAAAAAATATTGAAGAAAACTGTCCTGATAAGTTAAAACAAAAATGTGTTTAAAATATCCATTTCTATATTTTCGTGAATTAATTTCTTAGAACAACAGAATTTGAAAACCTGTTGCTTTTAGTATTTGAGTCATTCTAATATATTCAAGTAGATATTTTTTCTCTCACATAAGCAGTTTTAACAATAAAGCAAATGTATGTAATATGGTTTACTGGCACTTCCAACTAGCTTACATGCTAGGATGATCTCCATAAATTAATATTAAGACATTAAATAGACCATGGTGAGATTTGAACTTGGGTCTTATGGTCAAAAAGCCAATGTTCTAACCACTCAGCTATGTGCCCAATTTATTATTAGTCATAATCATAGTATAATTACAATTATTTCTATTGTGACTAATGTTGACACAATATTAACACATTTATCAGGACTGAGAACTGACTAATAGTAAATTGTAATGATGGAATTGATTTTTAAATGTCCTAATTTTAGTTACAAAATGCATTTGAGAACATTTCAGATATAATAGATTTTAAATTGCCTATTATCAGTTAGAAAAAGCAACAATCAATATAAAAATTATCACTAGATCTAGTTTTTTTTTTGTAAGCCACCAAAGAGTTCTATGAAAATCAAATGACATGCTTCATTAAAAGCAATAAATGATTATTGGAAATAATTCCTCTGAAATGATTTCGTTTACATGCTTAATACCAAAGTCATTAATTGCAAAAAAAAAAAAAAATTAAATTTTAGAATTTAGTAAAAGAATAAAAATTATTTTTTATTCATAAAAATTAAAAAAATGAAATTATTCAAAACCATATAAAAAGCAAAAGGCTCAATTGAAAACATGAAAAATAATTATTTACATTGTTCGGACTGTTGTCCTCATCTTTATTGTCATATTCATGACATTTCAACCATTGTATGCTCCTACCTTCTTTAGGTGATTGGAATTTTGAACTGAATCCTTTATCTTGATCACAATATGACAAGAAAGATGAGGACAACAGTTTGAACAATGTAAATAATATAAATACCTCATCTCAGAAATACAGATAAATAATGGAGAATTATGTATTTGGATATTTTTAGTGTCCAAAATTTGATTGACCACTGGCATTTGTCTGGCCTTAGTTCACCTCTGCCTTATTTATTCTATGTTGGATTTTATCAAGCAGATCACTGTTTTGAAGATACATTTATTGCAGTGATAATAGTGAGGTGATATTAACCATTTACATACAAGAAAATGTTAAGCATTCATTGACCAAACAGTTAACAATGTTAGTTGAAATTTATAAAACATTTTCTTAAAATAGTTTTTCAGGAAATCAGACTTATGTCCACTGTTATCACCTTTCCTCGTGTTGATAGGAGTTTCCTTCCTAACCTTTTGTTTAAGGTAGTGTGAAAAGTCAACCAATCTCTCTCTCTCTCTCTCTCTCTCTCTCTCTCTCTCTCTCTCTCTCTCTCTCTTGCAAGCATTGTATTTACCTTGCTCTCCCACTGGAGTCGTGACTCATACTCAGTTTTTAAAGTGGGAAACTGAGACCAGATGCTTGGGCCACTGGTCAAAAATTACCCAGCCCCCTTTTTATGCTGTGAGTACAAAGCTTGTCTTAGTATGTCTAAGCTTGTCTTAATTGGTCATGCACACCTGTCAAAAGTGGTAGATGATTACTACTTCTATGAAAAGTGCTTGGATAATCTGCATTCCTTGGTTCTATCAGTTCTCCCCTTCATAGCTAGACCCGGCTATGCCAGTAAACCACCTTCATTTTCTCCATATTCCATCAGTGAGATGTACGTTCCACTCAAACAGCTTCTTCATGTGAACCACTGCTCTATGGAACTGTTTCCCTGATCACTAGGATCTTAAACTGTTCAAGTCTTGGTCTAACTATTACCTTCTATTTCTACTGGTATAAGCTGCTTCTTAAAATAATCCTCTACCTTAAGTGACCTTAGGGCTTTGTACAGGGTGAATATTACTGTAAAAAAATATTATTCTCTATTCTAGTTACATGAGCTACTCATTTAATTTTTGCCACTGTTGTAAGTCATCAAGTGACATGGGTTTTTGTTATTTAAGTTAAATATACCATTGTTATATACTCGGTTCAAAGCTGGAACTAATTCTGCAAACGCTGTTGGGACCAACATTGACTGAATCAATGATGCTGGATGAAGATGATGAAAACTTATGAGATGACAATGACTGTTAAAAATTCTAAAATCTTATTTAATTTTGTCGGGACAAACTCAACCTGACCTTCACTGGGAACAAAATGTCACTAACTAGCATTTCTTCTCTGTCGTTTTCATCATCCCCAACAGCAACAACAACAATCTGAATGAAATGACTAGACCCAAATGTAGATAAAATATAACCATTTTTTATTTTTTAAACAAGCTGGTGACTTGCCGTAGAGTGAGAGTAGGTTTTTGGTCAGAGTTGTCAGCACCCGTGTATACAGACAGGACCAGTCAGCCAGAAGGCTGGCCCTTTTCTTCAAGCTGTTCTCTATTTAACTCCTCTTGGTGACTGTTGAAATCAGACTCCTAATTCAAACTCTGAAATTACTACTAAAAATTTTCAACTGTCAGCTTGATGTCACTTCTGCACTACTGACAGCTGTCTTCTGGTGCAATTTTGTCTCTATAGGAGCTAACCTTCATGACTTTGTTGGCCATAAGAAAACTCCAAATCCAACATCTATTCTTTTTTGCACCTGTTTGACATTTTCAACCATACCCATTTTTTTTTCAAATCTTAAAACATCTGTGCCACTCAGCTCAAATACACTTCATGTCAAAAATCAGCCAAAATATAGTAGTAATGAATATTTAACAACATGTAAATTACTGCTAATACTCTCTGTTTTCATTAGTAATATTTCTTCCTTTATGTGCTGTCTCCTTTTAGAGAGTTGGCGATCATGACTCTTCATTACTTTCATTCTTTTGTTGATCTAAGTAACTCTTGCTGCTATACCACTCTTCTTTGTATAAACATCCTTGTTGTACTATCCAGATTTGTTAAGTAGATTACTCATAGTTTCCCTGAATTCTCTTGTCTTTGTTACACCCTGTGAGTTTTCAGTTCTTCAAGCCTTCTTTCTTCATTATGCATCTATAAAAGTTTAGCTATCTCTTTCAGAGTGTTAGCATTGTTTTCTTTTGTAGTTCCTATTCTCCATAAAACTTCTTCATTTCTCACATACACCCTCCATGATATTCTCAGCATTTGTCAGTAGAACAACATTTATTTTATTTCAAGTCTCTTCTTCAATATGAAGAAATTGTCCCACATTTACTGCCATAGCAGTTCAGAATAATTTTTGTGTTTTTTTTTAAAGACATTTTCAAACTTTATCATCGTTTGCTTAGTTTCTGAAATGCCATTCACTGTTCTGATACATCTTTGGGCTTTGTCTTCTGTTACTAAACTAACCATATAATTAAATGTCCTCTGCTTGATTTTAATATCCCTGATATGTAACTTGAAATTTGTATTGTTTCTTTTGCTCACAACCATACATTCTGTTAATGGTTAGTTTGTTCTTTCTGCTCTCCTCAACTACTTTGTCTAAGGGTTCTTTCAGTTTCCTCTTTAGATTTGCCAACTTGCATAAATTAACTAATAATAAATCCACATATTATACACGCTCAAGTAAAGTGCAAATTTTTATGGTCTGTTTTTTTTTTCTGCAAAAAATAGGTGGTCAAACTATACAAAGATAATTTTTTCAAGAGGTTTTAGATTATGCATTTTCAGTGACTGTTAAATTTTATAAAGGTAGATATTTTTCTGGATGGTTTAGGTAACCATAACCTACCTGGTAGGTCTATATGCTTACTGTACCTTTGGCTAACCTTAATTGTACAGATAAGCTTATTTAGCCTGCCACCCACAACCTAAATTTTTTCTTTTGCTACATGAACAGCAAAATGTCATTCACTAGGTATGCCACTTAAAATCTACAAATTTTTTATATAAATGAAGAATTAGCAATGTATTTTTCCTTTTTCCAATTTGTGTTCATCTTCATTTATGTGCTTACATTGCTGAGTTATTGCTTTCCCATTGGCACCCCTTTTGTCTGATATGTACTATGCCATTTTCTTAAAGTGGTGTTCCTTCTAAACAAGGCCTAAGTGCCACTTGAGGTAGAGGATTACAAAGTAAGAGGCACAACTTATGTGTATATCTGTGGAAGATAACAGCCAACCCTAGACTTGAACTGGTTAAGATTGTAGTGGTCAGTGAAGAAAGGCATAGGAAGAATCTGCTTGAGTGGAACTTACATCTCACCAGGGGAATACAAAGGGAATGAGAGTGGTTCATTACAATGTGTGCGGCATCTTACCTGTAAAAAATTAGGACTGGTTAAACTGATGTGTGTACTCCCTCTGAACCCTCTTCACGAAAATAGAAAAGCCATTTATTATAGTAGGGACTGTTGCTTTGCCTCTATTCTGAATTTGGTTAAAGATCATTTAGAACTACTGAGATTCAATTTGTTTGCTTTTGGCCTTGGCCTGGACTACTGAAATATAGTGAAACATTGCATTTTTAAAACTCTCTTAAGATTGTGAGCAGTTCTGAATACAGAAAGTTTCCTACTACATTGCTCACTGTGATAGGCATTGTAGTAGTGGTTACAATAAGCTATGGCAAAAGCTTAATTGTGAGTGAATCAGAGCTTACTTTTTGGCTCTTACTGAATTTTTTTACAGGGTAGATATTTATTTTGCTCTCATTTTCCAGGTGAATTATGACACAAGGTTGGTTTTTAATGTGGGGAACCTGATTGCATACGCTCAGAAAACTGGTAAAAATTTGCCCAGCCCTCCCATATGTGATAACTGGGTACTAAGCTTGTCTTAGCATGTCTAAATTTGTCTTAGCTGGTCTTAGCTGGTCATACCTACCTGGCAGGTGAGTGCACAAGGTAAATTTTTTTCTCAATTCTAGTAAGGATTCCCTATGATATGAGGGGCGGCAGTTTTGGGAAAGTGTATCTAAAGAAGACTGCGAGAGGAGCCTCCATCATGTAAGATCTGAAGCTGTCCTATTCTGCTCTTATGTACTGAAAAATAGTTCTATGGAACAGTCTATCAAGGAATGCCTTTGGTTTGGAATAAATTTTGACACTAACTAGGGAGTGATCTGAAGTGTCAATGTAGGGGTAAAACTTCTGTGGGGCATTTTTCAGAATAGGATGTGAGGAAGATGTCAAGGTGTTTTACCTGATGTCCTGTCACTTCTGGGACTAGGTTGGTTTCAATGATCAATGTTAAATTGTGGGCAATGGAGCAGTCTCAGCAGCACTTGCATTTATATAGATTATAGAATATCAATGAGATCATACTAATACATAAAATTATAAAATAATTTATTCATGTATAATGTTTCTATGGCCTATGTGTTTTGGATTTATATTGAGTTGTATCTGACATGGTGTGATTGGCTTTCTTCATATTTACTATCATAGTGTGTTAGTGAGAGAAAAAGTGATAAGATGGTTCAGTTATCTAATGAAGATTGTGTTTGATACACAATAAGATGCAAAATAAAAAATACAGGATAGAAATTGATAGATTAGAATTCAACTTGGGAAAAGTTGCATACAAATATTTTAATGAGAAATCACAAAGAGTACTGAATATTTTAAATCACTTTCCTTTTAAAGAAAATTCTTTAAATATTTAGAACAAAAGTTGTTTACTTTTTCTTAGTAAAAGCAAAATTTTAATCCAATTAACTTTGAAAAGTTAAGAAAATCAATGTTGAAAAACTGATGAAGGTTATAGGATATCAATGAGATCATATTGCATAAAACTATAAATTAATTTATTTATATATATATATGCTTTTATGGTTGATTTCTTTTGGATTTACTTATAAATAGAAATTGCACTTAGTTTACTTGCATAATGAAATCTGTCACCCCAAAACAAGTTATTATCAATATTTGAAATAAACTGAAATTCACATGTCATATTGCTCATATAGCCTGAGAATTTTACTAAGATTGGTTGATTAATACCAATTCTGTTGTGAAAACATTAGCATACATGATAGAAATTGATATAATGTATGAAAGTAAGAAATTTATTTATAAAAAGTGTTTCTCATATTTATCTCAATTACTGAATTTGACATTCATCCTTTCATATAAATGTATTTTCTTAATATGAATTGGTGACACTATAACACATAAAGAGCAATAACAGGTTTTTTTTCCTTTTTTTGTAATTTTTTTTCAGACTAATGCAATAGAGTAAACAACAGACCAATAGGCTTTTTGAAATATTCATATAAAATTATCTTCTCACTTAGTGCTTATTTCACTATTTTCACTTATTCTCACTTTGAACTGAAAGTTTGATTATTTATAGCAGTTAGATTGTAATTAAATATTAAATGAATTTACTTGATTAACACTGCAGATTTATAAGAAATTCTGACAAGGCAGTACAAATGGCTTCACAGTATAGTTAATAAAATTAGTGAGTTGAGTTTAAATTCTGATTCAGACAATTTGTGTCCACTTAATATTAATGCCCCTCAAAATTATATGAATATATCTCTTTTCCTCTACTAGTTAAAGGTAAAAAGCTTTACCTGCTAACACGTTTAAAAGATTACACTTCTGAATTCAAAGCCTGTTGTAGAATTTACCAGCGACAGACAAAAAATATAGCAAAAATGTTGGTGTTGCTACATTCAACCTGATTTGCTAAAATATGATCATCTGAAAAGATGGATGATAAATCATACCAGGATAATACAGAAAAAATTCTATAATTAAAATCAAATGATACATTTACATATATTGGAACATATATTGGAACATATATTGGAACATATATTGGAACTGAATTCAATTATAAAAGGCAAAATAATGATATGCATAATGTCAAATTTTATTATGCAAAATCAATGTTTTCTACAATAAAATTAGTATTAACCAAATCATGTGGTTAAAATTCTCAGGGGATGCATTGATATATATATATATATATATTAATCATTTCACCCAAACCAAGGTAGGGAAGCCACTAGTATACAGGGGTTACAGGGAGTGAAAGAGAGAAAAGGATCGAAGAAAAGCCAAAGAGGATCAAGATTCAAGCAGACAAAAGATGGCAATTGATGTTACATTTAAATTTTTGAAGATTGTAGTTATCAAGGAAGCAAGTAAATGAAAAGGAGTTCCACAGGCAGGAAGGGTGAGGAAAGAATCTGTTGGAGTAGAAATGGCAGTTTCATTTAGCTATTTCAACAGTAAATATGTGGGACCTAGATGCCAATCTAGTGGTACACCTAAATTCAAAGCAGTTGCCATGAAAATATTTGTAGAAGAGGGAAGCCATATCACATCAGTGAGAAAGTAACTGAAGTCAAAATGCCAAGTCAGGATTGATTACATTATAGATTCTTTGAATTTTGTCAAGAACCTCAAGAAGAATAGCAGAAGCACCAGACCAGATATGGCAGCAGTATTCAATGCATGAACAAATGGTAGATTTGTAAATGTGCAAGATGGACTCTGATAAAAAATATTTTGGTATGACCCAACTTACCTTGCAGTACATCAACTATTGATTCAATGTAGTCATATATCCTATTAAGTTCAGCTTATAATTTATTTTCCACATCCTTTCAGGAAATAGGAAATCATGGCTTTCCAAAAATTAATATCCCTTGTAACTCTTGGCAGTTTTTCTCCCATTGCTAAGGCTCCTGTTCACTATTCTACCATTCATTCACTCAAGCTTAGCAGGTAATGCAACCGACAGTTCTACTCCAGCAGCTTCTTTTCTTGCACTTCCCACCTGTGGAACTCCCTTCCATATACTTAATTTCCTAACAATTGCAACCTCAAGGAATTTAAATGCAATGTCAATTCCTATTTCTTATCCACTTGACACCAGTCCTTTCTACATCACCCCATGTATCTTGTTCTTTTCCTTTCTCTCTACCTTCGCAACTGTCTTCACACCTGTGTTCCCATCCTTCTTATGCTCTTTCTCTGATACCCACTGTAACTGGTTTGTCTTTCTCTTTACTCATCTCCTGTCTAAATTTTTACTCTCTTAAGTAGCCCCTGTACATCAGTGGTGGCACTTGGGGTGAAATGATTAAAAAGAAAAAGTAGCTTGCTGCCTTTATCTCTCTTGACCTGAATATGCTCTGTGGGGGTTAACTTTTCTATGTTTTCTTTCCTCATTACATCTTATAATGTCTATTATTATTAAAAGTATTGATAATAAATTGTTTTAGGGATTCCAGCTTTTACCATGCAAATGGCAACATAAATCTTTATTTATAAATAAATCTAAGGCTGTAGAATCATATATTTGATAAACACAGTGTTCTATACAGATGAATAAATGAATAATTTATTATTTTACATGTAAATATACACTCCTTAGTATTCAGTAACATTCATCAGTTTTTATCTCATTGGTTTTCTTACCGTTTCTACTATTTGATTATAAGATTACCTGCAGCAGCTTTTATTGCTTACAAGATCTTTTTTAAATAATGTTTTCCATTGCCATTCTGTAAGCGTTATCAGTTTTTTTGTTCATTGAGTTTGTTAACTTTTTCTACTGTTTCAACTTAAAACTACCTGCAGTAGTTTTTATTGCTTCTCAGAAATCTTTGCTTGAACCTTGCTTTCCATTATCATATACATACATTTTAATGATGGACTGCAAGATTTTTAATGGATTACCATCTGGAAAGGGAGTTTTCATATTATTAAATTTGACATTACATAGCCTGTTGTTTTTATGGAATGTTGTTTTTTATGAATATATAAGAAAAAAAAAATAACTCCCCAAGACAAAAGTTGGGAAAGAGCACTAAATTATGATAAAAGCCATTACTACTTTCTTGATATATACTGAAAAATTCTCAACCCAACCAAAAAGTTTTAAAAAATTTTGTTGTTTGGGTATTTGTCAGATTTTAGAAAGTAGGTCAAACTGAGAACTTTTCAGCATTCCTTAAAATGTTGCAAAGATTTTAAAGATGGGGAAAGAATTCAAAAGATTGCTAAAACTGAAAGATTTAGCAAATAACAGAAATTCAGAGAGACATTTATTTTTCATCTTGTCTTCTTAAAGGGCCATTTATTCAATATTATTCATATTTCTTTTACAAGATCTTCTTTTAAATATTTTTTCCATTGCTATTCTGTAAGTGTTATCAATTATTTTTGTTCATTAGGTTTGTTAAGTTTCAACTTAAAATTACCTGCAGTAGTTTTTATTAATTCTCAGAAATCTTTGCTTGAACCTTACTTTCCATTATCGTATATTTATATTTTAATGATGGACCATAATATTTCTAGTGGGTTACTATCTGGAAAGGTTGAGAACCATTAATGTGTTGCCTTTGAAGCATTTTTTGGCAAGGTGGGCAATATTTGATATGCATTGTGGTGTAGCAGATATCAGCTGAGAATAAGAAATCAGAGAGTAGAGTCTGAATTCCAGTCAAATTCATTTCATTCACTTACACACAAATACCCTTAGGAAAGGTACTAATCTGTACCTTCTTCCTGTAGCTATACATTGAATAGCAGGACAGATTGGGTTCTATAGCCTTGGTTGGCAACTAATCTACCAAAGAAGTAATAGAAACCTACTGCGATAAAATTTTCTCTTTTGAGACATGATCGCCCAAATATGTATCATGTATGGCAATTAACAGACTGACTGAAGCAATATTTAACCTTACAGAATGTAAAGGAGCATTGCTTTACATAAATATATTCCCAAAACCAAACCAGTAATATTATATCATCACTGAGCAGAACTTCCATTTTTGTATAAATGATGTATAGTTGCTATGTTTGCATTGAATGCCTTTTAGGACTCAAATTCACCCCAAACCTCAAGTAGATATATTTGATCCATCAATGCTAGAAAAATGATTGGTTTCAGGTACTGATCCAGTAAGTACCTGACTCCTGCAAATATACTATTTTTGATTTGATCTGAATCTTGCATAAAAAAACAATAGCATACTGCTTCCATATCTGGGTTGAAGCTGTCCAGTCCAAATGCCCCAGTCCTAAACAAAAAGGCATCTATGCAGCCTTGTGGGAGATGATTTATTTTCACCCCATAACACCTTTCCCACAGAGAGAATATCACTTAACTCTTGCAATTCTATGACTGTTTCCATAAAAAAATGTTCTGACAAGCTACATTCCTTAGTTTTACCAGTTCTGACCTTCATGACTAAGACCTGCCATGCCACATACATTGGTATGAATCATCTCCATTCTGTTCATATACCATTAGTAAGAAAGAAGTTCTATTTGAACAGCTTTTTCTCAATAACCACTACTTTGTTGAACAGACACTTGAGAGGATGCTTTCCAAATTGTTACAATCCTAACTTCACTCAGTATAGGTTAACCATTAACTTTTCTACATATCTTCATATACTGCAATCTGTGTCTCCTCCTCTTCCACTCATACAACAACCACATTTAGTAAACCTCTACTTTGAGTGGCTCTTAAATCTTTTATTGAGCAAAAATTAGTAAAGAAAAAAAAGAATAACATACACTTTATGCTTTTTAGCTTAAGACGTTTTGGCTGTAACATAATTCATTCAAAATATTCAAGATTATATAGTTCTGTTTTTATAATCATTTCACCCCAAACAAGGCAGTTATGCCACTGGTGTGCAGAGGTTTACAGAAAAGGTGAGTGATGAAAAAGAAGAACAAGTTACAGGGGTTGTCAGAGAATGGATAAGAAAAGGATAAGAACACTGGTGTGAAGAGGGCTGCATGAGAGTAGAATGGAAAGGGAAAAGAACATATTACAAGGGCTGTAAGGGAAAGAATGTGACTCAAGGAGATAAGAGATGGTAACTGACATTGCATTTAAAGTCTTAGAGAAAGTAGCTGTTAGGGAAGCAATTATACAGAAGGGAATTCCACAGGCAAAAAGTGCAAGAAAAGAAACTGATAGAGTAGAAGTTGTGGTTATATTTGATTGGTTTTACTGTAAAAGGGTGGGACCTAGTTGCTAGTCTAGTAGCTCAAGTAAATTCATGCAAATGAGGCAAATGAGGCACCAGGGAATGAAGCATATTGGAGTAGATACCAGGAAATTATTTGTAGATGAGACAAAAGGAAGCCGCATTATGTTAATGTAAAAGTAACTAGAGTTGAGCTACCATGTTGGAATCGATTACATTGCAGATTCTTTGTTGGATTTTGTCAAGAACCCTAAGATGATTAGCAGGGGCACCCAACCACATGTGACAATGTGACAGCAGTATTCAATGATCTTGATGCCACTATCATTTTTGAAGAAATATAATTTAATATGACCCCAAAATATTAATCCACCTCCCCACTGTTTTCTCCTAAACTGTGTTGGTCAACTTTTTCCCAGTAGAGCCTTTACCCAGCCATCAGGTTCACCCACTATTCCTCTACCAACAGTTACTGCTGAGAAATGAAATTTTATGAACTGCTTAGCACATTTTCCATGTTTCACCTTTTTATGTTTACGTAAAGGTGATAGTTTAGTAACTTTCATGTCGTTAACTAAATTTATTAAATTTTGGGATCTTTTCTTTACTTACGTTTGTGACACTAGCTTCTTCAAATATTTTCTTGCTTGTCAATCAAAATTGTTGCTTATTATCCTCTTAGTTTGTTTATAAAAACTCTTTTTTGTGAAATTCTGACAGTCAATTTTTCATTTTTATCTTGCTAATGCTTTCAATTTCTTTTTAACTTTTTTATGATCTCTGTTCAAAAAGCAATTCCAATGTTGTGTCCCCATCACTCAATAATTTTACAATATCTTGGTTCTATTTTGAGGTTATAAGCTTTCTTATGACCCATAGCAATTGTTATATATCTGAAATTTAAAATATTAAATATCATTAACTATACTGTTATATATATTTATTCACAATAAGATGAATAGTCACTAAATTGTATAAAACCATTTGTAATTGGTAAATATTTCTAATGAAAGCCTTAACTGAAATTAATATATTTATCATGTAAATTCTTATAAGATAAAGATTTGACCAATATCAGTTCATTAATACCAATTTTATTGTGCCAACATTGTCTTTCATAATGTAATCTCATATAACATAAAAAAATTACTTTAGTTAAGGTGGATATAGGCTTATGGATGTATTTAGTTATTAACTGGTGCAATCTTTGTGATAGGTGAGTCCAGTTAAATGTGGAACCGCATTCCTGTAAGAATAAGGTAAAATTAAAACAGATTTTTAAATGTCTAGTTAAAGAAAGTTTCTAATTAAAAAGCCTGAATAATCACAAAATTATCTTAAAAACTAAATGTATTATTTTGTTTTACATTTAATATGTTCATTGTATGCCGCAGTTTCCAAGGGAAAAAGCAATTTTCAACTGTGCCTTTAGTTTTCAAAACTGGTGACTTTTACATCTACCTACTAAGTAAATGTCTTCTATTTTATTTTTTATATAAATATTTGTGGTAGACTTCATTGATTATTATTTTTTATACTTTTACACTGTTGTCAATTCTAGTACAAAAAAGCTTGTGAAAAATTTTTTGACTTGAATTCCATCCTGTTCAAAATCCTGGATTTACCCCTGATTAAAGTTATATTAATCAACTGATCATCTTTGTTAAGCAAATAAATCACATTTTATATTGTTAAACATGTTCAATGACTATAGGCAAGTGAATAAAAAAATCACAAAAAAATCTTTCTAAATATTGACTGCTTTCTTGATTGTACCATTCTAAAGTTTGATTTATATTGCTGACATTCCAGGAAATATATCTAGTTAACATTCACTTATAATATTTTTTATTAATGTTCACCAAATACAAAGCCCAAGAGTCACTCAATATAGTGGGTTACTATTGTATGAGCATAAAAAAGAGCAAGAAGTGAAGTTCTTGGAGGCAGAGTTGAATTTAGAAGAAACCGTCCTAAACAGGAAACAAGGGATAAAACATTATCTCAGTTCAAAAGACCAGGGAGTAATGTGGATTGAATAATAGGCAAACTTATCTACTCCTATTGGGAGAGAAGAAAAAATAAATAAAAAATTAGTGAATACAATTTCAATTGAAGATCTTAGAACAGATATAGATGAGACTTTAGAAGGAACCGGAAACCCAATCCTAAAAAAGAAAACAAGGGATAAATTGTTTGTGGTACAGTGGATATCGGTTCGGAACGAGAAACTGGGGAGCTGAGTTCGAATTCCAGTTGAATCCATTGTATTCACTTACATGCAAATACCCTTGGGAAAGGTATTAATCCGTCTCTTCCTTCCAGTTATGGGTTAAATAGCAGGACAGATTGGGTTCTATAGCCTTGGGTGGCAACCAGTCTACCACAGAAAGCAATGGCAACCTACTGCGAGATAATATTCTGCCCAGTCAGTCATGCCTCTTTCGAGACATGATCGCCCAAGCGTGTATCACATATGGCACTTAACTGACTGACTATAAAAATTTGAATATTATCCAAATTTAATTATAAATGCTATAATTCATATCTGTTTAAGAAATGTAGAAATTATGCAAGTTTTCTTTTGGTGATTGCTTTTCTGTCTTTTTGTCTTTTATCCAAATAAATTTTCATTTTTTTGTTTAAAGTGTGAATTAAATTTTAGCTGATGTCATATAAAACTATTTTTTGCATCTTTTATCCTTTTTCCCTCATTCACTCTTTAGTGTTGAAGCCCAATTTTGTTATCTGACATGTTCAACACATGGATACAAAGTGGATTCAGTTTTTCAGGGTAAGAGTCAGGTGCAACGACTTAAAAGAAAGCTGGTATATAAAAGCAAAGTAAAAAGAATCCTCATTAAAACAAAATTTACCAAACAAATATAAGTAAAATGTAGATTTAATCTTTAGGTATATTTCTTTGTTTTAAAACAGTTTTTATTGCAACTTTCATTTTTTTTTTTATTCCTGTTTATACATATCTGGTCATCTCTCTGCAAAAGTATATTAACTTTTTCCAATTTTTTTTCCAATTGCTTCTTTTTAACTTCTATCAACATTTTGACTTGTTTGTCTTTTGTTCATTTCACTCTTATTCTGAGTAATCCTCATTATATTTTTGTATTAAATTTTGTCCTATTTATATTGCAACAATTCTTTTAACTTCTAACCAACACAAAATATCTTTCAATAACTTCTGCTAGTAGAACATTTTTGTTTGTTAATTGTTTTATTTTGAAGAGGGACCTTTTAAGTACCATCAGATGTGTTAATTGCTCATTCAGTGTTCCCTGAATGCTTACATGCACTAAAGTTGGCACAGTCTATCAAATACTTTCTTATTTTGTCTGAAGTTAAGTATGGAAGAAAATAAATGGATTATATAATATTCAAATACAGTTATTTTGCTTATAAAAGATATTTACAAAGTAGCACTCTACAGTATTAAAATATTTCAAACTCTAGAGATTATTTTAGTTGTTGAATCTAAATAAAATAATTATGGGAAGATATCCAATAACTTTAATATTTCTATGAGATCTTGAATTATAATGATGGAATTTTTGTTTTTAGTGGAAGCAGATTAAGTTACTTTGTATCTTCTTTCTTCCAAAAGGCATTCCAAACCCTTCTTTACTCCCAAAATGATTCCATATCTTCTCTTCTTTGAAAAAGTCATTCCAAAATTTTCCTTTTACTCTAAAATAATTCCACCCTCTCTTTTTTTAAAGTGATTTTAAAATCTTACCTTTTTACCAATATTAATTTGAAAATCTTCATTTTTACCAAAAGTAATTCCAAAATATTACCTTTTTCCAAGTGTGATTCTAAAATCTTACCTTTTTACCAAAAGTGATTCCAAAATTTTACCTTTTTCCAGAAGAGATTATTTCAATATTTTTTATGTTAAATATCAATCTGATTGAAGAGCCTTATGCAAATTTCACTTGGCACTATTCTGAAAAATAAATCAATTTTTATTTTTAATTTTAACAGAAACTTCTTATAATCTGGAACAATTGAAATCATTATGTTGGTTTTTAGTTCACAGAGCTGAAGGCATCATCAATGTTTTAAGTACTTGTCGAGCAAACATCTCAATTAGAACGAAAGACATTTCATAAACAACCAATAGTTCCACAGTTGTTCTTATTTTTTATTTAATTATTTAAATTTTTGTTTCTACTTTAATTCTTAAAAACTGAAAACCACTATTAATCAATGAGAAGTCTGACAGGATGACACAGACCCTCCCACCCTCGACACATTGCTTAACAAGTGAGTTACTTTACTTAATTTGAGATGATTGGACAACCACAACAGCAAAACAACAACAATAATAGTTTAAACAAAAGAGAAATAAAGAATTAAAATAATTTTATTTGGTAAATTTTGAGGATTTATATTTTTCTGGAAAAACTGAAAGGAAAAGAAATTGCATATCAATGTAATTGATTTCAGAATTAAATCAGAAATAAATTGACAGATTATCAATTTTAGTTGAGAAATGAAATCTAATGAAAGAATATGTGGCATACTTTTGAAAATGTAAACGAAAATGAGTTAAAAATACAAGAAGCCAAAGAGGGAAATGAAAAGTCAAGCTGAAGTTATCAAGTACAACAGGAAATAGAAGTCAGAATTTGATGAAAGTTTGCATCAATAAAGATTGAATACATTTACTCTCAACCCATCTTGGCAAATATAATTAACCTATATTTAATTAACATAATCTGCTAAAATTACTGCAGATATTTTGGCCATTAATAAAACTCTTTACATTAAAGTCTTACAAATGAAACAGTTCCAATATGATTTAACTTTTGCTAGACTATATAACCAAAAAATGTGTTTTAAAGAAAAACTAAATGCTAAATTTCCATGTCCATGCTCATTTATGTGCATGTCTAAGCACATCAATGTAAATATTACATTAGCCTGAGGAAGTCTTAAAGAGCAAAACATTCCCATGAAAAGTTTTTCCACATTGTCATAGATTTTCCTAATTTTATATAGCTAATTTTCTCTCATTTTTATCTTTGCCTTTAGACAGAGGTCTTGTTTTCAGTCATATTTGCCTGTTTGATTGTTTGTTTGCCTGTCCATGGACATGATATCTCAGGACCTGCTGGATGGATTTGGATGAAATTTTCAGGGATGATTGGTCTCATGAGACTGGCACAAATTAATTAGATTTTATCCAGTACAGGATAAAGTTTCTGGATTATCTTTCATGTTTTTTTTAATAATTTTGTTGTATGTTTCACATGCCAAATACTGAATTACCTCCCCTAGATTGATTTACCCTATTTCATTTATAATATAAATTTAATATTTATCCAAATGCAAAAAAGAAAAAAAAAGGATAAAATACACAAAAAATGAGACAAAATACAGCTTTGGAATATTAAAAAGTAAAAACAAACTCTTCCACAATTTTTGCAGTCTAATATATATATATATATATATATATATATAGAGAGAGAGAGAGAGAGAGATAGAGAGATATTATAACAGCAAAATTATTATTTTTGATTTCAAAAATGCATTCAAATTATAGTGAATAAATGTGTCATTAGTTATAATGCAAGATTGACAAGATGAATTTAGATAAAACTTTCAGGGATGATTGTCTTTATGACTGGCACAAACTAATTAGATTTTGGGTTTGATCCAGTACAGATTAAAGTTTCTGGGTTGTTTTTATGTTTTTTACTACTATATTTTGTATATTTCATGGTTCATTTTAAGTGTGCATTTAATTTTGAGGAAAGTTGAGTTCATTCTTTTGAATTTTAACTCTAAGCAGTCAAGTTTTAATTTGAACAGTCAAGTTCATTGCCGTCATTGTTCATTTTAATAATCATCTCTTGCTAATTGTGGAGATGATGTTGGTATTGCTTTTGCAGAGGTTTGCAATCTTTGAGTGCTCTTGTTATTATTGTTACTATTATTATTATTGTTGCTGTTATTAGATTTTTTAGTTTTTTCAAATTTGTATGCTTTGCTCTTAGCACTGTGAATGAAATAGTAAAAATCTTGGAGGTTTGTAAAGACATTTTCAGTATATAGCTCTTTTAGGTGATTTTGCACATTCCTTTATGAATCTGTTGCAACTAAAAACAGCATTATAACATATAGTGAATAACTTTTCTATGTATGTGACTTGTTAAATGACCTTTGAGGCCTGCCATATTAAAGATTTTAAAGTTTAAGTGATGTCCGTGTTTGGAGCTTTGATAAGTGAGAAAAAGCTCAATGTAATTCTACGTTCTAAACTTTGAATACATTTGTTCCCAAAAAAGCACTGGTTTATATCATTGGACACTGATGAGATCGAAAGTATCATATCAGAGTTTTCCTTCTCTTAGAGTGATGTCTTAAGAAAAACTAGGGGTCTCTCACTCCTAGAGAACTTATCCTGCATCTGTGCATCAATCCAGGTCTTTCCAGGTTCTAAAGGAATAGTCTATTTTGGCGGATGAAGATGTCATATATACATATATAAAAGGGTACTGACCAAGGTTCACCTTACCAAAACCTTATCAAATTCATTTTGAGAGTTTTTGATCATTGGAATTTTGAGAAGTGTGAATTGGACAAAAAGGCATCATCTATGTAGCCCCATGCGCAATAGTGGCAGTGGAATGCCTTGGGGTGAAATGATTAAAAAAATATATATATAAGCATATACATATACATACAGATGATATATATATATATATATATATATATATATATATATATATATTGATATATATTGAATTTTGCTCTTGTCAAAATATCCTTCATTAGTGTCAATTATTCTGTAGCACAAAAATTTGGCATTCATTGCAAAAGTTTCTCAAAGTTTGATAATTGAATTCAGTCTTTTTTTTTTTTTCAAGGACTGTAAGAGCTGTTTTTCATTTTTGGTATGGAAAAGTTTCACTCTTCTGTCAAGTTTATTCTATGCTAATTCTGGGGGTCTCTTCAAACTTTTGAATTGTATTGTATATCTATATATATATATATATATATATATATAGATAGATAGATAGATAGATGGATAGATAGATATGTGTATGTGGTGAAGGTGGTAATGGTGTTCAGTATGAGAAATCAGAGTGTCAAATTGAAATTCTAGTTGAACTTGTTACATTCACTTATGTGCAGATATCCTTACAAAAGGTATGAATCTATCTCTTCTCCTTTTAGCTATGGGTAGCAAGGCAGACTAGGCTTTCTAGCTGTGGTGGCAACCAGTCTAGATGAGACACAACTGTGTATTCAAAGGCATAACTATAGGTTTAGCCAATCAGCAATGGATATACTTGTTTAACAATTTGACAGGCATTGTGTATGCATGTATATGATTTGTTTCTTTTGGTATCAAGTTAGTCACTTTAATGTTCAAAAGTTATTTTCTGTATATTCTGTTTAACAGAACAGGTTTTGGTGAAGGACTTCACACACACACACACACACACACATGCACACTACAAGCATGTATAACATATTCTTAAACTATAAGAATTTGCTTAAAAAATATAAAAAAAAACATAAAATTTTAATTTCTATTTTAAAAAAATGTAAATTAGAATCTATTTAACATAATGTTATATGACTATAGGACTATATGTAATGTTTGGGACTTACAGTGTATAATCAAAAAATTTTCATGATGTAATGCTAAACAGTGGTAAAGACCTAAGCAGATTGATTTGATACAGACTATTAAAAATATGGTACAGACCATAAAACTTTTATTCCTATTTTCAAAAAAATATAAATTAGAATCTGTTTCATGTAGGATTATATGTAAAGTTTGGCGTTTATATCATCTCTTAGAATAATGTTGATGTGGTAATGCTAAACAGTAGTGAGATACTGGAAAACCTAAGCAGATTGGTTTTCATAGCACTGCTTAAGAAGCCAGGTGCAAATGAATAAGGGCATTACCGAACAATCAGCGTAATGAGTTACATAACAAAACTCATCATCTGAATCCTGATTAACACAGCAGAATCAGGTCAGAGAAAGGACAAGAACAGTGCAGTTCCATCAAGTACACTGGAGCAAACAACACAATATTTATGCTTAGAATGTTATCAGAAAGCATAATACAAATCAAGAAGAATGTGTACCTGTGTTTTATAGAGTACTTTAAGGCATTTGACAAAGTGTGCAACAAAGACTTGACAGAAATTTTTGACAACATAAACATATCTGGGAAAAGCAACAGAGTAATCAAGAACCTTTACTTGCTGCAAACCACCTGCATGCAAACAGAAAATGAGTTCAGCAGATATACAAAGATAGAAAGGGGTGTAAGAAAAGTATGTGTATTATTTCACCCCAAGCAAGGCCTGCTACTGGTGCACAAGGAGTTACATAAAAGGAAAGTTTTGAGAAAGAGGAACAAGTTATAGGGGGTTGTTTCTTTTTACTGGATCTATTCAACTTGTACAGCAAAACAATTCTGAGAGCCCTAGAAGTCATACCAGGATTTGTCATTGCTGGCCACAATCTGAACAATATAAGATACACAGATGATATAGTGCTGATAACAGACACGGAAAGAAAACTATAAGACCTTCTACAGAAGGCAGTTAAAGAAAGTGGAAAGAAAGAGCTACAAATAGACTATAAGAAAAGTGAATGCATGGTCATCAATAAAAAGAGGAGCTCAAAATACCTACTACAGGCTGGGGTTACTAAAATCAAGCAGGTACAGAAATTTAAATGCCTGGGAAGACAGAAATTGTGACACTGAGATCTGAATGCAAATTGGTTTGGCCAAGGATGCATTCCAAAGACTGAGTAGAGTACTGGGAGATAGAAAAAATTCAATAGAAAGAAAGAAGAGAATATTGGATTGCTGTGTGCTGTCTGTTTTCAATATGGCAGATGAAGTCGAGACTTGAAGCAACTGAAATGTGGTTAACATGCTGAGGATACCATGGACTGACCATGTGAACAACAGTGAGGTTTTGGAGAGAATAGAAACAAAAATGAAACCAATAATCCACTCTTGCTTGTAACCATCCACTATAATAACATAAATGTTTTCATTGCTAATGCCAAATTACTCAAATAAATCTTCATAAGCTTCGACTTAGAGTTGTTTCTATACTACACTACTATTACTGTATATACTTTTGACTCCCTTGACAATGTTTATTGTTTTTAAAAAGAGATTATTAGAATTTTAATAAAACATAAGCATATGAAAATGGATTTAAAAATGTTAATTCTTCTTGAGAACTGACGACAAAGATATTAAACATTATCTATTACACTGAATAAAAAACTTGTTTTCATAGTTCTAAAGAACTAGAATGGTAAATAATAGATATTACATTGTACTTGGCTCACATATTTTTATAATCATGTAAATAAATGTCGCCGAGAGTGTTAAAGGTGTACACAGTAATAATGGTGTCAAGAGTATAACTGTCCTTTTGACACGCTATTTTTTGTGGGCACGAAGGTTAAATATTGTCAGATTAGACAATAAACTTACTGGTGTAACAATGTACACTTGAGATCATACAATAGGAAATCAGTAATTAATTAGTCATTTCCAAGAAGATTTGAACTTGCATTGTTCCTTCTGAAACTTCTGTGGCCAAAACAGTTAAGGTGATATTCAAGAAAGATAGATACTCAAAGTTTCATCAAAATGCTATTCTTTATTTCTGAATTTTTATACTATTTATTCTTTTAAAAATGGTTAATTAATTAATAGAGCAGTGATTAATGGAGGTATGCTAGAGCTTGGATAATAGCTTGGATTGAGCTTAAATTGAGAAAATGAAAATCCAAATTTAAAGAGTTTTAATTTTGGTCAAGATTATTGTATTCACTTATGCACTAATACCCTTCAGAAAGGTATGGTACCCTTAAGAGGGTTAGAGGATTTGTGATCATGATAAGTAGTCACAATAAAACCTGATTAATATGATAAAATAAAAATAATGATTATGAAGAAAATACTTCATCAAAAGATTTAGAAAATTTTCATCATCATATCATCATCCCCCCACCAGCACTACCATCAACACCACTGCCACCACCACCACCACCACAACCATCATCATCATCATCATCATCAATGCCATGACTCAGTGTAGTCATGGGTTGGCTGCATAGAAAACCACTTCCCTCCCCATATTTGGATTGAAAGCAGTCAAGGTATTCATTAATGTGCCTTGGACATGTAGACCTGGTAGAGTTGATCCCTCTCCAGATCAGACCACAGCCAATGTCCTCCAACAAAAAGGCTTGCCTTTGTCATGAATATGTGACTGTTGGGAGAACCCTCTACCCTGGCAGTTAACTTCAGTCTCAGAAGTCAGCCACCCAGTAATGCCATGTCATCCCACCATTAGCTGCATACACAGCAATAAAGTCTAGATTTTCTTCATTGTGCCAGATGTTCATTGACCCAACAAAAAGTTTCATCAACCCTTTCACAGGTCTTGTTTCTAATCCTGTTGGGTGTTGATCTACCTTTCTGATCAAAAGGTAGAAAATTGATTCAGCCACTAGATTGCACAGTACCAGTAACACTCGTAGAATAACCCAATATTGTCTACATAGAATATTAAAAAAATTGTCCTAACAATATACAGGTGTGTAATATTTTGAGAACTTAGTTTACTCTTATCAATGAACTCATGATAGCATGCATTAGTATTATTGTAAAATTACTTTTCTCATAAACAGCCAGTCTACATATATGACCATTTTTACTTGGTTAGAATAAATGACATTAATTTATTTTTCACCATCATGTATACATATGGTGGATGCTTTTATACACTATAAACCCTTGTCTTCATTCTCTTTTAAATACTCCAGGACTTACAATGGCTTCTAAAATTGTCTTAACAATGAGACAATGAATTATATGCATTGAAAACTGATAATTTCCTACCTTCCAAATATAGCCAAGTGTGGATTACATTATATATAAAAGTTTCATGTTTTTATATATATAAAAACAGAGGATCACGTTGTGCACTAAAAATGGTACTGAAAGGAAAAGCATCATGGTGATGATAAGTATCTGTACCATATTGGGATTTTAGAAATATGCAAATGTTCTGAATATAAGATCATGTTGTGCTAATCTTATGAGTAGTAGTGAATAACGAAACAGATTAGCATTTGAATTCCTGATCTTTAACAGAACTTGCATAATGACTAACAGCCATGGTGATTAAATCTGCCAACTAATAATAAAGAATGAAAAGAAAAGAAAATATATAAATAGTTATTTTTAATTCGGTTCCTATAGATACAAAATGTAATTGAAAATGACATTATTTTTTAGCTTTTAAACTCAACAAAAGACAAAGATGGAAACAGCTAAACAAAGAAATGTCCTTTACAATAAAAGACCATTGATAAGCCTAGGTAAATAAATCCCCAAATTATAAAAAATAAAAGCTAATTGTTTGTACTATAAGAAAAAGTGGATAAATAAATTTTATCTTTTCATTAGATTAATCCACTCCTAAAAAGATTGTCAAACTTAAAATAATATTTATGAGATATACCCAAATATATGGTAAAGTTAGGGTTGCTAACTCTGAGAAGTTAAAATAATCAAGGTCATTCATTTCAGATACTCTTCATTCTCATAGACTCTAATTCCTAACAATTTGTCTTCCATTCATATTACATACTTCATTCATTTTGAATGTAACTATCTACCATGAATGGCTCTGGAGCCTTGTATTGTGAAAATTATTTTTTAAAAATCTGCAATATTATCAAGTGGAATAAACATGACAATCACATGACATTCATGGATTCTTTTTTTGGTAGTTGTGTTTTTAGAATTCGGCTTTTTAGGAAAAAGGTAATGACAAAAGTCTGATAATGTTGTTCATTCATATTTTTAAATGTATGATCATTATCAGAATAAGTAACTTAAATTAAAAATTGTCTAAAGACATTTGAGATATTTGCATTGTGAATTTGAAAAAAGAAAAATTTCCATAAAAAATTTGGTCAATATTTCAAATATTATCAAATTAACAAAAAGAAAAGCAAGTTATATATATAAGAAAAGCTTAATGAATAAATTTTAAGTTTGCATTTGCTTAATCCTCCCATAAAATATTTTTAAGTTCAATTAATGTTTATTACAGTGAAAGTCTTCTTGTTAGTCGGTTTGTGTTTGTATTGTTCAAAAAATTGACTGTAGAAGATCTAAAAAGTATACTTAGGACAGTTGCTAACCTTATCGTTATCATTGACATGGCATAGCTTAAAATGTAGTAAAGTTAGGGTTCCCCATTTTATTCAAGCAATAACAAAAGATATTAAAAGAAGGAAAATGCATAAATAGCCAAATTTAATTTACTTTCTGTAGATGCACACTTAAAAATGACATTGTTTTTAGCTTCCATATTTAACAAAGGACAAGCATAGAAAGAGAAAAACAATCAACTATCTTTTACTATAAACTGTCCTTTACCAACCTACATTAAGTAATCTACAAATGATAAAGTAAAGCTAGTCATATATACAAAAAGTAAAGGTGTACAAATAAACTTAACTTTTACATATGATTGTCTCTCCTTTAAAAAGATAGTCAGAATTAAATTAATGTTTATGTAGCATAGCCTAACAAATGGTAAAATTAGGGTTGCCAACTCTGTCAAGTTAAAATAAAAGATATAAAAAATGAAAATATATAAATAGTCAAACTTCATTAAATTCTTGTAGATGCACAATTGAAAATAAAAATTCTTGTAGATGCACAATTGAAAATTCTTGTAGATGCACAATTGAAAATGACATTGTTTTCAGCTTCCATATTCAACAAAGAACAATGAGGGAAAAAGAAAAACAATCAATTTTTTTTTTTTAATTGGAGTAGATAGACTAAACTATTACCCGGTTCACACTCCACCCACATCTAGAAGAGGCTCATCCCTTGTTCCCTGTTTAGGATGTGGTTTCCGGCTTTCTCTTTTTCAATCTTTTTACTCTTACGTAGCCCCCTGCTCAGCAGTGGCATTACCACTTGGAGTGATATGATTAAAAAAGAAAATTGATTATTTTTCTTTTTCCTTCATTGTTCTTTGTTGAATATACAATAGAGAATGACTAAAACCCAATTAACTTCACAAGAAACAAATTTGCAGTTACCAAGAATGTTCACTAATGATAAAATTAATTATTCAATCATAATTACAATTAACTCAAGATTTCATTTTTTTTAAAATTTAATTTGAAGCAGAAAGAAGGATGTAAAGAAGTTTTATATCCTAATTTCTTTGAATCTAAAATTGAAGTTTAATCCAGATAGAAGAAAACTATGTATAAATCTCATAGAACATTTTTATAAAATTTTTACTTAGTATATGTTTATTTATATTAATCACATGTTGTTATTAAAAATATATTAATATGTGAATGCTGTTTCTTGGTGGTAAAGACTGTGTAAGTGACATTTATCTTTTGATTTTGATGTTTGTGATTATAAGCATTTGAGCAAATTTTATTTTAATTTTCCATCAATTTACCACAGAAGTTTTTTCTTCTTTCTCTCCAGCTATCATTTAAATAGCAGGGCAAACTGAGCTCTCTAGCCTTGAATGGAAAGCACACTAGAAGGATACCACTGAATTCAAAGCCGGTTGGTTATAACCATGTAAAAAGCCTAATTTGCTCTGGAAATCACATCGACAACATTAGCAACATGATTTAACCCCATATCCATTTTAAATAGGAATGACTCATCTTTCTCTCTCAAATGTTTCTTAGTAATATTCTTAGTGACTAGTGTCATTGTTGAAATTTTTACTATTAGATTCTTTTTTCTATTTAGGTTTTTTTTTCATTAGGTTCTCTGTGTAGTGCCAGAGAATTTTATTTAGTTTTTTTTTATTAGGTTCTCTGTGTTTTTTATTTAGGTTCTTTTTTTATTAGTTTTTTTTTTTCATTTAAATTTATATTGGATACTCTGCAAAATTCACAGTTTGTTCTTAATTTCTTTAAATGGAAGTAGTTGTAGGCATATATGGTGATTACACTATGATCCCAAGTAGGCGTATACACTGATGACATGACAGTTTACTCTCACCTCAACCAAAACTCTGCCAAGGCTGATAAAGCAAACTTCTCTGCCGAACTTGAAAAGGACCTCCAATCCGTGGTGGACTGGGGTAAGAAATGGCTCAAGAACTTTAATGCTTTCAAAATGCTGCTATTAAATATCACAGACAATCATTCCTTTCCTCCATTAGCATAAATCAGGCTAGTCTTCCTGAAAGCAAAACACTGCGCTTCTTTAGGTTAACTCTCACAACAGACCTCAAGTGGAATGACTATATAGAATCCATAGCTAAATCCACTGCTAAGAAAGTCAATCTGTGTAGGGCCAGGAAGTTTTTTCTGTCTGAAACAATCCTGCACATATATAAATCTATCATCTGCCCGTGCATTGAATACTGCTGCCATATCTGGTTAGGAGCTCCTGCTATCCACGTATGAGTCCTTGACAAAATCCAACGAAGAATCTGTAATGTGATCAATGCTGACTTGGCAGCTCATATACAGTCACTTTCTCACCGGCACCGTGTGGCTTCCTTTGTCTCTTCTACAAATACTTTCACGGATTCTGCTCTGATAAACTTAGCTCACTGGTGCCCCCTATAAATAAATTTACTCAAGCTACAAGATTAGTAACTAGGTCCCACCCTTTTACTGTGAAGCCAATAAAATGTAAACACAAACTTTACTCTAACAGCTTCTTTTCTTGCACTTCTCGCCTGTGGAATTCCCTTCCATTTACTTGCTTCCCTGATGACTACACTCTCCAGGAATTTAAATGTAAATCAATAGTCGTCTCTTATCTCACTCACCTGCATCCTCTCTCTCATGCTCATTTCTCCATCCACCCCACTCTCATTAATATTCTCATTGTTCTCTTACCCACTTACTGACACCCCCTATAACCTGTCAGTCTTTCTCATAACTTTCCTCCTATATAACCCACACAAGTGGCAGTAGACTGCCTTGCTTGGGGCAATATAATTAAAAAAAAAAACAAAAGACATCTAAATATGTCTTTCTAAATAAGCCGTGTCACTCCACAACTTCTTATGTTTTGTCACCTTGCTATCTATCTCAATCCTTGTTCTGCCATCCATTTAACTAATCACATTAGATAGATTAGTTGATGTTTTCCACTACCCTTGTGAGTGTCAAATTCTCAAATCTCTCCTTCCACATAATGAGTCCTAGAAATTTCAATTCTCTTCTTCTGATTCTAAGTATAACCATGTTATTCTCAGCAGAATTCTGTAGAATCATATTGCTCTTATCTCAAGTCTCCTCTTCATCGATGAGGAAATTATCCACTATTCACTACTATATAGAAGGCTTGAAACCCTCATTACCATAAAATATCATATTGAATATAAAGTTATGAAGTGAATGTTAAACAAATAACCTTAACAATTACCCCTTACTTTGTTATTTTTTGATAATTGAGAAAGTTGTAATTGAAACATTACTTTGAAACCAGAAGCTGCTAAAGAGAAGAAATCTCTGACCTGATGACAACGTCTCTTGGCCTGTCTTTTTAATGACAAGGAAATATAAACTGTCCATCTGATAAGTACCTATCATTCCCCTGGTATTAAATGAAGATAAAGTTTTCTTATTTAATAAGAAGGAGAAAAAGAGAGAGATTAACTGCGAGTGTCAGTCCATAAATGTACCAGAAGTTAAATAGTTTCTCCAGAAAGCAACCTTAAACAGATCAATGATTAATTTATGAATTTTTTTCTCAACACTTTCAAAAGACATTCTTTTATTTTTTGTGGGGGGTTTCTATTGAATCTACATTAGTAAGTCTGGTTCGTTGACTGGCCTCATAAAATTCCCATTCAATATTTACAGTACATCTAAAGGCTATTGAGATGTGATGGTCATTATAGGTAGTACCAAAATAATTTTGATGAATTTCTATAGTGTAAGATGTTTGAAAACTAAAAAGGGTAAAAAAGGTTATTCAATAACTATTCAGGAATTCTTTCTTATTTCAGAATTTACATTTTTCTTCTGTCTTTGACTTCTGCTTTGAAGATTTTTTAATCAGACTCAGTTTATTATCAGAGCGTATGGTTTGTTTCACATGAGCTGAATAAATCTTATGTTTGTATATTTAGTGCTAGCAAGGTTACCCGGCATTGCTTTGTTTCTGAAGAATTTTGAACATCTTGGAGAAAATTTTATGAGATATTTTGAGATTGGAGATAAACGTAATGGAAAATAAAGATGAACAACTGGTTTGTGTTAATTACAATATTTATTGGATATTACAATATCATTTTATTGCTGTGTTGTGGAGTAAATAAGACAGTTCAACTAGACAAGACACCTTAAAGAATTATTTTGAACTATTGTTCTCATTTTGGTTGATATAGATGTTATAACAGACACAACATTTCAACCAAGTACCTGCTGGTCATCATCAGGTGTCCATTGATTGGCTGATATGGATTATCTTGTTGATTATTGCAAAATATCCTGTGAAATCAGTTATTGTTCTCACATGGTTTGTCACTACCAGATCCAAGGATTGAACTCATGACGACTAGATGGTACTAACACATATATAACCAACTACCATATCCACAATGCCACTGTCCCGAAGGACTTTAGTGGTGTATTTTTAGAGCCTTTTATATTGTGTCTATTATAACATCTGTATCAACCAAGATGAGAACAATAGTTCAAAATAATTTCAAGATTATTGAAAATTACTCATCTCAGAAATAAATACAAAGAACTCAGAGTTTTGAGAGTGCTCACAATTGTCAAACTCTCTGTCTTTTGGCAGAGTACAACACAATCAGTATTCTACCTACAGACAGAGACTCAGTTGAAAAAGATAAACAATACTAAGTCATTGCAGCGCTGAGTAAATTATGCCTCCTGGCCCAAATATACCTGATTGGTTTTCCCACATTAATCCTGACTTTGTGTCACATCCCCACTCAGTAAATATCCAGAGTTCCAAGAAGAGTTCTGATAGAGTGTTTGTTAGAGTACTATTGGAATCTGTTGAGACATAATGTCATAATTGTTAGTAGTGAATTATAACAGTGGCGATGAGGAATCAAAACTTATATGGAATAGGAAAAAGTACTTTTTTACTGTGGCACACATAATAAAAGTGCCGATGAATAATTTGAACCATGTTAGCATAATTTTTTTCTTTACTGTCTTTGCTGTGGGTAAAGAAAAATACAGATATTCTTAAATATGGATGACCCATTACCCCAAGTAGTAAAAATACAACAGTAACAGCAACAAAAACAGTTTTTGGATATCCAAAATCAACAGTAAAATTGAAATAATTAAGAAGAAAACAGAATATTCTTCAATTTCATTCAGTTCTGATGCAGTTGCAAATGCCAGAGCTGAACTCACATACAATTCAGATAATAGAAATACCTTTACATTCTATTTCAGAAGATACAAGTAAATTTACAGAGAAGAATGCAGTGACTGGGAAGAAAAACAAAACAAAACTTTTGTTGAGAAAGTTACACTAGTAGAACATGAAAAATACTATAATTTTGTACTACTGAAAAACAGGAGGAATTTGCTTTAAAGAAACAGTAGCAAGATAAGTTTGTTATTCATTATTTGTTGAAAGTGTATGAATCTGATGAAAAAAGAAGACAAAGATTTTGTCACATATGCTGGAATGAGCGTGAAATATTCAAATTGAATGAGCTGACTCCAGATATGTTTAAATGATCAATTTTTGTTCAAAGGTTAATGGCAAAACAGATGCAGAAATATGTGCTACAAAATATCAGACAAATGTCAGAGAATCCTAAATCTGAGATGTGATATGGAGGAAGTTGAAAAAAATAAACACACATATATACAAGCCAAGGAAAAAGGTGGCAAAAGAAAAATTAATCCATGTTTTAGATGTGGAAGTTCACATTTCGGAGATGACTGTCCCTTTCAGAATTTAAAGTGCAGGAAAGTGCAAAAAAGTAGGACATAAAAAGTCACACTGTAAAAGATGGAAAAGCATGGAAGAGTTCTCACAAAACATTTCATACACAGTATTGAAACGTTAAAATAATTACAGAAAAAAAAAATTATGTATGTGAAATTAATAATGTGAATGTAAATATGCAACTAGACAAAGGCAGTAATATCACAATAATCAACAAAGTCACATGGAAAGCAAAAAATCCATATTAAAAAGAATTTTGAAAATCATATGTGTTGTGCTGGGTGAGAAATTATTTGTTATTTGTGAAATGACTTGCAGCATTTTATTTCATGACAAGTTTGTCAAAGTTAAGACTTATCTGTTAAAAATATTACAAATTTATTCAGTACTGAGTGGATGGAATTATTCAAGTTGTTATATTTACCAAGAAATATTTACTGCAGAAATATATGTAGACAAGTGACCAGTTTAAAAAATCAAAGTGAAAATTTAAAGGAAAAATTGTAAAAACTTTCTAGATGTTCTGTCAGATGAGTTGGATTGGTGTTCCAAAGTCAAAGCAAAATTCCAAGTGAAAAATGATTGACTCCTGTATTTAAACCAAAATGTAGTTTATCATTCACAGATTTGGATCAAGTCAGTGATGAATTAGACAGGCATGAAAAAAAGTAGGTGTAACTGAAAAAAACAATCATTCAAAATGGATAGCACCAGCAGTATATGTAAAAAAAAAAAAAAAAAAAAAAAAAAAAAAAAAAAATTTGTGTTTGTGCTGATTCTTTTTTGACGACTGGATTAAACCAATGTTTAAAATCACATGACTACCTTTTTACCAAGTCCAGAGAAAATTTTTATGAAATGGAACAGTGAAAAATTTTTTTGAAGCTGAAGCTTTCTGAGGCATATTTGCAAATACTAGTTGAAGAAGAATGTGCAGGGGATTGTTTAAGTTCAACCAACTTCCTTTTGGATAAAAGTGACTGCAGCCATATTTCAATATGCATTGTGATTTTGCATTTGTTTATGATGATATATTGATAGAAAATGTCTCTAAGAAACAAAATATCAAGCATGTAAAAAAAATTTTTGAAAAATACAAGAGTACAAATTAAAACTATGTGAGGAATTTGTTTTGCCTAAAATCAACCTCAAGCAAATTATTGACAAACATGATTTTCAACCAGATCTATCAAAGGAAAGTGCAATAAAGAATATACCTTCTCCATTAAATGTTACTAGGCTACAAGCATTTCTAGGAATAGCAAATTATTATCAAATGTACATACCTAATATACAGAATTTGAGAGCTCCACTGAACAACTTGCTTTAAAAAGGTATAAAGTGGAACTGAACTGATAAATGTCAAAAGGCATTTAAAGAATTCAAGAAAATACTAATTCCAGATTTATCATTAGTACACTATGATCCAAAAGGAGGAGTATTGGTTTCAGATACTAGTGACTGGGGTATATAAGCCATAATTCTACCTAAAGATGACAACACTAACATGAAAATCCATTGCATATGCTTTGTATTCACTACTACTGGCAGAAAAAAACTACAGTCAGATCAGAAAAGAGACATTAGTAATGATATTTGCAGTGAAAAATTTCCCAAATTTATACATGAAAGAAGTTCCTTTACAGACAAAAACATACTTTTATTATCAATTTTTGGTCTGAAAAAAAAAAAAAAAATTTCTACACATACAGTGAATAGATTACAATGCTGGGGTGCCATCTTATTAAATTACAATTTTAGCATAGAATACCAACCATTCAAAAAATTTGTATATGTGAATGTTTATCAAGACTGATACCAGAAAATGGTAAACTGTTTGAGGATACTGTAATTTCAGCATTAAAAAGTTCATTAGAACTTAAAAATATATGAGGCAATGTAGTATGGGAACTACCATTTACCCTGGAAGAAATAAAAACAAAAGCAGAACAAGACATGTTTATTTCAAAATTAAAAAATCAACTAAAAAAAGTAAGAAAGATAAACAACTTTTAGAACAAAATCCAGATTTGAAAACTTATTCCCTATGTGGTGGAGAACTAATGTTTACACACAGAGTTATACTTATCATATTACAAAAGCAGATAGAAAATGAATTTCATAGTAGACATCCTGAAATTTCAAGGTTGGTGATTTTTTACATGAATTGTTTGCAAGATATGCATTCTGGATATCATAGTCTTGAATAACAGTGCACAATTCATAACTTATGAATTTTAAGATTTTTGCAAAATGTTCTTGATTGCTTCCCCACTGAATCACTCAAGGACAAATAGACAAGCTGAATGGTTTGTTGGTACTTTTAAGAGAGCTTTGAAAAAAAACATGTAATGAAAAAGTAAGTGAAGGAGCACTATAAAAGTTCTTGAGATGGTACTCCCAATAATGCCAAATCTGAATACACCAGCAGGCATGTCACCAACAGAATTGGTGCTCACAAGAAAAAAAAAATTGCTGTCCAACAAATTGTTACCAGGTCAAAAAAGAACAAAAATGGATACAAAAAGACACAAAATTTTATAAAATGCACAAAAAATACTTTTTCATGATATATAAAAATGAAAAAGAAATTTGGGAAGATGGCATAAGGTCACAAATTAGAAAAATTATTTATATAGTAAAAGGTAAAAAATGGGAATGTAAAAGACATTGAAATTAGTTAAAGAAAATGTTTACTGAATGAAGGCCAGCAAGAAAGAAAGAACCTATGCAATTACTGTATGAAATCTTTGATGAATCAACACCCTATGAATTCATTGAACATATAAGTATGAGTACCAGAAAATGAAAATGTATGGTAAAGCTAATGTTTGACACAAAAAAGAAATACAAAGTCAGTATGTGGCAACCTCGCCAGAAAGAAATAAAATGAAATATTTAAGAAAATGAAAAATCTCATGGGGATGTTTTGGAGTAAATAAGACAACCCTGATAACACAAATGAACTAGGCAATACACCTTAAATAAAGAACTCAAACAGAGTTCAGTGTCAGATTTCTGAGATGGATCTTATAGTGTGTTCATTAGAGTACTGTTAGAGACAGTCAAGACAAAATATGATAACCATCAGTAGTGAGTTGTAGTGCAATGATTTTCATCTCAGAAGCCAAGTTCTAATTTCATCGGAATTTGTCATTCACTTATGTGTAAATACCTTTGGGAAGAATATCAATCCATCTTTTCTACTTCCAGTTATGGGTTGAATAGCCAGACAGATTGGGTCTTGGTTGGCAACCAGTCTACCACAGAAAGAAATGGCAACCTACTGCAAGAAAATCTTCTGCCTAATCATAGATACAAAGAGACATGATTGCCCAAGAATGTATCATGTATGGCAACTGACTGAGTGAATTATAACATGCAGAAGTTTGGTTAGACAATCAAAAAGAAAAAGAAAAAAAAACCTTGATCTCTTCCTTTATTTGTTTCTTTTTCTTTCTCTTTTTCTCTTTCTTTCTCTTTTTCTTGTTTTTTCTTTCTCTCTCGTTCTTTCTTTCATTTTCTTTCTTTCCTTTTCTTTCTCTATCTCTCTCTCTCTCTTTTACTTTCTTTCTTTCATTCTTTCCCTGCAACAGAGATGAACAATATAATTTTAAAAATCTAATTTGAATTGTTTTTATTTTAGACACAAATATGAAAATAGCAAATGTAAAAATTTTATAAATATAATTAATAAAATTCACCCTTTTCTGCAAAATTTACATTAAGCTTGTATTTAAATAAAAATAATAAATTTTTCCTATTTTCTTAATCGAGAAAATTCATAGATGCTGTCACAATTAGAAATATCTCTGGTCAACTAGATATTGAATGTTTCTGTGTAAAATATATAAAATAAAAGTATAGGAGGTGATTTGTGTGCCAGATGATATTTTGACCAGTTAATTTGAAGATAACTTTTGAGTATATTGAACAACATTAGTAGTTACTATATTACTGATAAATTCAAGAGAATAGTTTTTTGATTTCCAATAAAATCTTTACCAATTTTCTAATACACTTTAAAGAATTTCTTTTAAGATTACAAGGACTTTGATTCCCCGCAAATTCTTTAAACTATTAACATTGGGCTTTTCTAATAAAACAAACAAATTTTTCTTTTGAGATTTTTATGACTAGTCAATTTTTCTCATCTTTCTAAAATCTATCAATAAGGTCATTCCTTAAATAATGTCAGAATCTGATAGTGATAGAATATTTTCACTCTCCTAAAATAATAACAATAATTGCTAGTAAATGATTGGACGGTATTTACTATGTATCTTATGTCTTCAACTAGCATAATTACTAATTTGACTGTGTTATTTACATTATTTACAGTTGGCCTAATGTCCTCATCTTTGTTGTTTTTGTTTCAACATTTTGGCCTTTGTGCTGTTTGGAGTTCTTCAGCTGTCTTTTGATTTGGATAAATTCCCTGAAAGTTATTTGAGGTGATAGACATCAGAAGAAGAACAGAGAGTACAACAGCCAAAATGTTGTAATAATAACAACAAATGTGAAGACATTAGCACAACTTAAAATAAAGTAAATAATGATAACTCATCATCGTAGCACATATAATATATAATACTCCAAGAGCTTGAAAAAATTCAATAATGCTATTAGATGTGATGGCAACCCTTACCCTAAACCTACTATTGAAATAGTTAAATTTAACTGCTACTTTTACACCAACAGTTTTTTTTGCACTTCCTGCCTGTGAAACTCCTTTATGTTTACTTGCTTCCCTGATTACTACAGTCTCCAAAAATTAAAATTCAATACCCCATGTATTCAGTCTTTTCTCTCACTGTAACCCCCTGCACACTCAAGGTAGTCCCACTTTACCTGGAGTGAAATGACTAAAAGTAAAGGGGGACTACTAGAAGTATTCATTGTTTAAGGGAATACTTTCTTTATATAGAAGAAATTGTCAAAGATAGTTTAGAAGTTTAAAACAGGTGGATAAGGGATATGCTGTTCTGCTTAGTTTACCATTGAACTCCATTAGGTTTTGAAAGAAATATTTTCTGTTGCAGATTGGTTAAAAAGTGGTTAAAAATTGAAAACTCTTTCATGGTTCATACTGGAATGGTGCCTATACCAAGAAAATGGATTCTGCATAATTTGATAGAATCATCATTATCATCAACAACTTTATCATCATCATCATTGTTTCATGTCCGTTTCCATGCAAATGTTGGACAGGGTTTTCTTGATGACTCCTTGATTGAACCATCATGAAATATTGAAGTGAGTTTTACAGCTGTATGCCCTTACTAACACCAACCAGTCTAGGAGACTGGAAATTCAGTGCTTTTATTGAGACACCATCTCTAAGAAGGTATAAGAGTTCAGCTTACTCTGTTCTATACAGAGTAGATGTAGAAGTTTTATATCAGAGATTTCCTTCTCTGAGATCAGTTACCATTTCAAGCTAAAGACTCTTACTCAGCATAACTTTTTCTTTTTCTCTTAAATGACCCCATATATATGAAAATCTAAATCAAGCTAAAACTAAGACACTTATCTACTTTCATGAAGATTTTTCACACTCTTTTATAGCTGTTGATTTTATCTGTTCTCAGGAATAACTCCTAAAATCAAGATTATCAAAAGAATTCTAGTCTACTTGAAAAACATCAAGAATTATTGTCTACAAGTCAAAAGATTTCTTGCTACTGGTGAAACAGAATATCTTGCTAGTAATTGAACAAAATAATTTTTTGTCTATTAATCAAACAAAAAGTTTATATTAGATATTTCCTTCTCCTAATTAAGCTGACATACCAAGCTAAAGGCTCTTACCCAGCCTAAGCAAAAAGAAGCAAAGCTTTGAGTTGTCACTGGCACATTCACATCATTGTATATTCACGGCAGACATCTTGTGTCAACAATTAAAGCATGTAAACATTGTGTTGAAAGAAAAGATGCCAAGTTGGATAAATTACAAAGATGTGTTCTGACATCATGAGAAAATACATAACTTCATACAGCAAAAATATCTGGAAAGATTGAAAAACACACCTGGGAAAAAATTCAACACTTGCTTCCACAGTTTCCAGAACTTGATCAACAAATTCTTAAAACACATGAAAATTATGCCAATGAATTAATTTAAATCAAACATAAATTTTAGATATCTTTTCTGATTCTAAATTCATATAAATTTGTAATGATATAAGTTTGTCAATCAAAAAATAAAAATGGCATAAAAACAGAGATTGTAGGTTCTTTAAGGCCAGAACAGCACCAAGTTAAGTGTAAGCAATAACAGATCACACATTATAGGGCAAGATTTAATAAACAGATACATATTTTTTATGTGTTGTGTCCTTTCAAAATGTTGGCGATCATGGCTCTCTACAACTTCCAGTCCTTTGTAACAAACAGAATAACAAATATTTTCTTAAAATTTCTCATAAACAGCCTTGATATTTACTATCAATAAATTGTCATCCCATCCATTATTATAAAGACTACTGTGTACTTATTTGTATATATATATATATATATATATATATATATAGAGAGAGAGAGAGAGAGAGAGAGAGAGAGAGAGAGGAAAATTTAAAAAAACAGTTACTACTTCTTCGATTTATGCATTACTCTTTAGCAATGAATTGAGTTATTTTGGTGACTGGTGTGTGTATACACCACTTATAAATAACACACTAAAATTTTCCTTCTCTGATTCCATGCACCTATGGCTTAAGAGTTAGTGACTCCAACTGACACCAAATCGGTTGAGTTTCAATTCTGGCCAGAAGCAAGTGGATGTCTAGCCACACTGATGAGCTGTGATACAGCAAAACAGAATTGTATGTGGATGACGAATATATTATGCTCTCATTATGACTGAGCTCTCTAGAGAGAAAAATTTATAAAAAACAGCTACCAATTCTGTGATTTATGCATTACTCTTCAGCAACAAAATGAGACTTTTCAGTGACTGGTGTGTGTATATATTGCTTATATATAACACGCTAAAATTTCCCTTCTCTGATTCCATGCACCTATGGCTTAGGGGTTAGCAACTCCGATTGGTACCAAATCGGTCGAGTTTTGATCCCAGCCAGAGGCAAGTGGATGTCTAGCCACACTAATGATCGGTGATACAGCAAAACAGGCTTGTAAGTGGATGACATATATATATATATATATATATATATATATTCATGCTCTTCAGAGAGAGACAATAGTGAGACATCATCAGCTCAGTTCATTAGAGAGACAGTGTCAGCTCAGTGTATTCACTTTACTACAAGTTATCAAACTTTATATATATATATATATATATATATATAAAGATGGTTCATGTGAGCCAAAAGCTTAGAACCAGCATAAAAAATTATCCAAATGTTGGACAATTTTTGTGTTTATTTTCACCTGAAATTCAAGCCAAAATATAATGTTTAGAACAACTTATGATTAAACATAATAGACATTCATTGTCACTTATATTTAACAGTATATGTTTAGAAAATTATCTTCTGCCTCAATACACTATATATATATATATATATATATAATATTTCATATTTCATATTTCCCTTGTGTCATACTCAACGGTTTGGATTATATTGTTCTATTTTCTTATGTCTTAATGTAAGATACTCAATAGTATCTACATCAATATATATGTTGTCATCAATGGCATATCAGTATAAAGATTTTGCCTTCATTTTTTATGGTATGGGTCCTCTTGTCTTATATAAATGCCTAAGCAACTCACTGGTTTGCATGTAAAAAATAGGGAATTTATTATAAGAATAATTTGTTTCAAAATTAGCATTTATTAGATTTTCCTCAATCCCTAACCTTTATCAGAATCAGAAAATAATAATTTTTATAACTTTAGAAAGGGAGTCCTGTTTATAATATAAATACAGTGTCAAAATGTTCCCCAAATTTTAAAGAGTTATCTGTACTTTGTTTTTATCTACAAATTTCAAGTTTGAAACTGCTTATGTCATTGATAACTGTGAACTACTGATGTTCCTTTTCTAATTCAATAATGAAATGCAGCAGTTATCAATAACATAAATACAATTGTTTTATCTTGATACTTCAAAATATTAACAGAGTATAGATAACTCTTTATGAAATCAGGGATCAATTTTACATTATATTTTTATTATGAACAGGACACCCCCTCTAAAATGATTAAGAAAATCAGTATCTTTTTTTGTGACAAATGTCATGGCCTGAGGAGGGGCTAATGAATGCAAATCTACAAAAAGTTTTCAAAAACATTCTCCTATATTTTTTATGAGTGAATCAGTCAATTTAAGTAGTGCCTTGTTCACAAGTATTAGAGAAACTCCAAGAATGGAAGTAATGGAATTATTAATAGACAAAATCACTTATGTCCTTACTCTTAAGTTATATTTCTATCACGTAAAAAGTCTACTCTATGTACAATTTTATTTAAATACATATATAATTTATCTTGATGCATGCATATTTGCTGCAAAATGCACATCATTTTTTGTTTTGAATATAAAGATAATGATTAAAAATTTTCTTTGTTCTCCTTTGTCTTTTAGATTTGTGAAATCTATTTTGTCTTTTCACAATAATATAGCATCATTCTTTGTAGACTTCTTGTAAAGTTATTCCCCTTTTGGTGAAATCCGTAGAGATTGATTTCATAATCACATACTTATAGTCATCACATCTCTTGAAAAATAAGGAGAAAAAGATAAAAATATTATCCCAAGATCAAAATTACTAAAATCTGCAATATATTGGGCTTAATTTAATTACAGTGAATTTTATCTGCTGCAATGTTTCATAAATGTTAGTTCTCCATTTTTCTTTTTCTGAAAAGTCTATGTTGAAGAAGTGAAGAGAAGCTTTCAGTTTGTGAATATGTCAGTTACTAAATGCAGAAACCAATTGAGTAAAACTTGAAGACAATTTCATAAACTTATGATTACCGTTCCAATTCTTTATGGAGGAGAAAATAATATAGTGTCACTCTCAAAATATTCACAAAAAAATGGTAAAATCAAATCAGATTCTCAGAAACCATGAATTCCTTCAAGGTTTATCAATTTATATCTATTTCTCTCCTTTTTATTTAACTGTTTGTTGAACTTACACATATTTATTATCCTCAATATTCTTAAAATCTCCACAAATTTCTTTGCAGAAATCATATTATTTGCAAAACATATTTTTCACTTATACAAGAAAAAGATATTTTAAATGCTTTCCATATTTTTTTGATGATTTATGGATTCCAAAGAAAAGAATTATTGAAGACATGAATGAAAACCTTTCTGACCTTTAATATAGTAACATTTTTCTAAATTCTTCCTTTCTAAAAAGTTATTAACAGTTTCACAGAAATTTCAAAGTTCTTTAAAAATTTAATTCCTTCTAATGGCTTATAAAAGAAACTGGACTTTAAGTTTTAACTACCACTTATTGTGCCAAATACAAGACTCAGTGAAGACTTCATTGTCATTTTCCATTTTATTAAAAATGAAAGTCTATCTAATTATTCTGTTCCTTTATATTCTTTTGTTAATAAAACCCCAAAATGACAGAAATATCTCTTTTGGGATTCTGAATTAATTGCAAATCTTAATCCTAATGCCATGTTCCTGAGAAAATTGGATCTTCAGTTGCTAATTCTGACATTGAATGTTTTCTGCAACTTCACATACAAAAAGCAGAATATAAATTTTAATTTGGCTGAAAATTTTTACGTTTTTTTTTTCTATTTAGGATTCCAGTTATCAATTTACATCTATTTCTTCTATTTATTTCACTGTTTGTTGAACTTACACATATATATTATTCTCTATATTCTTAAAATATTTACAAATTTCTTTATAGAAATATTATTTGAGAAAACATATTTTCCAATATTTACAATTAAAAAAACTGATCTGAGTAATCTCAGAACTGCAGCCATAAAAAGTTTTAAAAAATAAAATCTATCTTGATAACACTTTATCAGAGTTTATTTTCATATTCTTTACAAATATTCCAGTTTACACTCCTTCTCATTCTTTTGAACAGAAGTAGAGGTTTATTCTTTGATTCTGTTTAGCATTGGGTTCCAAGTTTCTTCTAAAGTTTACTTCAACTTTATACTTATACTGTCTTTGCCGAAACTCTAAAATTATATTTAATATTTATTATTTTTTATCTTATTTTTCTTTCAATAAGAGTAGATAGGTCTATCTATTTACCAGTTCACATACCATATCTTTTGAATGGGAGTAGAGGTTAGTCTCTTGTTCCTGTTTAGCATTGGGTTTTTATCCATCTCTAAAGCCTTCTAGTTCTCTTTCACTCTCATAACCCCTTGAGTCTTACTGTCATTATTGACTTGATTTGGGTGAATTGATTAAAAAATCAAAAATACTTTTGCTTGTTTTTACAATTAATATAAATTGTCTGAGTTGTGATAATTTGTTAATTGATATAAATAATAATGTTAGGTCACTCTACATGTGCTACTGGTACTGAATCATTGGCTACTAAGATTTTCTGATGAGGATGGAGGTGAAAAACCGAGCAAGATTAAAAACAAGACCAGTGCTAAGTTGGTGAACCTTCTAGTAGAGCCAAAGTCCATTTAGTGCAATGGGGTATACTTGGCACCCTAACTATATATGCAGCAAGTGTGGTGATGATACAGCATTGTTAGATTCCTGGACTGATGTCAATGTCCTGAGTTGAAGGTTTTCCCAATGGAATGGTGATGGTGATAAATTGTCTGAGTTAATAGATCATTATCTTTTGTCAATTAATTACATTATCCTGGCATATAATTTTGGGAAATAAAATTAACTTTCGAAGCGAAATGTGAGTCAGTTGACTTGAAAGTTGAGACAATTTTATTTAACCATTCCACCCACAAAAAATTAATAAAGTCCCTAAGATGCAAAGGGGTTACTGAAAATGAAAGAAAAACTAAACATTACTGAGGAGAGAGAATAATAAAAGAACAGGAATTAAAAAAACAAAGTAAATATTGATATTGAATTTAAGTTTTTGAAGATCAAATTTTACTTGAAAGCAAGATGCAATAAGATAGTGCAACAAGTGAGACATGTGAGATGAGAGAAGAAACTGTTAGCATAGAACTTACAGTTGCATCCTGCCATTTCAACAGTAAAATGATGTAAAACTAACAATGCATATATTATGCTAAACAGGACTTTTGATTCAGGTTTATGAAACAGGGAAAATCTTTTTTTAAAACCTATGATATTTAGAGTCATATTACATATGCTCACAAAATTGCAGTGGTGTGCATTAATATGAATCTATCTTTGGGGTGCATGATAAAATTTGTTTGACCTTGTAAAATATTGTGTCATATGTGATTGCATCAGATTTTTATCACACCCAAACACTATTGTCTCAACTGTTGATTAGTTGTCCTACAGCCATTGCCTGCAATGGCTGTAGGACAACTAATTACAGTTGAGACAATTGACAAGTTGAAACAAGGTCAACTAAACTGCACAATTGTGCAGTTTAGTTGTGCATAGCATTTTAATAGACATCAAAATTATATATAAAAGATGAAAGTTTTTATCTTTGGATCAATACATAAGCTTTACTTGCTTTATTCACTCCACTTGGACAAATACATTTATGTGCATATTAATTGAAACAAAATGAATAATGTTTTCTAGGATCTTTTACACTTTTTCTGATTGCGTATATGTTGTCTCTTGACGTTGTTTTTCTCTTCTGATCACATTTTTCTTTATGTTTGAAAGAAAGGAAACTCAAGCATTTGTTTCAGTTAATTTGCACAAGAGTATACGTTTCTTCCTTCAATTTCCTTACTCTCCAGTTGTTTCAATTAATTTGACCAAGGGTCTATATGATAAAGAAAGACTATTTGTCAATCTGCATGCAACTTTTTATAAAAAATAAAAGTAATTTTCAAGATTTGGTGGACACAGACACAGAAAAAGAAAATTTTGTCATATTTCTAAATTTACAATTTGCTGTGTGCAAAAAGCAGTTTGTGCACATCATTTATTTGGGTAGAAGAATAGTCACTCTAAGAGAAGGAAAACTCTGATCTGAAATCTTTGCTATTTTGTGGTTATACCAAATCATGTGTAAGGCTTCCGAAGTAATCCCTGAGGACGAATCTGGAGATGGAATCCCTAAGACTATGATGTTATGTTCAACTTTGTTCTGGCAATTCCTGTCATGATACTGGTGCTAAGCTGTATTGAACTTTACCTTTCCCTGTATCTTTCCCTTGGACAACATCAGTGGCAAGGAGATGGGAGATGCATGGTAAGTGCTGACCTCTCATAAAACCTTGCCCAGCCTCACTGTGATAGCAAAGCACAAGAAGCAACAGTCTATTGATGGGGGGATTCTAGAAGTCCTGCTGTACAAAGACCTGGCAACTGGAAATAGGGTGACCTCATCTTTGCTTCAAGGATGTCTGCAAAAAGTACCCATGAGGTGATAGCCATGTACATCAAGAGGTGGGAAGATATCCCCAACAATCACTCACACTGAAGATGTGATTTGCACTAAAGTTTGGAGTGAGAAGAGAAGAGATTGAGCCTTGCCACTGAAGAAAATCATGTTCAAAGCAAAGAAAGCAACACAGTAACATATAGGACAGTATCTTCATATACATTCATTTCAAACAGAACTTTCACTCCCATGTGGGACTGTACATCCATAACAGATGGCTGCATCAACATGAACAGTTGAGACATAACTCTGTTGGTACAGATCCATAATCTCTTGAGACCAACTGAGGTCACACCAGCACACAAACTTCCTTTACACATCATAGGTCTGCTAACAAAAATCAGTAAATTAAAACAGGTTTGGTTTTGAGAAAATGCACTTATTGATTATTAGTAATTGTACAAGTTTGATATTAACATCTCATTTTGAAATCCAAATTGTTCTTCTACTTTTTATTGGTTGCACTTCCTGATTTTTAAGAAACTTCTGTATGCAGACTCAACCAGCAAAAGTTAACTTCTTTTGTTTTAATACTAAAGTCAGCCCAATACAAAGCTCAAGAGCCACTCATGATAGAGGCTTAATGAATAAGGTGTGTTATATGAATATAAGAGGAGGTAGAAGAAAGTGAAAATTATCAGGATAAGGAAAACAGATAGCAATAAACCCTTTCAATTTGGAAGGAGATTTTCCTTATTTTGGACAGCATCAGAAATGTTTATTTGATTTATTAAGTAAAAATAAAAATTAATTTTATCTTTATGTTTAGCAATGTAAGAAATAAAATTCAAAATTCAAATTCCAACCCAGTATGTTGAATTCACTTTTACACAAATATTCTTAATAGCTTAACTTTCCAATCTACAAAAAACAAAAGTTCATAATGAAATTTCTATCAATATTAAAAACATATACCAGTGCTAATTTTTTAAGAAACTCTTTCAATAAAAATATTTTATGAATTTCAACCAACAATGACGGTAACATTTTAATTAATTAATGCTGTATGCTTCCTGTATGGAAATGTCTAATTATATTATTCCAATTAGCATGACTCTATCTTTTAACTTTCCAAATATGGGTTGAATAGCAAGGTAGAATGGTTTCTCTAGCCTTAGGTGGTACCTAGTGTAGGAGAAAGAATTCAAAACTGTGGAAAAGGCAATGGAAAACATTACTATCTTTTGGAAGAAGCCAAGGTAATTCACAGAATAATAAACAAGAGGAATTTGTGGAGAGCCATGATTGCCATGATTGCCATTTATTATTGTCACTTTTCAGGTATTTTTATCTTCATCACATACTTTTGAAATTTCTATAAATTGCAAAATTCTACTTTTGCTTTTTTACCTTTCTTAAAATAAAAGAACGTAAGATATAGAAAATGTAGCTTATTTTTTTCTCTTTTCAGGTCTATTTTGTTCATTTTAGAAAAGAAAATGAATACTGATTGGACAGTTATCACAATAAACTCAAATATGATTTTTTAAAATAAGCTTACATTAGTCCTGTTCATGCTATTAGATGACATCAAATGTGAAATACTTAATGTTGTCTAATAGCATCAACAAGTCAAACATTCAGGTTCTTCTTTTATGTGCTATGTCTCTTCAGGATGTTGGCAATCATGGCTCTCCACAATTTCTTGTCTTTTGTATTGAAGAGGTGTAGAGGCTCATCCCTTGTTCCCTGTTTAGGATGTGGTTTCCGGCTTTCTCTTTTCCAATCTTTTCACTTTTCCTTTTTGTTTATTTATTTTTTATTTTTTATTTTTTCAATTGGAGTAGATAGACTGAACTATTGCCCGGTTCACCCACATCTATTGAACAGGTTAAGAGGCTCATCCCTTGTTCTCTGTTTAGGATGTGGTTTCTGGCTTTCTCTTTTCCAATCTTTTCACTCTTACTTAGCCCCCTGCACACCAGTGGCCTTACCGCCTTGCTTGGGGTGATATGATTAAAAAAAAAAAAAAAAAAATTTCCTAATAAATTTTGTTTTTTAGTCATCTCACCTAAATCATGTTCTATCAACCATTTACTTAAGTTCGCTAGGCAGATTTTTGATTTTGTAAGTGCCGCTTAGATATGGCACAAGGCAGAAAATATGACATACTCAGTGAGGATCAAACTCACTACTCACTTGTAATAGGTTAGAGTGAGACAATCTTGCTAAACATTGCACCACGTCAAGGTGCTTTCTCTAGGCAGGTTATGCATTGTTTTTTTCTGTTCCTCTCGTCTTCAATGTTTCTTGTAAGCATAAAATTTTTCAAGCTCTCTTTCCACATTATGTGTCCTAGAAATTTCAACTACCACTTATTATTGTTATGCATAAACATCCTTCTGTTTCCATTTTCTCTAAAACATCTTTATTGTTCCCATGTTAAGTCGATACTATTCTCAGTAGAACCACGTTTCTGTTGCTGTTGTTTCAAGTCTCATCTTTCATCTGTGAGGAGATTGTCCAGCATTCACTGTTATATAATAGTAATGATTTTTGGAAAGTATTGTTCACTATGGCAATATACCTTTGGATGTCAATGTCGTACTTTCCCTTTCACTTGCTTAATCATTTTTGCAATTTAATCATCAGTTTTCCCCATTTTATTAATTTCCTATAATGTTACTAGTAATTCACTAATGGTGTTCACTAGTACATCTGTAAATTCTTTCTCTTCTTTTAACACTGCTATCTCCGTTTCTTCCAACCACTCAGGGTTTTTCGGAATTAATCTTGAAAGACAATCCACATGTGCGGATTTCTAATGAAATTATTAGACGGAATAAATTTCATCTTAAAATTGTAATTTAACAAAATTACACTCCATCTTTGCAACCTGCTTGCGGAATGAGTAGGTACTCCTTTTTTCGACCCAAAAATCAACAATAAAGGTTTATGGTCAGCTTGTAGCACGAACAATCTCCCATAACACTTCCTAGTTTGGTTTTGGTATCTCTAATTTGTAATTTGTATGTTGGACTGTCCTTTTTGTTAACAACCATGCATTCTGTCTTCTTGCAATTAAGGTTTAGTTCTTTCTTCTCACTTTCAAACACTACCTTTTAGAAATTTCTGTTTACCTATTTCAAAAAAATAGTTGAAGACTGATAAGCTAAAGTCATAAATTAGTAGTTTCTGGAACAAATTTTAAAAGTTCTTCATATATGTCCTCAGATTTATAAAATAATAATACGTAGTTATGTAAAACAGAAAGTTTTCACAAGCAAAAAAGATTTTGTCAGAAGTTTTGTAATAAAGATTTATCATTATAATATGCTCTAGTATTTAGACTAATATTCATATATATGATGTGCATTGTGATGCAGTGGATATCAGTTTGGAACGAGAAATTGGGGAGCTGAGTTCAAATTCCAGTTAAATTTATTGCATTCACTTATGTGCAAATACCCTTTACAAAAGTATCAATCCATCTATTCTCCCTCCACTTCTGAGATAAATAGCAGACAGATTGATTTCTATAGCCTTGGTTGGCAACCAGTCTACCACAAAAAGTAATAGCAACCCTGTGTGAACATTTTCTACCCAGTCAGTGATGTCTTTTATGAAACAAGATCACCCAAATGTTTATCATGTATGGCACTTAACTGACTCATTCATATATTATTTTTCATATTTGCAATATTTTAACAGCTGCACACTTAAAAATTAATTATATATCCCTTTTTCCCACCTAGGATTATCTCCAAAAACTGAAATTATTCATGACTTAATCTAAGCAAAGATAAACACATAACATAACGTTTGCTCAATATACAGTTTTTGCTTAAATAAAAGTCTTAATAAATGTAACTGATTCTAATGGAATTATATAAATGTCTGTGTACACAGCTATATGGATGTCTTAGATGTATTTGTATAGTTAGGTTTAAACACATCTTTGACAAGGCAGTCTGTGCAAGCAAACAGTGGTCATTTTGCCCTTGGGCATTATCATCTTCCAATACACATATGCCTGAGCTAATTCCATTGGATAGAACATTGAATGTGACTTCATTAACATTAATTACACTATCTTGTTAATTAACTAATAAGTGTGTCTTTAATTTCCCTTAGGGATCATTGATTTTACACTCATCATCTGATCAATTCAGGTGTAAGCAACATCTCCAGACTCCATTTTCATTTCAGTGGCAATATTCTGACTGCTTTGCAGAACTAAACTTCATTCATCCTCATTATTGCAATTAGTTAATCACTGAACAGTAACATTATCTCTTAGGCTATCCACATATTAACAATTAGTAAAACTTATTGCTAAATGCCTAATGACCACTGCTTCAGGTGCTCCCAAATTTTTCCAAGAGTTTTTCACTAATTCAGTTGTTCCTCTAAATACAGTCATCTGCCAAAGCCTTGTCAGTGGAAATATCTTCATCTTTCTTCTTTCTCTTAGAGAAAATTGGTGCTTTTAATGACAAGGTTGCTCTTTGTCAGCAGTTTGTAGTGGGAGGAGTTATGCGTTTGTAGTGGAAAGTGTTTTGAACATTCAAGACAAATCTATTCAACATTTTCAAAAGAAATGACTTTCAACATTTCTCAAATAAACAAAATCTACAAATTGAGGAATTTTATATGTTTATAATTTTATAAATAATAACATTGTTCTTGGAAGAAAAAAATAAAGAAAATTACATTTAGGAGTTAGGTAAGTGCCATATGTGAAACACACTTGGACGATCATATCTCAAAACAGACATCACTGAATGGGCAGAAGATTTTTCCACAGTAAGTTACCATTACTTTTTGTGGTAGACCCGTTGCCAACCAAGGCTATAGAAGCCAATCTATCCTGTTATTCAACCCATAGCGGAAGGGAAGATGCAAAATTATACCTTTCCCAAGGGTATTTGCATGTAATTAAATACAATGAATACAACTGGAATTCGAACACAGCCTCTCTGATTTCTTATTCTGAGCTGATATCCACTGCACCACAATGCATATCCACATTTAGAAGTACATCCACATTTAGAAGTACATCCACATTTAGAAGTACAAAGAAGAAAAAAGCATCACTGAGTTGGGTCAGAAAGTTTTTCTCATCAGAATTCATCTTACCATTTGTACGTGCATTGAATACTGTTGCCATATCTAATCGGATACTTCTGCTCTACATCTCAAGGTTTTCAACAAAATTCAAAGAAGGATCTGCAATGTAATCAGTCCTGACTTGGCATCTCAACTTCAGTCACTTTCTCACTAACACGGCATGGCTTCTTTCTGTCTTTTCTACAAATATTTCCATGGCAAATGCTCTGACGAGCTTTTTTTTACCTGGTACTCAGACTCAAATTTAAGCATGCTACTAGATTGGCATCTAGGTCCCATCCTCTTACTGTTGAAATAGTTAAACGTAACTGCTACTTCTACTCCAATAGTTTCTTTTCTCTCACTTCCTACCTATGGAACCCCCTTACCATTTACTTGCTTCCTTGATAGCTACAATCTCCAAAAATTTAAATTCATCATCAATTGCCATATTCTATCATTTTGAATCCCATTAATCTTTACCTTTTCTTCAATACCTCCTGTACACAGTTGTTTTTCTCACTGTAACCCCCTGCTCACTAATGGTGATCCTGCCTTGCTAGGGGTGAAATGATTTTAAAAAAATTATATATGTGGTAATAAAATAAACACAATCAATCTCTACCACTATAAATAAATAAACATTTTTAGCACTAAAGATGAATTAGTCAAATAAAGCTCCATAATCTTCTACTTATAATTGTTGATATATTGCAATACAGTTAGTAGTAGTAATAATAGTAGCAGTGTGAGAGGGCTTATGTGAGATGTGCCACATGGCTGGTTTAAAATTTAGCAATCAGCTGCTTAGAAAAATTCCACAGGAGAGGATGTTGATAATAAATATCAGAGCAGAAAAGAGAAAGTGTGAGGTTGAGTCCTGCCTTTAATAATCCTGAATAGAATACAAGGTAGTGTAATTCACACATTTTTCAACAACAAATCTGTCTCCTTAATAAAGTATATTTTGTCTGAAGTGTCTTGACCAGCTGGAACAGGGTATTTCAACATAAAGTATTACATGAGAAAAGAGGTGCATTTGGTGTTTATTATAAAATTAAAGTAGTTCAAGGGAATTTTCAAATAGATGGTTCATGATAAAGAATCTTTAAAAATTGGAAGTACTTCAGCAGGCACATAATACTACCTTGTCACAGCAGTTTTTGCATGTTACTTGTCTACTGTATATTTTGTATGTTTGAAAAACGGAAATTCAGTTATCATAAATCGCCTGAAGATACTTAATAGTTGATACCTAGGTTGTGGAAATAACACATTTCCAAATGAAAAAATATTCAAAAGTTCTACAATATAAATGTATTAGAGACTTTTTAATACAACTTTGTACTGATCTGATTTAATTATGATCAAAAACTAACTATATTGTATATATATAACCCTTATCTGTTTTTAATATATACATATTTTGTTGTTTTCTTTCTGCTTCCTAAGTGAGTCAGGATTTTCTGAACAATCATGTACATATATATATCTATATTAAATATATAAATTATGAAATATACATATTGTCCTAGGTCGATGGTACAACTCGGAGTTTTATGTGTTATGCAATCAAATGAATTTTTCAGACTATTGATCTATTAAACTCTCAGTTTGTAAAATGCACCTGATGATTGCATAATGAAACTTTGAGTTGTGCCATCTTGTCTATATTTCTGAGATGAGGTAGTGTTTACAGTACTTACATTATTCAGAGTAATGTCCTCATCTTTGTTGCCATTTGTAAGACATTTTGGCCATTGTCTGCTCTGAATTCTGAACCGAACCCTTTATTACAATCACTGGGGTATATGATCTTCATTCCTTGTATAGTAGTGCTTCTTTTGGTAGTCATGAGTTATCTCCCTCTAATTTTGTAAGCTACTTGTTTACCACTGCTGTAACCTGATATTGAACTCATAACTCATCATATATCCACTGGGCCATGTGTCCTTAAGGACAAGAACAACTGAATTTTTGGGACTTTTAAACCTAATGTTCAGTAACCCTTTTTTACCAGTTTTTCCTTTGTCTTTGATGATATTGTCCAGCATTCACTGCCATATTGAAGAACTGACATCACATAGCAATCCAGTACTCTGTTTCTAGTGAAAGTTTCCTGTCTCTTAATACTTTACTCAACTTTTGTAATGCATTCTTTACCATGCCAATTCACCTTTGGATCTCTGTGTTGTACTTTCCGTCTTCTGTTAGAACACTTCCCAGACATTTAAATTTTTAAGGTAAGTAGCTTACCTGGAGCATAATGCTTTTTTTACAGTTTAGATTAAGGCTGATTAATTAACCTTTTTTCACTAAATAGTATAAACACAGACAGTTTGGTGTTTTTCAGCATTGAATCTTATAAAACAGCCTTGGATATTGCTCTATCAACTTAATTTCAAATCCCTTCCACATTCTCTGTTGGTTTGAAAGAAGAATTGGAAGTGATTTTGTTATACAGACCTACCTGCCTCTATCTAAACACAACTACAATTTGGGACTTCCATTCTGTCCTGCCCAACCTCCCCAGCAATACAAAATACATTTGCTGCTTGAACTGTTTTCTTACAAACACCGAACACTGTTCAGCCCATTTACACTCCATCATTGAATAGATTTACTAGATTTGACTCTCAGCTGTGATAATTTGGCAATTTTAATGTCCTTCCCAGGGATTCTAATGGTATGTCTTTCTCTTGTTATCCCTCACTCACTCACTTTTGCAGCAGAGTCAGAATTCAGAACAACCTCTACCTAGTAATCCTCTTTCTTACTCATTTCAAACTCCTTAACCAAAACACTAAGCCTCTCTTGATCTTTACCTTTGGATTCTATGCACTACCAAGCAGAAAAATGCTCTAAGCCTTCACCCCAAGTGGCTAGGCTACTCCCCATGTGAAAGTGACAGGTTTGTGATGTAGAAAAGCACTGTAACAAATAAGAAATGCCAAACTAGATATTTTCAGTTAGTCTATATGTAGAATCTATGATCCCTAAAACTGTTTCATTTCAGGAAATAAAAAAATTGAAAAAAGATTCTTTTAATTGATTGATTTAATTGATTCTTTTAATTGATTTTTAATTGGAATTTTATTGCTATTAATATGTTTGTTGTTTCATCAAAATTGGAAGCATATGTATTTATCCTTCCAGGTGAATAACTGAGTAATGTTTGTGGATTATTATCAAGCCCTGATATGAATCGAGTACTCAGCATTTGTAGTAGTGTAAAAGCATAATAAAACAAAACAGAGCGAGAAATAGATAATAGGTTATAAGGTAGCATGTAATCATGAATAATAAAATGGAAAAGAGGTTTAACAGGCATCTTCTTTTATGTGCCATGTCTTTTCAAGATGTAGGTAGTCATGAATCGCCACTGTTTCCATTTTTTTTTTTAGCTGTAGACAAAGTTTCTCCCCTTACTATCCCTTCAGTCAATGTTCTGCCATCCATTTAACGAAGGTAGGTTATTCACTGTGTTAAATTCTCTAAGCTTTCTATTTTCCTTATGTATCCCAGCAAGTTAACTGTTTTCTGATTTCAATTTTCCTTAAAACTTCTTCATGCTTGCATGTCTGTCTGCAATATCCTTAGCATCATTCTGTTGAACATCTCTGCCATCTTCATCTACCAGATAGGAAGATTGATATTACACAGCATAACTTTTCAATATCTTTTAGTACTTTGTTTAGTTTATGATGTTGGTGATTTTATTAACTGTGCATATTACTTGTCCTTGATAGAACTCTCTAATGAGAGAGGAATGATAAACTACTTAATCTATTTTTGATAATTTATTTGCTTTTTGACATTACCACTTTATGGTAATCTAATCTTGTTTGTTATTCTTTCCTTTTGTTTAAATGGGTCTTTTTTAATCACAATTATTAAATTCTGCATCACTTTTAAAATATTTACATTACGCCATTTGTTGACAAAATGTCCAGATAATAAGTCAGTCTCATAAATAAACATTCACATCTTAAACAACATTCAAAATTTGCCTGAAGTAATAAAACATCAAATTTGAGATTGGAATGTTAATTTTACAAATTGAACTGCTATGAAAACTTGATTTATTTGGGAAAGTTATGAGAATAATCTAGAACATTTAGTGGGAACAAACAACCTTCATATAGATAGAAAATGAATTCAATAAGTAAATTAAAAATATAAAGTGGTGTAAGACAAGGAAATGTCTTCTCACTAGACTTATTAAACTTTTATAGCAAGGCAATCCAGAAAGAACTAGATGCCCAACCAGGATCTTTTATTAGCAGACACAATCTTAATAAGATATGCAGATGACACAGTGTTAATAGCAGATATAGAAAAGAAACTGCTGAAATTCATAAAGAAAAGTAAAAAGAAAGGATTAAATATCAATTGTAAGAAGATAGAATGCGTGGTAGTCTCAAAGAGGAAAAGTCCAAGAAGTGGACTACAAATCAGAAATACCAAAATCAAGTCAAGTACTGCTCATTATTAATGTTTTTGTTCTTAATTTATCCACATCCCAAAACCTTGTGTCTTAGTGACTTTACCACCTTGCATGGGGTGATACCAATTAAGAAAAAAATTGGGAAGTGTATTAACAGAGGACAGAAGTCCAAAGGTAGATTGAAATAGCAAAAGATGCATTCTCAAAGTTAAGCAAAGTATTAAGGAAAAAGATTTGTAAAACCAAATAGTTGTTGATCTTTTATGTAATATGAGTCCTTGTATATGGTAGTGAATGATGGAAAATCTATTGGCAGATGAAGATGAGAATTTGAGGTAATTTGAGATGGTGGATTTACAGAAGGATTCTGAGATACACGTGAGTAACAAGGAAGTTTTATAGAAAATTAAAAAAAACTTGTTTAGAATGAAAAAAAATCATTTTAAATCTCTAGGACGCATAATGAGGAAAGAAAACTTGGTGAATTTTATACTCACGGGACGTATTAAAGAAACCGAGGAAATCAGTAATTAACCTGTATAAAGAGCTTGAGTAAATAGCTGGTAGAGATAAAACATTTTGTTTTTTTTATAATCATTTCGCCCCAGGCAAGGAAGTTTTACTGCCCCTGGTGTGCAGGGGGTTACATAGGAGAAGAGTGATGAGAAAAAGGAACAAGTTATAGGGGCTGTCAGAGTTAAAGAAGGATGAGAATACTGGTGTGAAGAGAGCTGATTAGAGTAGAGTAGACAGGGAAAAAAACATGAGGAAAAGGATGCAAGTCAGAGAGATAGAAGATGGAAATTGACCTCACATTAAAATTCTTGGAGATTGCAGCTGCCAGGGAAACAAGTATATGGAATGGAATTCCATAGGCCAGAAGTGCAAGAAAAGAAGCTGCTAGAGTAGAAGTTGTGGTTACATTTTATTGGTTTCACTGTAAAAGTGTGGGACCTAATTGTTAATCTGGTAGCTTGAGTAGATTCATGCAGAGGAGGCACCAGGGAGCTAAGTTTATGGGAGTAGAATCCATGAAAGTATTTGTAGAAGAGACAGAGGGAAGCCGGTGAGAAAGTGACTGCAGCTGAACTATCAAGTCGGGATCGATCACATTGCAAATTCTTTGTTGCATTTTGTCAAGAATCCCTAGGTGAATATCAGAGCACTCAAACAGATGTGACAGCAGTACATGGGTGGATGGTAGATTTATATGTGTGCAGGATGGATTCAGACAGAAAAAACTTCTTGGCCCTACACAATGAACTGGCCTTCTTAGCAGTAGATTTAGCTATGGAGTTGATGTAGTCATTCCAGTTGGGATCAGCTGAGAGAGTTAGGCCGAGGAGGCACAGTGTTTTGCTTTCAGGAAGACTAGCCTGAGCCATGCTAATGGGGGGGTAGGAGCGATTGTTTATGGTGGTTCACAGATAGCAGCTTCATTTTGGAAGAATTAAAATTCATGAGCCATTTCTTACCCAAGTCCACGACAGATTGGAGGTTCTTTTCAGGCTCAGCAGCCAGGTTTGCTTTGTCAGGCTCAGTGGGTTTCAGATCGAGGTGAGAGTAAATGGTGGTGGAGTGATAAGTGTCATTAAGAGATACAAATGAGAGAACATCTTGGGGAGCCATGATCGCTTAAATTCAGAGTGGGAACTGCTTTTATAAGAAGAATTATATTAAGTAAGAATCATTTATAATTAATTTATTGAAGTGAAAAATTGATGAGCTTCTCCACTTTCATTTAAAACATTGTACTAGCAAGGTAGGCCAATATATCTTTTAGTGAAAGAAACTTCTTTGTGCCAGTATGGCTGGAATTGGTAATTCTAGCAGACTGAATGGAATCAAAAGTGTTGATTATCAGGTGATAATAATAGCAAAAATATTCCTTTAATTTCTAGAATCTGATAATTTCTAGAATTCTAGCTAAGGTTATTTTTTTTATTGTAGTTGTAATTTTATTTCTCTTTTTATTCTGTTTCTTTTAACTTTCAATTTGTTTAGCTCTCTTCAGTTTTTGGTACTTCTGCATTCATAACAGTGAATGCTGGTCAATTTTGTCACAGATAAAGAGGAGACTTGAAGCAGCAAAGAAATGTGATTCTATAGAAGGGGGCTGAGAGCGACACAGATGGAACAAGTGGGACACATCACAAAGAAAGAATGCCTGTAAATTTTTATACTCATAAAACAGACTGAAAACAAGAGAGACAAAGGGAAACAGTGAGTAACCAAACAAGATTGTATTAATGATGGCATATCAAGGAGTTTGAGTTTGAGTTTGAGTTTTGTTTAACAGTAAATCAACCTCTGTAGGTTATTTAATGCCAAAAAGGTGGGGTTTTAAGGTATTAAAATGTCCGATTATAGTGAGAAGGTTGATTTAATCAGATTTTGATCAACATTTTTTTGTTATACTTTTTTATTTTAGAAAACTGAGAATGTCTTCTACTTTTGTATTCAAAAATGTTTTGCTGAGAATAATTTTTTTCCTTCAAAAATGTGTTGTTGGTTATATTTTTCTATAAAAGTCTATTTTTATGTATATATTTCTATAAATGTCTATGTTTATATTTTCATAGTGTTTTGACCCCAGTTTAGGGGTTAACCATTTGCCTATAGCTGGGACTTTAATAGGTGCTATCACTCCGGGTCAGGGTGGACCTGAGATTAACAGTAATTAAGAAGTAGTTCCATGCTCCTCACAACCTCCCAATGAGAGGCCTGGCATAACAAAGATATAGAGGATTAGTCACAAGACAAATATTACTGAGAGCTGCAAAGGATAGGAAGTTGTGAAGTGCCATGATTTTCCACATCCTGAATAGTTAGGAAGAAATCATATCATTTTCAGATTTTTCCCATCTGTTAATTAAGGTACCACTGCCTTTACAATCACAAATCTCATAACCCATTCAGGGCTAAGTTGCACCCCATCTAGTGCAGCCATAGCAACAGTTGTGCTTTTTAATCATGACAACCTCATGAAATCCAATTCTCTCTAGGCTAGTTTGAATGCAGAATTCTTCTTTTCCTAGACTGGATGCCAACCAAGGTTATAGGGCTCAATCTGTCTTGGTATTTTACCCATAGCTGCAAGAAGAGATGGATTTATACTTTTTCAAAGGTTATTAGAGCATAAGTGAATGTTATGAACTTGACTGGAATTCGAACTAGGCTTTCCGGTTCTTCAATCCAAGCCAATATTCATTACACCACCATGCCTCCGCTTTACTTTGCATTTTGTTATTTTTTACACTGTACTCTCTCTTTTATCTTCCTTCAAATCTTTCTCTTCTTAATTTCCTCCACAGATTGTAATACTGCTAGTATTTGAAAACAGCTGGATTAGAGTAATCAAATTCAAATATTTAATCCCCAATTCCCAGATTAAAGAAAATTTAATAATATTAAATGCATTATCTAATTTTTGTTGCTACAAAGTAATTCAATGATTGAATTGGATAGAAACTGTGGGTACTATTGTTCAGTTTCCATTTTCCAATGGTTAACACCTGTTTATAATACATTCATAAAGTAAAAATCTATGTCTTTTGGTAAAAACAAAATATTTACTTTCCATCTCAACAGCAAAACTGTCAAGGCTGACAAAGTAAACCTGGCTGATGTTCTTGAAAAAGACCTCCAATCTGTGATGAAATGAGATAGAAAATGGTTTGTAAATTCAAATGTCTCCAAAATTATCTGTTCTTCTTTAACCACCATAGATTACCTTTTTTACCAGCCATCAGAATGGCTGATGCTAGTCACTTAAAGAGTGGAGCACTGTGCCTCGTCGGCCCCACTCTCTTCAGTCACTTAAGTGCCATACATGATACACGCTTGGGCGATCATGTCTCAAAAGAGACATGACTGACTGGGCAGAAGATTATCCCGCAGTAGGTTGCCATTGCTTTCTGTGGTAGACTGGTTGCCAACCAAGGCTATAGAACCAAATCTGTTCTGCTATTTAACCCATAACTGGAAGGAAGAGATGGATTAATACCTTTTCCCAAGGGCATTTGCGCGTAAGTGAATACAATGGATTCAACTGGAATTCGAACTCGGCTCCCCGGTTTCTCATTCCAAGCCGATATCCACTGTACCACAACGCACATCCCACTCTCTTAACTTGCCTAAAACAGAACAACTACATTGAATCTGTAGCAGCATCTACTGCTAGGAAGGATTGATAAACATTGTTCTGCTTTAGATTCCATCTTGCACATTTATAAATCTACCATCACCCATATTTTGAATACTGTTGTCATATCTGGTAGAATGCTCCTGTTATTCATCTTGAAGTTCTTGATAAAATCCAAAAAAAAATCTGCAGTGTAATCAATCCTGACTTGTTATCTCAACTTCAGTAACTTTATCACTGATGTGATGGTCTTTTCTACAAATATTTCCATGGCAACTGCTCTGACAAGCTTTTTTTTTGCCTGGTGCCCTGACCACATAAATTTACACATGCTGTTAGATTGGCATCTAGGTCCCACCCTTTTACCATTGAATAAGTTAAATAAAACCGTTTCTTCTACTCTAACAGTTTCTTTTCTTGCACTTCCTTTCTTTTACTTGCTTCCCTGATAGCTACAACCATCAAAAGTTTAAACATTGATTTCCATCTTCTATTTCCCTGAATTCTATTCATCTTTTATCCTTTCTTTTTTTCCCCTCTGTGTCTTTGTGTTGCTCTTACTCCCTATGCTCTATTAGTGGTTCTGCCTTGTTTGGGCGATATGATTAAAAAAATTAAAAAATAGATAAATAAAATTCCTTAATAAAAGCAGAGTTATAAGTAGTTACAAAATTATTTTTGGATGTGTATAAGATAACAGATGCCTTTGTATAATAAACTGTGTAACATATACCACACAGTGTTGACAGGTCATGGAAGTACCCCAATGACCTGATTTAAGTGAAAAACGACCTAAAGTGATTTTATTCTTTCTATAAAAAAAACCCTTAGTATGTCTACTTTCATCCTTGATGTAGAAAATTGTTTATTTGTTATAAAACCAATTATTAAAAACAAGTTGCTTTGCTTAACAACTGTATCTGACATGGGAATTGAACAAAGGCAATGCCTACATTTATACAATAATGTCCTTATGTGTTGTGTTAAAACTTTACCTTAGCCCACCAAATGACTATAATTCTATATCAATTGTTGAATCAACAATTAAAGCTGAATTCTTTGAATTTTGCATGCATACTGAATCAACCAAAATATAACATAATAAAATGTTACTTTAGATTGATAGAACTCAGTTATTCCTTTGTTGAATACAATTTTCGGAGGCAACACAGCTTTAAATTTGGCAAATTTACATTTGAAAGAAAATACATTTGCGTTTCATTAACCCATATCCTCCTGACATCAGTTTAAACTTGCACCTTTTTTTTATGTATCATGGCCCTTTTGCATAAAATTCATATTTTTCTAGTTTTTAGATTAAATCTTTCTGAGGTAGTTCAGTGAAATTATCACTTGCCAAAATTATAGTTAATAGTTAGATTTTTTTGCTGATATGTCTATCTTTTATTAATCATTTACTGAGTGTGAGAAAATAAAAGAGAAAAGAAAACACTATTAAGAAGAAATTCACACTATTTACAGTGTTCAGATTGTTGTCCTCATATTTGTTGTCATATTCATGACATTTCAGCTGTTATACACTCCAGCCTTTTTCAGGTGATTAAAACCCTTTATTTTGTTCACCAAGATAGATTGTTCTACTTCTGCATGCCCTGCCTCTTCCAGATATCTCAGTTTTAGTTGCAGTTATTTTCCTTAGTAACTCAACTCTCCAAATTGAATTTTTACTTGTTGGTATTTTGTAGCCTCCCATTGAATATTTGTGAAGCAAAAATTAATAACATTACAATTTCTTTTAATCATTTCAACCCAAGCAAGGCAATAAAGCCACTAGAATGTAAGGAATTACTGAGTGTTAGAGAATATGAGAAAAACTACTATTAAGGAGAGAGAACAAGAAAAGAACAGGAATTAAGAAGACGGAAGATAACAGTTGACATTGCATTTCAATTTTTGAACATCAAAGTTGTTAGGAAAGCAAGAAGCCAGAAGGGAGTTCCATAAGCCAGAAATGTGAGAGAATAAATTTTTAGAATAGAAGTTATGGTTATATCTAGCCATTTCAATTATAAGATGATGAGAAAGTTTAGAGAAGTTAGCAATAGATCAGGTTAATACTTTATAGGATTATTTTTTACAGAAAACCAAATTATTTTGTTTGGTTCCACTGTTTATTTTCAAATAGGCCTGAGTGATGCCCACTCCCTGAACACAAACAAACTAGATACTTCTCTCTGTTTCTCAATGAACATTTCACAGACAATGATTACATATTATTATTTTTGTTTTATCCATTTTTATTGTCACAATGCCAAAAATGACAAATGAATAACTAATAATCCTACTCTAACCTTGTGTAACCTTTTCTTTTTCTTGTTCAGTCAAATCTGATTTTGTCAGCCATTGGAAAATACCTTCTCCTTATCATCTCTTATCGGTATTTGGCCGTGTATGGTTAAAGCATTTATTCTAACCATGAAACCTGAATTTTAAACTCTTCTTCTTTTTCTATATGCCATTTCCCATCAGGACATTGGCAATCATGGCTCTCCACAATTTCCTGTACTTTTTAGCTTTTAAAATTTGTTTTTCTTTTTATTATCTCTCCTTGTTCCAATATCCATTTACTTAAGCTCACTATACTCAAATTTTCAGGAAGGTAGCTTCTTGAGCCTGAAGATGTCATCTCAGAATGCATATTATTGAAACATGACTGCAAACATAACATGGGTTGACTCTTAAGTAAGATTGGATAGATGGAACATTCCAGAAAACTGTGCTGGCATGAAATCTCTTGTTATTGTACCAGAATGTTCATGTGCACTGGCCTTATTCAAACTGTTCATCACACCAGATTATGTACTCTGTCCCAGAAACTGTAACTAAGGTCTGTTTAACATAGATGCTGTGTAAGCCAGAGGTGGTCCCTATCAGATGGGGATGAATAGCCAGTATATTACTGATTGTAAATAAACTGAAGCTAATTGTACACTGAAACTCACTCAACCATTCATTTATTAAGTGCTGTTGTCAGTTGGAATTTATAAAATCTTTCTCTTAAAACAATTTTCAGAAAAATGGCATCCAAGTCCAGTTGCTATTATGGCTTTTCCTAATACTGATGTGGGTTTCCTTCCTTGCTTTTTGTTTGAATTAGTGTGGAAAGTCAACATCTTCATTATGCTATTATTTTCTCTTTAAGTTAAATGCACTATCCAATTTAGTTGTTGCTGCTGTTGAAAGTTCTCAAGTGATGTGGATTCTGTTATCTGATATATTGTTTGTTATTCTCTGATTCAAGTAGATAGCATTGACATGTTTCCTAAGAAAATGGTTACTGCAATTGTGTCTTATTTTTTGGAAGAACAAAGATGCAGGTGAACCAGAAGTTGTTCATGCTTGGACTAGAATGCTAGTCCTACTATGAGAATAATTGTAGCTAACGGCTGGCATTCATATTGATATCCAATCAATATCAACTGTATCACCATGAAAAGGGGTATAATGTTGCAATACTTGTAAAAACTAATGACCCTCGGCTAAAAACATCACCAATAATAAAGTGTACCAAAGCAGAAAACAGATATTTCACAAAATGTATTGCCAGTATGTGAGGTTCAAAGAAGGACAGTCCTCCTAAACCCTACACATATCACTTGCTCAAAACCATTTTTAAACAATAATATATATATACATATATATATATATATATATATATATATATATTGTTTTTCTTTAATCTGAAGTAGAAGAGTAGGAAGGTAAATTCCAAGAACCTGATCCTAATCAATATTAAAAAAATTTTAACATTAAAAAGTGATGCAGGCAGAGAGCTGCATTAAGAATATAGAGGCAATATAAAATTTAGAGAAAATTTAGAGAAAATTTTCAAAATTCCAAGGTGTTGGGCACCTTTGAATTTTGAAAATTTTCTCTAATTTATATATATATATAAGAAAAACTTGGCAATCATTCATGCTTACAATAAAAAGAAATGTCAAATGGATGGTTTTTCCCTTGATGCCACTATTATTTCAACTATCTTCACTCCTTGGTCATGGTTATTGATTTAAAAAGTGATAAATAGAATTTTTAATAAAATCAGAGAATATGAAAGTGAATTTATACATTTTCTTTGTTCTTGAGAATTGTCAGCAAAAATAATAAACACTATTTATTCAATTGTCTATAAAAAATAAATTTTACTTTTAAGTGAATATATGTGTTTGTGCATGCATGTATATATGTATCTATGTATATATGCATACACAAACACCTTATATATTCAGTAAATGTAAAATAAAATTCATCCTGATAATGGTCAAAAGTATAGCTCAAATCACTTGAAGAAGTAAAACATTCAGACAATTTTATATAATTTATGTTCCGAAAAGAATAAAGTTATAAGAACACATGAAAAACTATATAAAAATTTAACCATAGCACCTTGTCTGTCATTTTTAATGAAACTTGCATAAGTAAGTATAAGAATTTTGATGAAAAACATTTCTTCTGTTACAGCTGTAAAATCAGGTCATTTGTACAACACTAGCAACTAATCCCTGTAATATTACTAAACAAATAAAATGTAATTATCTCATTTCTAAAGTCAATAAAATAATATTCAATTTAGCATGCCCTTTGCACTTTAGAATAAGGTAAATTTAATGTCATCAGTTTATAGTTTAAAAACAGAGATGTCCACTCATACATGCATATCTACTGAATATAACATTTATTGCAATAAGAAATAATGTCAGATTATAAATAAAAATCAATTCATTCCTTAGAAATTAATTTGTTTATGTTTCAGTGACAAAAATGAAGTTATCTGATTTGGGTTCCAAAAGATCTTAGTGATGTGTTTTCTTTCATAAGGGTAATTGAAATGTTGCTTTGCTGCGGATGTCCTGCTGTGAATGGCTGAGTGGTCTATGTGATAGTAACCTCTACATAAGGAAGATGCAGGTTCAAACCTTGCTGATGTGCATATTTGTTTTATTAAAGTCTCTCACCAACACAGCCAGGTAGTCAATAATTATACTGTTTAAACAATAGTGATGTCTACTTAACCATGTGTGTCTACTAAATTTAATGTATGTCATCATCAGTAGTTTTATCTTGAATCCAAAAATTTAATTTCCTCTTTGCTGATCACTTCCTTTATGATGATGACTAAATTCACTGATGACTAAATTCACTGTTAACATGCAAGTAAATCAAAACCTGCTCTTGTCATTCATTCCTTATTGCCACTTAGTGTTGCAAGAGTTAATTGGAGGTGTAAAAAAAATCAGAGTAGTAGAAAATACTGATGGTATGAATTTGTTTAAGGTAGATCTTAACTGGCAAGGAATTGACCCACACACTAGATTTCCTGACCTTTCTCATATGGAATGAGACATGCAGTATTCAGTTATGAAATGGTAACACACTGCTGCTGACTCTGTTATAATTTTGAGTGGCACTTTTTGTAGCATGTCCATCATGCATAGCCCCCATCCTCTATATGTTCAACTGTTAAGATCTGTTGTAATTGTCATCCACTTGTTCCATCATTGGTGTCTTTGGGTTTAGGCATGCTTAGTCTGAGTCTTTGTCTTCAGCCTTGGCAACAAGAAGTTTAGAACACCTGATGGGATTACTCTCAGAGTCATTAGAAAATGCAAGCCCCTCCAACATGACAAGGGCCAGCCATCAGAGGTACACATAGAAACATACACACATATATATTTTGCAGTGGATGTTGGAGTAAACAGTGCCAAATGATTATAATTGCTTGAGGAAACAAACTATAAATAATGTATGTAGCAATAAGAAATAATATATTTCTGAAAATAATTCACCATATTTTTGTGCTTATATACAAATAAATCATAATGGATGTGAATGATGCAAATTCTATCATTGTGTAAAATGCAGAATGTCTATATTTTGATAACAATTATACTGGTGTTAAGTAAAAAATAAAAGAATTGTGACCTTTAATTTTAAAATAAAAATGCTATTCTTAACATACTAACTGAAAAAATATGACATTCTTACATTAATATACAGGTATTAGAATGATGTACCATTCTTTCTTTAAATGGCTAATGCAAATTTGACTTGCTGCTGAATATAATTAGGTAATTATTTACACGAAATTTGACAGGGGTTAAACTTTGTGACTGTAAATATTATATTTCATTCTAACAGTGGTCAGGAAAAGTTTATGGTTTGACAAAGTGGGGAAATATCTCAGTTGATGTGCTTTAAGCTGGATAAAATTTATAAATATTTTAATGAATACAAGAAATAGAATTCTGAATTTCTCTTTAAAAAAAAGTAAGTGTACAAAATTGTTTTATTAATACTCAAGTATAAAAGCTAAAATTCTGAAAAAGTGTTTGCAGAAACAGAACAGAAATTTGATCAAAATTATAATTTGAAAAACTGTTTTTTTGATAAAAATAATTTTTTTTAATCATTTCACCCCAAGCAAGGCAAGACTACAACTGGTGTGTAGAGAGTTACAGTGAGAGAAAAGAAATAAAAAGAACAAGGTACAGGATAGAAAGGATGGTAGTTGACATTTGCATTTAAACTTTTGGAGATTGTAGCCATCAGGGGAGCAAGAAGGGTGTTGCACTGGTTGGAAGTGTAAGAAAAGAAGCTGATAGAGTAGAAGTGTCAGTTACATTTGACTGCTTGGATGGTAAAAGGGTGAGACCTAGATGCCAGTCTAATAGCACAAGTAAATTCATGTGGTTGAAGCACCAGGGAAAGAAGCTCATTAGAGCGAGAGCCATACAAATATTTGTAGAAAAAGAGGGAGAAGTGACTGAAGTAAAGTCACTAAATTGGTATTGATTATACTGCAGGTCCTTCTTTGGATTTTGTTGAGTATGCCAAAATGAATAGCAGGTGCACCTGACCAGATATAGCAACAGTACTCAATGCAAAGATAAATGGTATAATAAAATATTTGCTCACATTTATCTGGCAAATACTCATTTTGATATTTTAAATAATTTCACCCTCCAAAAATGCAATAAAGCCACTAGGACTAAAGAGATTTCTGAGAGTAAATACAGAAATTCAAATATCTGGTAAGTATTTTAAAAGACAATGGAAAATATAACACTGAATTCTAAAGGCATACTAGGACAGTGGAAGATGCTATACAAAATATAAAGTATTAAGAAATAGAAAAAATTTATTAAAAAAAAAGTACTGAACAACAACATAGTATCACTACTCATATATAACAGTGAATGCTGGACAATTTCCTCACAGATAAAGTGGAAACTTTAGAAAACAGAAAGATGCAAAGATCCTTAGCAGCAAAAAGGACACTTAATAATTAGAATCAGAAAAAGTCAGTTGAAGTCATTTGAGGGAAGAGGATTTGAAAAATTTGATACTCGAAAGACAAACTGAAAGGTAAGAGGACTAGAGGAAAATTGCTTTTAATAACAAACCTCTAAATGAATTACAGAACAGGAAATATGAAGGATAGTAAAAAACAAACATTGCTAATCACTACAATGGATTGGAAGTTGTGGAGATCCATATCCTGAAAGAATATCAAAAAAGATTGAAATTTCCAATCCAACTGTCTGTCTTCAGATATATATAGTAATAAATAAGTCTCTGGTTGTGTAGTTCTTCTGATTCAAGTATAGAGATTGTATCAAGAATCTGGTTCCATCTGAACTCACAGACATTGACAACACTCATAAATTAATAGCAAATGTTGCTAGATAAATACCTGGGATCAACCATAAAATGGCACATCAAGGAGTTGGGTACAACACTTGAATAAGTTCAAGTGGAACTATACACAATGACAAATCCATGCAGACAATTCTACATCATTGGCATTACTTAAGCTTTTTCATTGATGCCATCATCAGAATCTAGCAAAAAGAGATCAACTCAAGAAAACTTTGAGTAAAACAGCTGTTCAACTCAAGAAGGGTTCACCTATTGTGTTAAGGCTTTTATTCAGGAGATGCATGAAGATGCCTACACTATTTCATCTTAGAGCAATTGAGATGCAGTAGACAAGAACATGAAAGGATTGTATTTCATATGCTATCAAAAATACACTTATTCATATGAATAGATGAAATACACATGATTTTGACCTGAAAAAAAAAAATGTTTAATACAATTTTTAGATATGAACAAGTGCTGAAAAGTTATCAGTCCAAGTCTCTTGCTACTCTATCACTACTTTCATAAAAATGTTCAGATGGACTACATTTCTTAGTTTCACCAGTTCTAAACTTTATAGTTAAGATCCACAATATCATGCACCTCATAGCAAACCATCCTCATTCCCTTTGTATTCCATTGGTGAGATGTAAATTCTGCTCAAACAGCTTCTTCCCACAAACTACTACTCTGTGCAACTGACTCCCAAGAGGATGCTTCCCTATTCAAGTCTAGGTTTAGACATTATCTTCCTCACTTATCTTCTTAAGCTGTACCTCTTACCTCCTATTCTGTAACATTCTACTATGAGTGGCTCTTGGGTCTTGTATAAAGTGAACAAAATTGTAAAATAATATAAAAACACCTTTAAAACAATTATGATGCTTGATCATTTGGCCAGATTTGGTGAAATGAGTTGACACAAGAATTTTCAGCACCCTTTTGGAAATTTTTGGAAATTTTTTTTTTAACATACAATTTGGTAGTGGTAATCAACACAGAAATTCCTTTATTTGAAAAGGTATTACATCCCAAATAATTATTTTTGGCAAAGTGTTGATATAAGGAGATAAACATTACTCAGAGCTTATTGAATGCAAGAAGGATACAAGGAAACAGTGATTACATACCTTAAAGACTTGTGTAGAAAGTATAGGAAAAAATACAAAATTTGCTATGATAAGAGGTACAAAGGTTAGTAAGTTGTGGAGAGCCAAAATCGGCTACATCCTGAAGAAAAAAATGAAGTCTATTAGTACTGTATTTTTTTTTATTAAGAATAAATTAAAGATAGAAATGAAATTCTCATTATGATCTGATAGCAGACATATAAATGAGAATGCAGGACCTCCTACAGAAGGTAGTAACAGAAAGCAAGAAGAAAGGACTGAGCACAAACTTCAAGTAAACTGAATGTATGGTCATCATCAGAAATGCCAACTACAAGTCAAAGAAAATAAAATAAAACAAATAAAGAAATTTAAATACCTGGGAAGGGTTCTGACAGAGGATGGAAAGTGCAATGTTGAGATCCGAAGGCACTTTGGCATAGATAAGGATGCATTTCAAAAGCTAACAAGAGTACTGAAAGACAGGAAAATTTCATTGTAAACAAAGAAGAGAGTGCTGGATTGCCATGGGATGTCTGTTCTTCTGCATGGCAGTGAATGTTAGATGATCTCAAGGATAAAGGAGAGGCTTGTGGCAGCAGAAATGTGGTTTTACAGAAGGATGCTGAGGCTACCATGAACTGAGCATGTAACTGACAATGAGATGTTGGAGCTGAGGGAAATGAGGAGAAAACTAATACTAAATATAAGGAAGCAGTAGATGAGGTTTCTGGGACATGTAATGAGGAAGGAGGGCCTGGAAAATTTAATACTCACAGGATGGATAGAAAGACAAGGGGAAAGCAGCATGAGATCTACTTGATGGGCTTGAGCAAATGGATGGGAGAGCAGAGTTTAAGAGAGATACCAATAAGAAGAGTGACAAGAGACAGAGGCAAGTGGAAGTCCATAATTGCCTATGTCCTGAAGTGACACGGCACATGGAGAATAAAATATAATGGTTCAAATCCAGACCAACCAACTACTTATATGAGTTTTGATAAAAAAATGTATTGGGACTGTTGCTATGGTAACAGAGCCAAAATATACAGAGTGAAGATGCTTGAAACAGATTGACCTTGAATTCTGTTGTGTTAAGATATAACATTCTTTCTCACTTCCATTATAACAGTGCTTAGAAAGAAAGTGTGCAGAGTGTAGTCATCTCATCACACTATAGAGGTTCTATCACTATTCATCCATGATTTTAAAGCAGTTTTTTGGCCAAGCATAATATTCCTTAGATATAACAACCACCATATTCCCTAGATCTCATCCATTGCAACTTTTTCCTCTTCAAAAATCAAATCAAATCTCACTTGAAAGGAAGAAGATGACAAGACATTGAAGAAATCCAAGAGAATGTAATGAAGCAGCAGCTTATTATCCCAAAAAAACAGAGTTCCAGTAATGATTCCATCAATGGAAACAATACTAGATAAAGTGTGTAACTTTAGAAAGCGAGTTCTTTGAAAGAGATTAAATGCTAGAATGATATGTTTTGTAGTTTTCTTTTTATAGTACCAGTTCTGATACTTTTTGATCAGACCTCATACACTCAAATGCAAGTCAGGTCAGGAATTACTTTCTATGACTAGATACTGTTGTCCTTAGAGAAGGGATGAGTAATCTAAAAATCAAGATGGTGCTCTAAAAATCTGCTTTGTCAGGGAAGAACTTAATTTGGATTTCCAATTTCTAAAAAGTCATTTAAGCACTTTTCTAGTTTTTATTTAAATTAAACATTATATATTAAGATGTTCTGAAAGTAATTATATATTATACGACTATGAATTATAAGTCAACAAACCAAAGCAAAACTAACACTGAACAGTAGGAAGATGTGTCTAGAATTAGTTTATCATCCTTTCTATCTGACAGTGTGTTGTGCATTTCAGACTTTAAAAGGATTATAACTTTAAAAAGTCACATATATATTCAAAAAATTTAAAAACTACACTACTCTTATAGAAGCATTTAAAAATATTTGTATAGTGTATATGGATGGAATATACATGTCAGCTGAGGTTTAATAGATATAAAGACGGCAATTGTGACATATCCCAAATTTCTCAGTTTGGAAGACAAAACCACACTGAATGAATTTTGAAAGAGGCTGTTGGACTGAATTTACCAGAGATTTGGTTAAAAACTCAATGTGTCCTGTTCAAATATCCATGGTGAATTGGTAAAACTTGCAATATAGAAATGTATGTCTCTCATGAGGTTTCATTTGAGACCTGTATGTAAGATTACAACAAAAATTTATTTTTACATTACATTGTTACAGGTGATAAAAAATTGGTTTTGCATGTCAACAGAAAATGAGAAAAGAGTGATTGTCATAAAATGGGAAACCATTGCCAATACCAAATCAGGGATCCTATCCATAGAAGCCCTTTCTTTGTATCTAGTCAAATCCAGAAAATTTACCTAGATGGAGACCAACCAGCTACTTATACGAGTTTTGATAAGATTCTACTTCTTGCTCAAAGACCACAATCAAGGGCACATTCGAGTGGAATATGAAAAATGCTGTTCATCACAAAATGTGAGAACATAGAAGGATCAACACTGCAGAAGTTTATTGCCAGTAACTTGATCATCTAAACAATGTATTTTATTGAAGGTTTTCTGCTTTAGTAAAGAGAAAATGTCTTATTTGCAAGTATGACACTACAAGGGCACATTCTGTAAAAGAAACCCAGGAAAAATAATATCATTAGAATGGGAGGTTCTTTCACATTGTCCATATATACCAAATTTAGCACAATCAGATGTACATTTTCTTCAAGCACCAGAATATTTGATAAGAGGCAGAAGATTAAGAAACAAAAAAGAAGCAAAAATCTTTCAAACTTTTTCAAGGAAATACTCATATTACATTAAATGTATAATCAAAATTTCCCATTAAGTTGCAGTCATTAAAGATAAAAAATATCTAAATAAATTTAATTTACATTTGTTATTATATCTTTTCTGGTAAAACATAATTACTTTCCAAGCAACCTATACCCTTGTGCAAGTTAGATGAAATGAAACAAATAATGTCTTCCTAGGATTTTTCACACTTTTGCTGATTACGTATACACCATCTCTTAGCCTTATTTTACTCTTCCAACCACATTTTTCTTTACACTTTGGACTGATGGGTCCAGTTTGCCTTGATAACACAACTGACAGTTGAAGGGCTGACACTAACAATAGCTGCAATCTCTTTGTAAGCCTTGCCATTGTGTTTGTGCAGCATTACAATTTTTGTACGCTTCCTTGGAGTAATGTCCATTGCAGACAATGGCCATAGGACAACTAATTAACAGTCAAGACAATGGTGTCTGGACATGATAAAAATCTGATACAATCACAGGTGATGCAATATTTTTCAAGGCTAAACAAATATCATCATATGCCCCAAAAATAAATTCATATTACTGCGTACCACTGCAAATTACTTAATCAAAAATAGAAATAAATTATACCCTGACACTCTAGTGTGTCAACAACAGACCATATGATGAAAGACAGCAAATTAAAACAGTTGTTTCAATTTGCACAAGGGTGTATATAGATTCATATAACTGCATAATAGTGAAAATTTTGGTGAAGAAATAGAAATCAGTTACACCCTGTAACTCCAGTAGGTCTGAAACTGACTGTATGGTAAAAGAAAGAAAACTAAAGCAGTTGTTTCATTTAATTTGCACTAAAGTGTAATACTCATACATACAAACATAGAGGGATGACACAAAAGAAATATTTATTTCAAGTTATAATGTTTCTCAAACCTATGAGGAGTTTTGAATTTTTGTTAACTCAAAGACTTTTAGAATTAAAGTCATCTTTTATTAAATTCCACTTGAACATTACAATCAAAATCATCTGGATTAAAAGTTATTATTTTAATCAAACCAATTAGAAATTATTCCTAATTGACAATTAAAGGTTTTTATTTCTAATTAGCTAGCTCCCCAATTTGTAACTCAAAAATTCAAGAATATTGCTTCTACTACTTACCTAAGAAATAAAAAATGAGTCAAATGAACTACTTGCTTCTTTTGTCCATTCTCATAACTTGATTGTGGTCTTTGAGCAAGAAGTAGAATCTCATAGTTCCATTCATGTAACCTTGTAAGGCTGTATCAAGTTCCTCTCAGTCATTCTTCTTAATTGGTCTTCTGTGAAACTCTTCGTTATTTCAGACTAACTCTGATGCTTGAATGAAGATGATCAAGAGACAAAAACCTTAGCCAAAATTGGTCCATTTAGCTTTCTTTGGTCATTCCATTAGACTTGTCTTTGAGGTTAGGAAAATTCTTACTCAAGACAAGAAGCCAATATTCTCACAAATAATTACCATACCTATAATAAAAGTAACTTATTTTCCTCTCTTCAGTTAAAAATGGATGCTAGTAATGAATATGATTTTTTTCTTTTGACATGATTATATGAGTGACTCTCTGAACAGTTGAAGTAAATTGATCTTAGCCATATATATTTTCACTAGAAATGTAAAAACATACTGAAAGAATTTCATTAACTTCAGTTCTTTTAGGATATTATCTGAAAGTTATAGTTTAAGCAAAACAATTATTAAATTTTTGAGTATGTACTATTAAATAATGACCCACCAATATGATTTACCTTCATGTAAAAATGTCATTGTAAATGGTTAAGAAATGTAATCATGCATTAAGGAAAAGTGCTGAAGAGCAATGTAATATTGGTGTTCTCAAATGCTCAGTGAATGCTAGACAATTTTCTCACAGATTAAGTGATAACTTTACAAAAGGTAATGATGTGGAGATTTCAGTTGTACGACTTCTATTAAGTACATATCAGAGAAAAACATTTGTTTTGAGATATTTTTCCTTCATTGGTTCTATGAAAGCATACTGAAAATTTCTCAGCCTAGCCAAGAACGAGATGCCAAAGAATTATGAAACACAGACTCATACTCACTCTGCAGTTCAGAAGACTTGTTATGTCATTTCTCAGATTTATTTAACCTTCCAAAAAAATCCTTATCTTTAGTCCTTGAAATATTACTTTGGTGTTATTCTCACCATTTTTTCAACAATGATGTACACTCTGTAGAAGCCACTTATTTTAGAGTAAGAGACACCACTCCAAGTAAGGAGATAATGCCACCAGGATGTGAAGGGCCACCAGAAATGAAAGTGAAGTAAACAGCTTTAGTAGGTTCCTGAACCAAATTCTAAACAGAAAATTGGAGATAAACTTCTACTCTTGCGGAGAAGTATAAACTGAATGATAGTTGAATCTTTCAAGAAATTTTCTCCCTTTCTCTTTTAAGATTTGGAAACAAGAAATAGATGAAGCGAAATCTAGTCAGTGTATGTACTGAAACCTCAAATTCTTCAAAATATCTGTTGTCTTGTTAACCTTGCAAGCCTTGTTCAGTAAAAAGGGAATCCGTTTTCACAGATTCAATTGCCTTTATTATTTTTAATAATTCTTTTAAACAGAAAACAAGGTTAGAAGAATATTTTGCATTAACTGGTTGATCCTTTTGAAAATTGTCATTTATCAAAGTACCTTCCTTATCCCCTAAAACCATGTCTATGATTTTATACTGCTTACTTTTGGTTCTTCAGTTTCTGTGGCTGAGGAGAAATTGACTGCTGTCACTGCATAGACACTTGCTTGGTTTGCAGATCATAATAGTGTCGATATGTTTCAAAAACAGTAACAAGTTGATCCAAAGAATTATCCCTAGATCACTGAAAATGCTGCATAGTTAGCCATGGATTTCATTTCTAGCCTGCATTTATCATTTTAGCACCCAGTTGGCTGATAGATTCTGCATAGCAGCTGCTCATAAATTATAAATCAAATACCTTTCCTGGGTATATCTAGTCTCACAGTCTTTCACCAGGATTTGTCAATTGGCCCAAATTAAGTCATGAACATGATCAACATTTTCAGGAAGTAACACCATTAAAAGTATAAAAGAGCATGCTGCATCTTGGGTCTCAAAATTTCCATGATGGAAATTAGTACACTATTTCATCCCAGTTGAATAAGACAGAAGCTTTAGGTGTATTATTTGCTTTATGCACTTAAATATTTTCTTTAGAGTTTTATTCTGCAGGAACAGGAACTTCATGATAGCTTGGAGTTCCACACTTGGAAATCCCACATTTTCCATTGATCCAAAACAAAACCTCAAAGTTTAAAAATCTGGTAAAGTGAGGCTTTACAATTTAAAAAAAATACTTGCTTCAGCTGCATTGGCAAAATACTGCTCAGAATTTGTGAAGTGGGTTTGGTCATGAACTTTTCAGCAACCCTTCATTTACCAATGATGTGCACTATGGTGCAGTGGATATTGGTTTGGAATGCAAAATCAGGCAGCCGAGTTCAAATTCCAGTTGAATTCCTTGCATTTACTTACAAATATCCATGGGAAAGGTATTAATCCATCTCTTCCCTCCAGTTATGGGTTAAATAACAGGACAGATTGGGTTCTATAGCCTTAGTCAGCAATCAGTCTACCACAGAAAGTAATAGCAACCTACAGCGGAATAATCTCCTACCCAGTCATTCATATCTCTTTCAAGACATGATTGCTGAAACGTTTATCACATATGGCACTTAACTGACTCATATGCATGTGTACATACATATATATATATATTATTAGATTAAAATAAAATTTAATAAATTGAACATTCAGTAGAAAATTCAGTTAATAATATATATGTCAGGCTTTGTATTTATTGATTTACTTTTGTATATATATATATATATATATTTACTTTTGTATATATATATATATATATATATATATATATATATATATATATATACAAAAGTAAATCAATAAATACAAAGCCTGACATATATATTATTAACTGAATTTTCTACTGAATGTTCAATTTATTAAATTTTATTTTAATCTAATCCTTGTTAATTCAATAGTGAATTATAATAGAATCCTTGACAAGGTTTAAATGTTTCTTCCTTATTAAGCTGTGGCCTTATTATTGTATGTATTGAAAGAGAAACAAAACATCAATAAACATTATTCTTTTAGAGCTTAATTAACTTAAATTTACATAATTCATGGTGCCATTAGATTTTGATATATTTTTGATTTGGATATTATTGAGGTGGAATGAAAAAGTTTTCCCCTTTCACCTATGAAATATAAAATTATATTAGAGTGTTACAAAAATAATGGCCAATTTCAGAAACATCTATTTATTCTTGAAAAATTAACTGTAGAAATGTTGAAATTAGTCAAAATACAAGCCTATCTATGCACCTCTGCCATCAATCAATAAAATTATTTATTCTTTGATGATAAAAAATTATTGGCTAGGATGCAACAAAATCTTTGAAACTGATTCAACCTCTAGTTTGGACCTAGAAGATTTACCATTTAAAAAATGTGCTTAAGTGCTTAAACACAATGATAATTAGTGGGTGAAAGATCAGAAGAATATGGAGGGAGTGGTAAACTCTTGTATCCCAAATTTGCAGTGTGATTCTTGCAACATGTGGCTGTGCATTTTAGTGGTGCAAAACTGATACAAGTATCATTTTTTGCAGGCAAGCATGAATTTCAGCAAGTTGATTGCAGTATAGCTCTGCATTAATGCTCTGATTGGCTTTCAGAAAACTGTTGTGGATAACACCAATTGCAGACCACCATTTACCATAATCTTTTGCTGATGCAACTTTGGCTTTGGGAATTGTTTGGGGACACATCATGATCAAGCCATTTACTTGATCATTTATGGTTATCATGAAAAAACTACTTTTCATTGCAAATGACTATTCAGTCAAGAAAGGGACCATTGGTTTTACACAGAAAGAGCATCAAGTATACTTTAAAATACCCACGTTTTGATTTTCATTGAGATCATAAGGAACCCATTTATCAAGCCATTTTACCTTGCCAATATTCTGTAAATAGCATGAGACTGTTGCTGTGCTGATAGCTAACATCTGAGACATTTCTCTGACACTTTGAGGTGGGTTTTGCTCAACAACTGCTAGAAATTGTTTGTTGTCAAGACTGCATGACTGTCCTCTACCTTCTTCATCTTCAATGCTCTTATCACCAGTATGGAATTTCTGATCAGTTGTGATCATCTCTCCATGCTCTGTTGATATTGGCAAAAGTTTGGGAGGCACTGTTCCTAAGTTTTAACTCATGCAAGAAAAGTAAAGGAAGATCATATTTTGTCATGTTCATAATTAAGGGCTTCTATGCTTCAAGAATATTTCTATCTGAAAATAAGTTAAAAATTATTAAAGAGCACACTTTAAATTTTGTGTATACCAAAATTCACCTAATATATATCATGAATACTATGTTAAAATAGTTTTTCAAAATTTTCCCATCCTCCCAACTATCTATCACCCACCTTCTGACATTTCCTATATCTAACCACTCTTTCTATTTACCTTCCCCTATATAGCCCCAAGCACAATAGTGGCAGTGGAATGCCTTGCTTGGGGTGAAACGATTAAAAAAAAAACAAAAAAAAAAAACAATACTTCAAGTGGCCATTATTTTTATTTTATTTATTTTTCATTATTATTTTTGTAACAACTTGATACAATTCTCAAATAAAAGAAATACAACGATGGTGATAGATGAAGATGACTATGTTCAAAGGATGCTTGAAATTGCAATAGATAAGGTTTTCAACACATGTAGTATCAGTCCTCCATGTGGACAATCTCATCACAGATGAACAAAAAGATTTGAAGCAACAGAAATGTGGTTCTACAGAAGGATGCTGAGAATAACATGGACTGACCATGTGAGAAACGACAAAGTTTTAAAGAATACAGACACACTTTGCATGAAAAAAGGAACAATTTAAATTTCTAGAGCATATAATGAGGAAAGAAGGTTTAGAGAATTTGATAATCACAGGATATGCTTAAGGAAAGAGTTACAGAGGAAAGCAGCACATAGTTTAACTAACAGGTTTTTTGTAAATGATTAATAGAACAGGTATTAGGAGAACAGTCAGTTAAGTGCCATATGTGATACACGCTTTGGGTGATCATGTCTCAAAAGAGACATGACTGACTGGGCAGAAGATTATCCCGCAGTAGGTTGCCATTGCTTTCTGTGGTAGACTGGTTGCCAACCCATATTTAACCCATAACTGAAAGGAATAGACGGATTAATACCTTTTCCAAGGGTATTTGCGCATAAGTGAATGCAAGGAATTCAACTGGAATTCGAACTCGGCTCTCCGATTTCTTGTTCTGAGTCAATATCCACTGCGAATGTGCGTTGTGGTACAGTGGATATCGACTCGGAACAAGAAACCGGGGAACCGAGTTCGAATTCCAGTTGAATCCATTGTATTCACTTATGCGCAAATACCCTTGGGAAAGGTATTAATCCATCTCTTCCTTCCAGTTATGGGTTAAATAGCAGGACAGATTGGGTTCTATAGCCTTGGTCGGCAACCAGTCTACCACAGAAAGCAATGGCAACCTACTGCGGGATAATCTTCTGCCCAGTCAGTCATGTCTCTATCGAGACATGATCGCCCAAGCGTGTATCACGTATGGCACTTAACTGACTGACTGATTAGGAGAAAGAGAGAGAGAGCAAAAATATAAACTTTACTAAAAGCTAAAAAGACAGGAAATCATGGAGAGCTATCATTTCCCAGTCCTGAAGAGACATGGTAGATAGAAAAAGAAGTAGAAGAAAATTTCATTATAATATAGAGTCAAAATTATTAGTATATACCTTTAAGCTAATTGAAAAGTTACTTTCTTTGGAATCATTTATGCATGACTAATTCGTGCCCATCAGAAAATAGGCAGTAATTGCTACAAGATTGAAATTTATGTCCCTAATGAATGGTTAGGTAAGCTTATAACTTCATGCACGACAGAGTTACAGGCCTAATAATCATCTTTTAATATATGAGATGTACACGCAGAAAGGATTTATTTTAAGTTTAACAAATAACACTAAATCTGAACATTTAATGACCTAACAGTTTAGGTGCTTAAGACATTTCCTCACCATTTTCATGCAATATGATTTCAAACTTTTATATTATCATATAATAAAAAAATGAAACAAACTATTATAACAAATCACTCAATAAGTCCAAGGCCTAACTAATAAAACAACAACTTTTAGGCAAAATTCAACTTTATTCATCAACATAGTCTTCTTCTAGGTTGAAACTGATTCTAATACTTTTGTAACAATTCGATGCCTTTTTTGTAGAATGATTTATCTTTTAGCCTCTAAATATACCTCAGTTTCTGATATCACTTCTTCATTGGAGCCAAATGTCTTTCCCTGGAGCATTCTTTTGAGATCTGCAAACAGCCAGTAGTTACTGAGGGACAAATCTGAATAATAAGGTGGCTGCGGAAGCAATTCAAAGTGCAATTCAGGTAGTTTTTGCCATTGTTGTGATCGTCTTTGTGACACGGTGCATTGTCTTGGTGAAAGATTAGTTTTTCTTCTTCATTTGTGGCCATTTTTTTGTGATTTCTTCCTTCAAACACACTAGTAATGCTATATGATATTCACTATTGACAGTTCTTCCTTTTTCAAGGTAATCAATAAACAAAATACCTTATGGATAACAAAATATGATGATGTTTGCATCTTTGGTTGCTTTGGACAGCTTTCACCTGCTACTGTCCATTCAGCTTACTGCTAATTTGACTCCAGAGTGAAGTGGTGGATTCATGCTTCATCCATTGTTCCATATTTATGCAAAAAACTCCTTGCTGGGTTGAAACAGTTGCAAACAATGCTCTGAAATGTTGATACATTGTTCTTTTTGATTGGCTGTGAGCACACACATTACCTACTTTGAACACATTGACAAATGTTCATGCAAAATGGTGAATACACTGCCTTTTGATATGTTCAACACTTTTGCTATCTCATGCAACTTCAATTTATGATCAGCCAAATCGATTTTGTGTATTTTTGGTGTTTTCAAGGACAACTGATGATTTTTGGGGGACCTGTGCATTCAGCATCATTTGTGTCTGTACGACTGCATTTAAAGTCAGCATACCACCTCTTAACCATTGTTTCTGATGGAGAAGAATTTGAATAACACTTATTAAGCCATTGCTTTGCTTGAACAATATTTTTTCTCTCAAAAAGCAATGCTTTATCAACACATGAAATTCAGATTTTTCCATTGTTTTGAAAATTTGCAACTGTGGCTTCACTTAAATGACTGTAATTTATAAACTAATAATCCGATTGGGCCCAAATTTTGTCATGTGCCATTTGAAGGTTAGTGCTTCATAAAAATCATATAGATGTTTAATTAGTGGCACCATTTATGTCAGGCTCAGTAGTGATGTGTTATTATCAAATTGTTAAAATTTGGATTCGCTTGTATTTTTATGAAATCAAAAAGCTGAACATAATTTTCCATCCAAATGCTAAACTTAGTAACACCCAATTTGTGTGACAATAAACATTCACACTTAGACAGTTTGTCATTTTGTCAGCTGTGTCCTCTCCACTCATGAGTTTTAAGATGCTAGCTTTGAAAAAAATCTATGAGTGGAGCAAGCCACTGTTTAACTACAAGCTATTTCAGCAAAATGGGAGACAAATTCGACCTAAAGCTAATCCCAGAGTTCAGCTGCATTAAAGAAGCTGGTGACCCTGTTTGGTGGACTGCCTGAACAAGCATTGGTGCGTGCATTTATAGCAGGGCTTACAGACAGAGTGAAACAACTGTTGCGGGCAACCTCCAGAGTGAACACGTTGGCTCTTGACGAACTACTGAACCAGGCTTGAACTATCCTCAGCCCTAGAGGAATCTTTCATAGCGACTGCACAAGCAAGACAAAGTAGTGTCAGAGCTTACCCTGAGTTGGGTCCGCCCGCTGGTATAATTTGCTACAAGCACAAGTGCCAGGGTCACATGGCTAGGAATTGTGCAAGTGAAAAATGACAAGTGTGCTGTTTCCAATGCAATAAAGCCAAACACATGTCTCAAAATTGTCTGGGAAACGAGGCTGGGGACAAGAGGGCCCTGATCTCTTCCCCAGACAACATCTAAACAAGGTGCTGATGATCATCTGAGTTCACATTGGCAAAACACCATGTTCGGCCCTCCTCGATTCTGGCTGTTCTTGAACAATAGTGACTGCAGAACTCTGCCACACCTGGAAGAAGAGGAGTGTCAAGGTAATCACCATAAATGGTGAAACACGGGCATATCACGGTATAGGAGCAGTGAGAATCTGCACAGACACTGGGAACTTTGCTGATATCGAAGCACTGCTGGTGCCTGAGAAGCCATTGAACTTTGACCTGCTGCTAGGATATGATGCCATCAAAGCCTTGGGGGTGTTCACATCATGGAAACAGGTACTGTGAATTTTCAGGAGGTGGCACCCGTGTGTACCGTGCTAAAGATCATCCAACCTGACTTCAGTGTTGAATTTGACCAGTGTCAGAAAACCTGGACCACCTCATGGAAATGGACGGCAGACAGGGAACCAGTCAAGCTACAAAACAACGTAGCTGAATACCATGTACCCAACCAATTATGACCTGCTTACGAAGAGGAGCTGCATGTATAGATTAAAGATGGCTGGTTGATTCCTTATCAGAGTGAAAAACTTGGTCCTCCTAAGGGTCTGATCCCATTGATGGCGATTGTGCAGCAGAGCAAATCCAAGGTGTGGCCAGTGATGGATTTCAGGGAGCTAAACCAGTACGTCAATGCATTTATGGCTGATGCTGATGTTTGTGCCAGCAGACATTAGAGCTATGAGAACATTATCTCCTCCATTAGCTCATCCTTCTTTTCTTCATTGAAACCAAACTGTCTCAGATATATCTTCTTTTCTTTGTGATCAAAATGAAACAGTTCATTATTTAGTGTCTTAAGTAAACTAAGGAACAAGAAAAATTATAATAGTATGCTAGAAAATCTTTACTATTTTCTGTTGCTTTTGAAGCCAGAGATTTTCCTCCATTTTAACCAAATCACCCTAAACATGTGGATAACATCACTAAGACACAAGGGGCTATTGGTAATGAAAGAGAATAACAAGACTTTAGATGGAACCAGAAAATCAATCCTAAACAAAAAACAAGGGATAGGTCTCTACTCCCATTTAAAAAAAATCAGGGAGGAGAGTAAATGCTACTTACTCCTACTTTATCTGATGAAGCCTAAATTTTTCTGTGTGGAAGAAATATTACTATTAATAATAATTACTTTTAAAAATACATACAATTTAATTGTGTAAATATTTTTTAAAACATTTTTTGTCTTTCTTAATTTTGAATAAATAAGAAACATTTGAGTTTAACTGTTTCATATTCTAAAATGAAAATAATTCTCATGTCAAATCTAATGTTCATGAAGTTACAGTTTTATGTTTTTAATTAAATATATAAACTCTTATGATCAGGTCATGTCTCTTTATAATTATGCTTTTAAATTCAAATTAGGAGTTTTCTAATTGATAAATTAATAAATGGTGTTTGTACAATATGATTACAAACTAATTGAAGTAATTTGATAATTTTTCTAGAACAGAATAAACATACTTAATCTCCATGCAATTTGCTATATTAGACTTTGAAATCAATAAATATAAAATACAGGAAGAATTAAAATTACTTTTCTCTCAAAGAATCTTCAAGTTATTCAGATATCAATTTCAAGTTATTCTGATATCAATTTCAAGTTATTCCTATACGAATTTATCTATTTCCAGATATTCTGGTATCAATTTAATTTGTAATCAATTTCACTATTTCAAGTTATTCTGATATCAATTTTGCAATTTCAAGTTATTTTGATAACAATTTCAAATTATTCTGATATCAATGTTGCTATTAAATTGAATTTAATGTTTATTTAGCTTTGCTTTCCTAAGTGTTTACGAATTGTTGCACTTCTAAAAATATTTTTATGGTCTGTACTAAAAATGATTTAATTTTTTTAATTTCTGTTCTTTCAGTAAAAATTCAGTTATATAAAGCAAAAACATAGAAAGATGAAAACAGAAAGATTATTTTTTAAGAATTAGTTTTTTCATTTCATTATTGCATTCTGATAAAATTTGGTAACATTTTCTTCTATTGACTGTTTAACATTTTACAAGGATTTATGGTAAAATTATGCTTATAATTATATTTAAAATTGTATTGAAACCCCAAACCAAAGCTGAAAATCTATTGATAAGTAAATGTAGGTTGAAAATAATTCATTTAAAGATTAAAGGATTTTATACAACAGGGGAGTTAATGATTATTTCTGCTAAGTCATTTAATTAATCACAAAGCATGATAAAAAAAAATGTAGATCACATGTTTGCTTTGATAGATTTATGGAGTAATTAATAAACCAGAAAATGATGAAGTGATATATATATATCACTTATATATATATATATATATATATATATATATATATATATATATATATATATATATATATATATATAATATATATATATATATATATATATATATATATATATATATATGTTAGTGAATTGAGAACAAGATGTCTAGAGCTATACCCAAAACACACAAAAAATATGCTAGCACAAGACTACAGTAGTTGGGTTCCCAATGTGGATCCATTTGACTATAGTTGTGAATAATTGCACTACAGTATGAACAATAGTTATTGATACATGTATAATTGTTATATCATGTTGTTGTATAGAAACAATGAGTTTAGTCAGTACCTAAATGGGTGACTGGGTTTCACGCTGGGAGTATATATATATATATATATATATATATATATATATATATATACTCCCAGTAGCCCCTTGCATCTTAGCTTAGTGCATTGTTGCATTACTTGGGGTGAACTGAATAATAAAAATATAAAATTCTTGGTTTGATCAGTCAGTTGAGTGCCATACGTGATACACACTTTTATATGTTTATAATTTTATAAATAATAACATTGTTCTGGGAAGAAAAAATAAAGAAAATTACATTTAGGAGTCAGGTAAGTGCCATATGTGAAACACACTTGGACGATCATATCTCAAAACAGACATCACTGACTGGGCAGAAGATTATCACACAGTAGATTGCCATTGCTTTCTGCGGTAGACTGGTTGCCAACCAAGGTTATAGAACCCAATCTGTCCTATTATTTAACCCATTTGGAGGGAAGAGATGAATTAATACCTTTCCAAAGGGTATTTGTGCATAAGTGAATGCAAGAAATTAAACTGGAATTCGAATTCTGTTCCCCAATTTGTCATTCCGAGTTGATATCCATTGCACCACAACGCAACACTTCCCAAAATCAGTATTCTTATGTTTTATCATAAAAACTGTTTATGGGAAGTGGACCATGCCAAGTTCTTTTCAACATCTGTTTGTATGTATCATGCTATCTTTTTCTCTTCCCCCAAACTCTCTCTCTCTCTCTTTCTCTATCTTTCTATCTATCTATCTATCTATATATATATATATATAATTAAATTTAATGCTGGAATACTCACAATTCTAAAACTCTTAGTTCTCTTCACCTGGATATGTGTGTGTGTGTGTGTGTGTGTGTGTGTGTGTGTGTGTGTGTGTGTGTGTGTGTGTGTAGTTTTGTTAAAAAGTCTACATATTTTTTAATTGAATTGTAAGATTTGTTAATTTCTACAATGGAGCTAACAAGTTTTTTTATCAATGATACACACAACATTTAGTTCTTGATAACTGTCAAAAGTACTTGAAAAAATGAAATAGAATAAAACATAAATTCTGGGCAGTTTATTTACTATTTTGATCTGGTGCAATAATATATTAAAAAATTGAATAAATACAACTGAAAAATTAAGCAAACCTTATTGGTTTAATTTAACAAAACTTGTTTAAATTTATTCTTACTACTTATATTATTGTATACACACACAAACGCAAGAATATATATTTATACATATATAAAACTTTATAATATTTCTACTTCTTTTATTTTCATATGACTGTGTTCTGAATTAATGAAGCCATTTTCTTTTTCAGTTTTTGTTTATATTCATATTCAAAGATATTTCTGGACAAATTTTTCAATTCTTTTCCAAAAACCTATTTAAGGCTTTAGTTTGTGGCTTGTAACTTTTCTACATTTTACTTAACTGTGTCTTACTTTTGTATATTACCTGATAAATATTAATTATGTCCTTTGGAAGAGGCAATCCTATTTTATGTTTCAGTAAAAATAGTATTGTGTTTGTTCTACCAAGAAGAAGATATAAAGAAATCCTGCTTTTGGGGATAGGGATTCCAGGCCATTGAGATTTTATGCACAGAAAAATAATTATATTGATGACAGGCAGTTGAAAAGTCAGCTTAGAAGGGAGAGGAAGGCTGAGTTATGCTAGGAGTTTTGCACAAAAGGATAATTTCTTGGATCTTACTGGTTAGCAGGGGCTGATTTAGTTTTCACTGATATTGAAAAGATTCAACAAAGTACTTTTGTGTAGAGCTGTGACAACCACTAGGGGTGCATTGAAAAAAAAGATACGCTCTATGTCAATGAAGCAATCTCAAAAACATCTACAAATACACAACCTTAATCTAGCCTAACGAAAAGCAGGTGAAAATTCATCTCAGAAGATGATATGCTTTGTTCGAAAATCATTTGTCATTCAGTGAGATCACAAAATCAATTGGTTCTAATTCTCTTGCATCTTTTGTAAATTAATGCTTATCAAGCTAGACATCTTTAATTGGACCCTATAGGAAATAAAGGAAGTCACCTATTTGTATCTGGAAGCTTATAAGAGGCACCCAGAAGAACAGTTTTTATTTACTATATAATTCAGCATTTGTGTCACCCACAAATTCTCCCAGAACAGACTTTGCACTCAATGTCACACCAAACTATCAAGGGAGATAGACACAGAGTTGATTTGAGATGACCTACCAGTTGCTGAGTTCAGATTTACATGACTGTACCAGCTACGTTTGGGTTGCAAGTGAGGGAAAAACTTGTATTGCAGACACAAACACCCATACCTTGGAAGAAAAGAGCAGAGTCTTTCAGATATTGCAGATGAGATTGTAGTGTGGAATATGGTAGACTAAAAATCATCTTAGTTGATTCAATGATATCATTACTATAATGATATCATTACTATAATGATATCATTACTATAATTCCTATGACTATAATTTAGTGCCTTATCCCATATGAATAACCTATATATATATATATATATATATATATATATATATATATATATATATATAAATTATTACTGGTACAAAATTTTACAATTGAAATTAATAAAGTAAGCTTCATACTTACAGGCATTTGTTGATGGTTACAAAAGACAGAATAAAAAATAAATATGCATATTAAGAAGAAACATTAAAAGCTTAAAGCTTAGAATATGAAATAAACCAAGGGTGCAATGACTAAATCAACAGAGCCTAAATATGATATAATACTAAATCCACTACTCAGAAATTATGCAATAGCAATCATCAGGCAGAAAGGCAAAAACTATATATATATATATATATATATATATATATATATATGTATATTTGGAGTGCAAAATTTATTTTTATCATTCTTTGTTGAAATTGACCAACAAGGAAGATTTTATTAATTTTTAATTTAATTTTTACAGTATATTCAAACATGTTTCCTTTTTACTAGTAATAAGTAATGTAAAATTGTTATGTCTTTAGTGAAACAAAAACAGTCAAACATTAAACCTTTGAGAATTGTCATAAAAGTGTCTAAAAGTGCTTGGCATTATGGAATATTTTTACATTCATTTTTACAGAAAAGAAATATTTTTGATACTAGAAAAATTAAATAATAACTAATAAAACCTTCATTGTGAACAAAACATACATACACACACACACACACACACACACACACACACACAAAAGTTTGAGCTTATTTAGTTCCACTGCCCATGTCTAGGGATACCTTTTCTAGTTATTAATTTTGTACCGTTCCAGTGATTTTACTTCCAATTACTATATCACCAAATTCAGAATCCAACATTTTAATTTTCTTATTTATTGGTTTTTCTTTTTAATGTAGTGATTATTTTTTCAATCTTATTTTAATAACTTGTCCTATGTTAGTGTATATGAATACACTGAAATTTTCTTGGTCAAACACTTGAAAATAAAAAATGAAACAGAAATTTAGGATCTGAAAATTCAAAATGAAGAACTTGTGAATATGAAATAAAAGTAAAACTCTTCTCTTCACTGTTTGCAAATTTTGTAAACCAGTAGGAAATTTTGACCAATAGGAAAAAAGATTGACTCCACTCCATAGTGAAAGAAAAAAATGAAGCCAAATTTGCAATCCAGTGTGAATTATTTTCTGGCCAATGAAAGGGGAGTGCTTTATAAAACTGAGAGAAAGCCAGTGTGGAAAAATTCTTTAATATAAATAAAGAAAGAAAGTTGAATCAGTCAGATGGGGACAGAGGTCAGATAAGACACATCCACAATGTAAAAGAGAAATTTCAAACTGCTGAATTGGACATATATCTCATTGACATATATTCATTCTCCCTTTCCTTCTTGTGTGCAGCTGAGGGATTTCTTTCATCTCTTTTTGGTCTTCATCATTCGAACTGTCAACAAAGAAGAAGACAACAATAAGGACAACAATAAGACACTTCAACTGACTCTAAAAATTAATGTCGATAAGTACAATTTTCTTTTATTGCTTTTTCTTCCTCTTCACTTACTTGCTGGTCACTAAAAGAAAGAAAGGTAAAAAGACCTTACTACTACAAAGAACTCTGGATTCATTTAACTCTTCACTACACTTTCTCTTAGAAAATTTTTACAATTAAAAATTTCACTTCCTACAAACTGACATTATTCAGTTCTGTAAATAAATTTCCAATTAAACATATAAACAAAACAATTTTATTCTTTCTAACCTTCTGATGATATCTTAACTTGTGGGGAGTTCAGTTATGTTTGGCTCAAGGCCAATATAATAAGCATGATCAAGCTCCCTATAAACTAATAAAAAATTATGGGAGCTAGAAAAGAATGGGAGAATCCAGTTAATTATTCAGTATAGTTATAGAAACCTTATTTTCAGGTTAAATTAAAAGGGTAATAAGCAAAAAAATACTTGAAGAGGATAATGCTCTTGCTTTTTTTCTTTTTTTTTTCTCTCAACTTGCTAACACAACTTGTGTCACCATCTTGAACCTAAAGAGGAAGGCTTTGATTGCAATTTGTTTTTGATAAAGCCTCATAATGTCTCCTATCATGAATAGAATGTTATTTGTTTAGTATAATATTCATAAAGTATAGAAGATAAAAAAGAAAATGATGATCAACACAATATTTTAATAGTTTTATAATTAGAAACTGATTAAATATTACTGTCTTTACTGTATACTAAACTATTTACTAGTGTAGAACTTATCAAAATAATGAAATTATAACATATGAATAAATTATACAGATACCTACATATTGCTAATAAATGTGAAAATAAATTTGAAGCAGCATCCTTAGACAGATCGACAAAGGAACATTTTAAAATTTATAAAATATACTTTAATTTGATATATTTCCAAAATATTATAAAAAAATATACTTATTTATTTCAAATTTTGTGTATTCTTATTTTTCTATGTGCTATGTCCCCTCAGGATGATGGTGATCATTAGTCTCCACAGTTTTCTGTCCTTTGTAGCTCTTAGTGTTTTGTATTCAGTTAAGTGCCATACATGATACATGCTTGGGCAATCATGTCTTGAAAGAGACATGCCTGGCTGGACATAGAATTTTCCTGCAGTAGGTTGCCATTATTTTCTCCAGTAGACTGGTTGCCAACCAAGGCTACAGAGCATAGTCTGTCCAGCTATAATAACCCATAAGTGAATGCAACAAATTCAACTGAAATTCAAACTTATCAGTTTTTCATTTCGAGCTGATATCAACTTTGAATTTGTTGCATTCACAAATACTCTTGTGAAAAGTATGAATCACTCCCTTCTCCCTCCAGCTATGGGTTAAATAGCAGGACAGAATGGGTTCTATTGCCTTGGTTGGCAACCAGTCTACCACAGAAAATAATGGCTACCTACTGTGGCAAAATCTTCTGCCCAGTCAGTCATGTTTCTTTTGAGAAGTGTGTATTACATATGGTACTTAACTAACTGATTTATGTTATCTGTCCAAAACACAGTCCTGATATTCTTTTACTCAAACTTACTAGGTATGTTATGTGTTGTTTTCCTTTGTCCCTCTTGCCTTAAATATGCTCTGTGATTATCAAATTTTTCAAACTCTCTTACCTTATGAACTGCTATAAAAATTGTAAATTTCTTTCTAATGTTATGTATGTGTCCTTTTGGTATTCATTTTCTGTAAAATTTTGTCATTGCTCACATGTTTATCAAATTGCAACAAGATTTTGTAGAACTGCACTTCTGCTGCTTGAAGTTTCTTCTTCATCTTTGAAGAAATTGTCCATCCTTCCCTGCCATATAGAAGGATTGATATTACATAATAGTTCAGCACACTTTTATTTGTTTCTAAGGAAATTATCCTCTTTCTTAATCCTTGAATTAAGTGATAAATTCTGTATGCCTGCCTGCCTGTCAGTTTGTCTCTTTCTCCATATATATATATAGTGACACACATAAGTACTGGATACATGTTATTTTCTGTTATAACTCTAGTTTATGTTCGCCATTTTGCCTGATCTTTGGTAAGTAATATCTTGTAAAACAGAGGCTACGCAACAAAATATTAAGTTGATGTATCCAATACTTTTGCATAGGGTAATTTTGAACTTTGATAAAAAATGGATTCAAGCATGAGTTTTTAATTTTTCCTTCTACATACAACTAAAACAACTTTACGTGATATTACTTACCAAATATCAGGCAAAATGGCGAACATAAACTAAAGTTATAACAGGAAATAACATGTATCCAATACTTATATATATATATATATATATATATATATATATATATATGAATAAAAAAAGAGACAAGAGGAAAGCAGTATTTAGTCTTTGCTAATATATTTCATCATCTGATGAACTTTTTCAAAATAATCAAGATTATTTTATTGTGTAAAATAAAATCATTTTGTTTACCATATAAAAGATCATCAGATGATAAAACATGTCAGCAAAGACTAAATACTGTTTTCCTCTTGTCTTTTTTTATTCATATTGTCTTTTCTATGGAATATTTACATATATTTATATAATCATCCGCAGACAAGTCTGTTTCACTGTATCACAGCTCTCAGTACAGCTAGATTATCCGTTTAGCTTCAAGCCAGGATCAAAATCCGGCTATTTTGTTATGAAATGAACATTTTACCACTGAGCCTATCAATGGCAAAGACAGGCAGCTTTCACAGCAGATTATTCACAGAATATAAACAAACCCCAGTGACTGAAAGCGTTCAGTTCCATAGCCAAACAAAACTGTGTTCAATTCAGTAACCAAAGAACGCAGTGTAAAGCCATATATATATATATATATATATATTATTGAAATACATAAATTTGTTACTTAGCTGATTGATTCGGCAACTTTGCTCTAGAGTTTTGTAGAAAAATCTTTGTTTGGGCCATCATCAGTAGGTTTATATATATATATATATATATATATATCTTTGATGGTGAATGTTTTATGTTAATGTCCATGTAACCTCTCTGATGATGGCTCATGTGAGCTGAAAGCTTAGAACCAACATCCAACATAATAAAAAAATATCCAAATGTTGGAGAATTTTTGCCTTTATTTTCACCTGAAATTAAAGCCAAAATACGATGTTTAGAACGGTTAATGATTAAACATAATAGACATTCATTGTCTGTTATATTTAACAGTATATGTTTATATACATATATACTTAACAGACAAAGAAGAGATACAGAGGTATGTATATAAACAATGAACTGATACAAGAAGTAAATAAAAAGTTCAAAATCTAAGAAGCTGTTAAAAAGACATTTCTGATGTGCAGTTATTTAGTCAAATTTTGTCAAGTTAGTTAGGCTAAGTACATTTCCTCACACACCCCACTCTACTCCAGGACATAGTTTAAAAACTATTTTTGATTTTTAACATTATGAAAAGTAAATTAATATTTCATTAGTTAAAACAACATATCAACTTGGAAATTGATAGCTACATATACGAGAAAAAGATTTCTGTATCAGCTTTTATGTTATTATATCAATATGAATTACATTACCAAATTTTAATCTTTATTGTCTAATGATTAATTTTGTAATTAATACATATACTAATCATGTTAGCATAATAAATAAAATGCCAAATATTTCTCTCATATTTTTCGACAATATAAACTAAAAATTTGTTTTAATTCTTACATCTATTTGTTTTCTCATTCTTTACAGAAAAAATTGTTTACAGCTCTGAAAGGATGTTAATTAAAGACCATATATATACATACATATATAAATATATATATATATATATGTGTGTGTATGTGTGTGTGTGTATGTGTGTGTGTGTGATTCTATATCCATTTACAGCAGTCTTTAAAATTTATGTTGAGCCTATACTTACTCGTCTATAAAGCTTCCCAGACATACACATGAATATATATATATATATATATGGGCCCGTATTTGTAGACATGTCTGTACATAAGAAAGCAGGAGGAAAAACTTGGAAAGGTAGCAGCCCCATCTTGAGACCACCCTTGGAGTGGTATGTTATTAATTAATATGCTTGTGCTCAACATGAAGAGAAGCTAAATTCAATCAACGTCCTTGATTACTGGCAGATTCTAAAGCATTCCACCCAAACTTGCATGTTAACTGCCACACCTTTAGCACACTTACCTGTGTCTTTTCTTCTTTTACTTACATCCCCTCAGCTACTTTGGATATATGGGTTGAAGGGTGGTTGATAACGGGTCGGGGAAACAGGCAGATCACATGACTTTTATGCAAGGTTGTCTGTCTCTTTGATAGTTCTGGCTCTGGTTTGATCTATGTATATCTTGGGTAAAAAGTACTATCTTCTTTAAAAGTTCTCTAGGAAAAAATCATGTATTTTACAAGTTAATATCTCTCTTTTTCCTCTATTTTTTTTAGCTATAAATTTATCTCACAATATATATATATATATATATATATATATATATATATAAATTTATCTATCAATATATATATATATATATATATATCTGTAAATTTATTTATCATTATATATATATAAATTTGGTATATCGAGGCAGCAAGTAATTTTCTAAACATATGCTGTTAAATATAAGAAACAATGAATGTCTATTATGTTTAATCATGAGCTGTTCTAAATGTCGTATTTTTGCTTTAATTTCAGTTGAAAATAAAGACAAAAATTCTCCAACATTTGGATAATTATTTATTGATTTTCTTCTAAGCTTTTGGCTCACATGAGCCATCTTCAGAGAGGTTGTTTAAACTGAAATATTATGATGGTGGATGTTATAATATTTCAGTTTAAACAACTTCTCTGAAGATGGCTCATGTGAGCCGAAAGCTTAGAAGAAAATCAATAAATAATTATCCAAATGTTGGAGAATTTTTGTCTTTATTTTCAACTGAAATTAAAGCAAAAATATGATGTTTAGAACGGCTCATGATTAAACATAATAGACATTCATTGTCTCTTATATTTAACAGCATATATTTAGAAAATATATATAAATATATATTTTTTTTCATTTATAAATGAGTTATTATGTGACCTAGGTTTCTACCATGTGGATCTTTAGGTGATTTGCAAAAACTGATTTTTATCATTTTTTTAAGAATGCTCACTTAACGGGGATTTTTTTTTTTTGAAAGCACAATTTTCAAAATTAGAAATTATAATGTTTCCATCTCTGGTTGTATGACCCTTATCAGTATTTTATGGTATGGTTACACTTCTGTATATCCAAGTGTATTTGACAATTCTGTCAGCCTTTACCAAGGATGTTTTTAATTTTTTATTTTTAACTGAATATATATAATTCTATGCTAACAGTTTTCTATTTTGTGCTTCTTGTTTGTGAAACTTTCTTCTGGCTTCATGCTTTCCAGCCAACTTTGTTCTTTAAAAATTTAAATGCAATCTCAATTGCTATCTACTGTGTTGAATAGTCTTTCTACTCTCTAATTTTTCTCTTTTTTCTTGTTCTTCCACACTCAATAACCTCTTGAGTATTAGTAGCTTTACTACCTTGCATTGTAGGTTTCTGTGTTTAAATCAGCCCTAATTGATCTATGAGCTAAATGATTAAATTTACTATTTCTAGTAAAAAAAAATACTCTGGTGTATTATAAACTAAAATTATATTGATTTGATTGTAATCAATATTTCTTCTAAAATAGTTTATTAATGCATGTTTTTAGTTATCTTTCATTGCGATATAATTCTCTGTATTAAAAGAATCTTCAAAAAATAAAATATACTTTTCTGAAACTTTATTTGAGAAATATTAGCTGATTTAAAGCATAATTAATCTGATTTGAAACAAATATTATTTACTTTAAGTTTAAAATAACACAGAAATGTATTTTTAAAACAAAACAGTAGCTGTTTTCTTTTAACCAACATTGCCATGTTTTATGTAATTGATGAGACGTTATCAGGTAATGATGTAATGACTGTTGTTCTATGGAGAATTTATCTGTAAAATGTAATTTAATAAAATGAAGGGTGAAAGCTTTTATTTCATAATTTTTAAGTACTCACTAATCTTAACAATATTGGAAATATTCCTTGTGATCTACTTTTAGGAATGGTGACTTTAAATTTGCTTTATTCATTGATCTTATTTTCTGATAATGCCGTGAATAGTCACCCATATTTTCAAAATGTAAATGTTTTTTAATTATTTTAAAAATTGTAATAATTTGTAATAAGTGTTTCAATTTTTGCTTAGTAAATGTAGTCTTCACTTAATAACTTAAAAACCTAACATAGTCAAAGTTTTGAAGAACTTTTAAAATGGGTATATTTGTACACATAAAAAACGCTTTTTTTAATTATTTTAAAAATCATAATGTGTAATAATTTGTATTAAGCTTTTCAATTTTTTCTAATTAAATATTGTCTATAATTAATAATTTATAAACCTAATGGGGTCAATGTTTTGAAAAATTTTTTAAAGATTTTTGCAACTTTTTAAATTATTAGAATTAAAAAAATAAAACAATTCTTGTAAAGATTCATTATTCATATTGAAATTTTTTTCAGACTATAATGTTCTTAATATAAACATTAATTATTTATAAAAGCAGTTTAAACTTATCTAATTATATAATTTCATAATTTTATTGCAGTTTTTATTTTACACTTCAGAGCAGATTTTCTGAAAAGCAGTAACTGTTAAATCAGTCTTTAGCGATTCCATTCATGAAGAGTATCTAGTTGTACCCCTTTTAACGAGTCTACCAGATTCTTATAATACATTGGCAACAGTACTTGAAGCTAGTCACGATGCACCTAAGTGGGCATTGGTGACTAAATAACTGTTGCATGAAAAGTTAAAGTTTAAAGAAAGGGAAAGTGGTAGTGCTGTATCCAAAGCTATGGGGCCGAAACATAACAAAAGTGGACCAAAGGGTTATCATTGCAGAAAAATTAGACTCATGAAATTTAACAGTTATCTTCTTGGTCAAGATACAAAGGAGATGAATTGGAAAGGAAATTTCTCTAAAATGAAATCAAAAAAAGAACCCAGTAACTCAGAAAATGAGAAACATGTTATATCTGTTATTATATCAAAAAGTTTAAAAAGTTAAAAGTTAAACTTTAGACAGCTGGATGGAGCAGAGGAAATAACTCTTAGTCAAAATGTTAGGAATAAGAATGATTGAATTGAATGTTAAAGTTTCAAACCAAAAGTGGCAAAAATGTAAGTTGTATGATATTCTATATTTTTCAAAACTATTGTACAACTTTACTGAGTTTAGCTGAAACCAGAAAGTCTAGAAAAACATTTGTATTCACTGGAACAAATTGTCAGATTATTTTTTATTTTTATCTTTTTTTTTAATCATTTCACCCCAAGTAAGGCATTCCACTGCCACTATTGCGCAGGGAGTTACATAGGGGAAAGTGATGAGAAAGTGTGGTTAGTTATAGGAAATGTCAGAAGGAGGGTGATAGATGGGTAAGGATAGTGAGGATTGGGTAGATGGGAAGAGTGTTTGAGAGAATGGTTGCAAGTTAGTGTGTTAGAAGGTGTCTATTGACCTTACATTTAAACTCCTGGAGATTGTAGCTGTCAGGGAAGCAAGTATGTGGAAGGGAATTCCACAGGCAGGAAGTGCGAGAAAAGAAGCTGTTGGAGTAGAAATTGTGGTTACATTTTATCGGTTTCACTGTAAAAGGGTGGGACATAGTTGCTAATCTAGTATCTCATACAAATTCGTACCTAGGGGGTACCAGTGATCTAACTTCATCATAGCAGAAGCCATGAAAGTATTTATAGAAGAGGCACAGGGAAGCCATGTCACACTGGTTAGAGAGTGACTGCAGCCGGTCTGCTAAGTTGGTATCGATCACATTACAGATTCCCTGTGTTCTGAATGAAAAACAAAGAAACAATTGCTGCAGCTACCAAAAATAGAAACTTGTAAAATATTTGAACTATGTTGAAGAGCAAGAAGCAGCCCATGCAGCAGCAAAATTCTTAAGTAATGATAGTAAAGAAGAACTTTGGCATTAGCATTTTGGTCATCTTGGAGCAAAAGATTTACATAAACTACAAGAAATCATGCTAATAACTGACCCTGATTTCAATATCACTAAGGATATTTTTTAACCACACATGGATGAAAAGAATCATTGTTTTTAATTTCCAAAATCTAGTGCAAGCAGATCAGCCAAATTGCTTGGAACTGCACACAGTGATATATGTGGAAAGATTGAGACAAAATTGATAATGGAGCTGAATGTTTAGTCACATTTATTGATGATAAATCAAGATTTGTATGGGTGTAAATGCTCATACACAAGGGAAAATTTTTTGAGAAGTTTGTGGAGTAGAAAAACATGGTTGAAAAGTCTAGTGGACAGAAATTGAAAACACTACCCACTGACAATGAAGAATACATGTCAAAGGAATTTGAAAATTACCTACAAAACGAGGGTATACATTATCAACACACTGTTTCTAAGACAGTAGAGCAAAAAGGAGTGGTTGAAAGGATGAATCAGACACTGATAGAAACTGTGCATAATACTATCTGATTAAAATCTTCTAAAGAGATTTTGAGCAGAAGCTTTATTGACAGTTACAGATATTCAAAACCAAGGTCAAACGAATGCAGATTAATAAATGACACCATATGAATTATGGACATATTTCAAACCAAAGGTGAAACATTTACATACTTTTGGGATGTAGTTCTTAAGCTCACATGTCAAAGGATCATAGAAACAAAATGGATCCTAAAGTAAAGAAGAGCATCTTTCTCAGATATGATATTGGCGTTAAAGATATTGACTTTATGATACAAAAAAATCAAGAGTTTTCCATACCAGAGATGTCATTTTCAATGAAACAAAATAATCAAATAGACAAAAGAAAGAGAGTGAAAAATCGACTTCCTGTAGAAATTCAATGTCATGGTACCAGTAAGGAAAATGATGGTGATAATGAAAACAACTCATAGGAAGCTACAGGACTAAAGAAATCAAAAAGAGTAATGAAAGCTCTAGATTTCTATGGTGAGAGGGTAAACATTGCTCACAGAGTGAATGATCCATTAACTGTGAAAGAAGCATTTTTCAGTCCTGAGAAAAATGAATGAAAGAAAGCAATGGAAAGGGAGATGGATTCAGTTCAAACAAATAAAGTATAAGACCTAGTTGAACTATCTTAGTATATGGTGGGTTGGTTGTTTTTTATGGCATATCAACCTCGGTGGGTCATTTATTGCCAACTAAATTTTATTTATTTATTGCTGGTAATACCTTTTTCTTTTCAACAAATTATTTTTGTTTTTATATAAGTTTTGTGTCTAGTAATACTTTTTCTTTTCCAGTATCAAGATTCATTGGGATTTGTTTTTAAGGGCAGGGTCTCAAAGTCCTACCCTTGTTATTTAACCCATAACTGGAGGAAAGAGACAGATTAATACCTTTTCCAAGGGTACCAGTGCTTAAATGAATGCAAGGGTATTCAACTGGAATTCGAACTCGGCTCACTGATTTCTCTTCCGAGCCGATATCCACTACACCACAACACACATCCGTCACTGAACACTTACAGCACCTGGTATTCCCAAGCAGTCACACATCTAAGTACTGACCAGGCTCAATGTTGCTTAATTTTGGTGATTGAGCAAGAACCGGTGTATTCAATGTGATAGGATGTAAGCCTTCTTAGTAGATGGAAAGCTATTGGTAGTCAGTGGGTGTCCAAATGAAAATATGATTCTAATAAAGACATGGAACAAAACAAAGCCCAACTGGTAGCTCAAGGCTTTAATTAAAGATATGAAGTTGATTATGATGAAACATTTTGTCCAGTTGTAAGGTTTGAATCAATCCAAACAGTGTTTGCATTGGCAGCAAAACATGACCTAAGACTGCATCACTTAGAAAGAGCAACTATACTTTTAAATGGTTAGCTGAAGAAGAATATTTATATGAAGCAACCAGAAGGATTCAAGATGAAGAGCAAATCACACCTGGTCTATAAACTGAAACATTTATGATCTGAAACAGTCTACAAGATATTGGAATGAAGTATTGGACTGTCAACTGAAAAGGCTGGAGTTCAAGCAACTAGAAAACGATCAGTGTCTCAACATGAGTCACAACAAGACTCAGGAGGAGATGTGTTCATAGTGACTATGTATGTTCGTGACATCATCTTGGCTTGGCAAACAAGTCCTTGACACGTATCCAAGGATTCATCAAAAAAAGACAGTGAACTGTTAAACCAGGAAGCATTTGGATGCTTGCTTTATTTGTCAACATGAATGCAACCTGATATTTTTTTTTTTTTTAATCATCTCACCCCAAGCAAGGCATTCCACTGCCACTATTGCGCATGGGGCTACATAGGGGAAGGTAAAGAGGAGGAGTGGTTAGGTGTAGGAAATGTCAGAAGAAAGGTGATAGATGAGTAAGGATAGCGAGGATGAGTGTCGGGCAGATGGGAAGAGTGCTTGATAGAATGGGAGCAGGTTAGTGTGTTATCACCTATGCTGTTGGAAATGTAGCAAGGTTTTTTTCGTAGCCTACAGTCAAACACTGGAAGGCTGTAAAGCATATTTTTGCATTACTTAAATGGTACGCTTAACTATAGGTTACTCTATGCCAAAAATAAAGCGGCAACTATAATAGGATATTCGGATGCAACTTGGGCTTGTGATTTGGAGGACAGCAAGTTAATGTTAAAATACTTGTTTAAAATAAATGGGGCAGTCATCAGTTAGAGAAATAAAAAGCAAACTTGTGTTACATCATCTACAGCTGAAGTGAAATATATGGCTTTGGTAAGTGCAGCACAGGAGGCAGTATGGACACAGCATCTCTAATGCAATCTAAATGAAGCCTATGTTGGCCCAACAATCATCTATGAGAACACCCAATCTACAATTTCTATGGCAAAAGAATCCACAGTATCATGGATGAACAAAACATATTGGCATTATGTTTTATTACACCTCAGTCAAGTTGCAATGAAAACTATTGAACTACAATAATTTCAAAGCACAGACAAAATTCTCAACATGATTTCAAAAGGATTGACTTGCACGCAATTTGTGAAGCTGAGAGAACTTGGAAGAGATAGAGAAATTATAGAATAGTCTGACAGTGAATGAGGAGGAATGTTGGAAATTTCACTCTAGTCAGATGAACATTTACAGTTAAAAAGAGGACAGTTACATTATACATTTTGTTTCAACATTGAAAGGACAATGTCTCATCAGGTAGTTAGCACTGATGGTAATAACTATTTGATGAGACATTGTTTTTTAATATCGAAACAAAATGTACAATTTTATAGTAGCTTGTAGCTTTTTGCATGTTCTAACGTAATAATTAATAATAGACATATATATGTGTGTGTGTGTGTGTGTGTGTGTGTGTGTGTGTGTGTGTGTGTGTGTGTCTGAGAGATAAATAATTTTGTTTCATTTGTCTTCTCCTTTATGTCCCTTGTCCCCTTGGGACATAGGTAGGCATGGCTTTCCACAACTTTCAGTTCCTTGTAGCTCTTTATAACTTTGCCTTTCTTGTATTCCTCTTAAGACCTGTTACACCACCATCCAAGCTCACTAAGGAGGTTATGCATTGTTTTTTTCTGTCCCTCTTGCCCTCTATCTGCCTCGTGAGTATATTTTCCAAGCCCTCCTTCCTCATTTTATCCCCTAGTTGTACTCAGGCAAAAATACCTGAGCATTTTCTTTTTTTAAATCTTGAGTAATAAAACAGTCATCACGTTTAGCTTTACTGGGGTGACACATCTGATCACAATTTGTCTCTGCTTATAATAAATGCAAGTGTGTCCTAAATGATGCCAGGCTGTTGATTGCTGATAGAATGAAAAGTTTGCTTCCAAAAGTTTCTGGTAACTCTGCATGAGTGTGCTGAACAACAGGAAAACACTTGATCCCTCCTCTATTCAATCAAATCAAAGTCCTCATATCCACAGCAGATAAGGTGTAGTGCTTTGCTTGCAAATTCTCATCCAACTCCACACTTCTCATCTGGAGTACTCAAAGCCAATTTTTTACCGAGAAATGAAACTTAAGTGAGTAATATATATAACCCCAACTCTGTTCTATAATATAATTTCTAAACTTGACTCCCATAAGGCAAGTGGAGTTGATGGAATTCCAGTCATCATCTGAGCTGCTTCCAGGTCCTCTCTAAACTCTATAACTATTACCTCACTGCTTTCCTGCTTGTTGGATGTCCTCTTCTGAATTTGACATAGTTTGCATTGCTGACCTTCTGTGCAAGCTTTAGAGCTATGATATTTCCAGACAATCTGACGAACTGTGAAATGAAAGTTGTTTTGTATGGGCAAACTTGCAGATCATTTCATATGAATGTGGGCATCTCTCAAGGCTCTATCCTAGGTCCTACACTTTTTCTATCTTCATCAATGACCTTAATGTAATCAGTTCCCAAGTAGGCATCAATATAGATGGCACCACTATTTACTCTTGTCTTAATAAGAAATCTACCAAGACTGACAAAGTAAACCTCGCTGCTGCCCTTCAAAAAACTTTCAATCTGAGATTGAATGAGGTAGGAAGTGACTCAGAAATTTGAATGCCTCCAAAACAAAGCTACTCTCCTTTACCCACCACAGAGAAACTTTCCTGCCTACTATCAGAATTGAAAACTCTCCTAGAGAGCAACATGCTTCATTTCCTTGGCTTCACTCTCTCAAACAACCTCAAATTGAATGACTACATCAAATGGCTGCATCTACTGCTAGGAAGGTTAGGTCATTGTGTCAGACCTAGACATTTTTCTTATCAAAACTCGTTTTGAACATTTATAAATCTACCATTCATCCATGTATTAAATACTGTTGCTATATCTGGTCAGGTGCTTCTGCTATTCATCTTGAGGTCCTCAGCAAAATTTGAAGAAGGATCTGCAATATAATCAATTCTAATTTGGCAGCTCACTTTCAGTTACTTTCTCACTTATGTGGCGTGGCTTCCCTCTGTCCTTTCTACAAATATCTCTATGTCAACTACTCTCACAAGCTTTTTACCCTGATTTCATGTATATATGTATGCTACTAGATTGGCATCACTGTCTCACCCTTTTACCGTCAAAATAGTTAAATAAAACTACCTCTTCTACTCTAACAGTTTCTTTTCTTGCACTTTTCATTTGTGGAACTTCCTTCTATTTGCTTCTTTGATATCTATAACCTCAAAAAGTCTAAATACAACATCAACTGCCATCTTCTATCTCCTTGATTTTCATCCATCTTTATCCTTTCTACAACATCCTCTGTACCTTGTTTTTTTTTTCACTGTAATCTCACCTGCACATCAATGGTAGTCTTACATTGCTTGGGGTGAAATGAATATATAAAAATACGAAAATTAAAATCTATAGTAAACAAAAGTTATTGTCACTGAAGCCAAAACTGTTTCACTAAATTCAAGCAAAATATATCCAGATTATTTACATTGTTGTCTTCATCTTTATTGCTATGTTTACAACATTTTGGCTGTTGTACACTCTGGCCTTCATTATGTGTTAGGAATTTTGAACTGAACACTTTACTTCGATCACTCAAGGACACAGTGAATATTAACATTGGTTAGTTCCAGTGACTCAACCCAAAGTGTTGTGAGTTCAATATCTGGCTACAGCAGTGGTGAACAAATAACTTCAGAGAGTTCAGTTAAAATGAAATGACTACTTGGCATCCAAAAGTAGCCCCGCACATGGAACGAGAATTATATACCTCACTGACTGAAACAATGGGTTTGGTCTGAATTTTTCTAGCATGTGAAGAAGGCATGTAGTAAACATTGCAATAAAGATAAGGACAACTGTTCGAACAATGTAAATAATGTAAATACTATCTCACCTCAGACATAGACAAAATATATTTTGATAGTAGAAATATTCTTCTTTTATGTTCTGTGTCCTGTGTCCTTTTAGGATGTAGGCAATCATGAGCCTCCACAACTTTTTGTCCTTTGTAGCTTTTCTTGCTATCTCTCTTAACCTTACCAATCATTTACACTAGTCATTTAGGTAGGTTTTTTACTGTTTTCCTCTATCCATTTTACCCTGAATATTTTCTGTAAATATCAAATTTTCTAAGGCTCTTTCCCCATTATGTACTTTCTTCCTGATTTTAAGGACACATGGGCCTTTTTATTTCCATAAAACTTTGTAGTTGCTCACATGTTCAGTCCATGGTATCTTCAATATCTTTCTGTAGAACTAAATTTATGTTACCTCAAATCTCTTTAATTTTTGAGGAGATTGTCCAACATTCACATGCATATTGGAGAACTGATATTACGTAATAGTTCAGTACTCTTTTCTTTGTTCATAATTAAGTCTTCTGATTTCTTAATACTTTGCCTCGCTTTTAGAAGGCCTATTTTAGTATCCAATGAACCTTCAGATTTTGGTGCCACATATCATAGTTATTTAGAAATGGAATACCAAGCAACTTATATATTCAAATAATACAGAAATTATTCCCTCTAACTTTATAGATGTTTCTGTGTGTGTGTGTGTGTGTGTGTATATATATATATATGTATATATATATTACGGAAATTAACAAAGATAACAAAACTTGGTTATAAGCAACCAACAATTTGAAATAATCGATCAAAAATAATGTTCAAACAGATTATATATATATATATATATATATATATATATATATATATATAAAATATTATCATTCTTCATTTTCAAAAGTTCCCATAGTAATGTTTAGGAAAAATTTCCATAGTAATATGTCTTTGGAAGAAAAAATTCCCATAGTAATGTTGACATAATAATATTCCTTTGGAAACAAGTTCACATAGAAACATTTCTTTAGGAAAAAAATTCCAAACTAATGTTCACATAGTAATATTCCTTTGGAAAAAAAGAATCCCATAGAAATATTCTTTTGAGAAAAAAAAATTATAGTCATACTTGTTTATAAAAAAATAATAGCAAGTATATTAAAAAAACAAAAATAGAAACATACTGTTTTTATTTTCCCTAAAATTTCATCATTTCTAACATATTCTTTTTCATTAGATGAAGTATTATAAAAATAATAATAGTAATAATAATAATAATAATAATAATAATAATAATAATAAGCATGAGAGATCATCATACCAACAATGTGATACTGGAGTTAAAACATATGAAACCTAACATACCCATAATGACAATCAATCTGATAAGACAGATGCATCACAACCAATAGGTGTAGAAGATCAAATCTAACAGTTTAAACCCATCTCTTATTCTGCAATCTCTCTTAGTATCATATTTGTTGTAATATTATTCATAGTACTATTAAATTTTGTATTAGTTTTGACAAATATTTACTTAACTATTAATTTTTTATATACATTTTTTATTGTAACTTTACTCATTTTTTTATCTTTGTCAATAACTAAACATTGCAATGTAGAAATAAAATTTAATCCCTCAGTGAGACTCCAACTCCTTTTCCTTTTGACTCAGTTCAGTCATTAAGAGCAGCTAGTGCATTGAGTCAGGCTTACCTGAGGCAAAAAGAAAAGTTTTTGTGTCATTGGGAGCTTAATGTGCTGCAGACCATTAGCCTAAGTAAAGTTGCAATAAACTAAAAAAATTTAAGATAAAAATAAATACTTGTCAAAATAGATTATAATATAAGTTTTTATCGAGTTATATTTGAAGCTTGACTGCTTTGTGTAAGTTTTTTAGACTTTGGCTGAAGTAGTAAAAAAACGTTATCTCAGCTAACAGTTATAAAATTTTCTGTGCTGAAATTAATTTAAGCTATGTTAAACTTACACATCTAATTAAGAAAGACGGCTTCATGGTGCTACAAATAAATTCTTGGAAATTTACCATTTAAAATCCAAAATAAGTGAGAACAAAGAACTCATGATAAAAAAACCAAACATACAAAATAAAACCAATCTTGATTTTTATTTGAAGTGGGAATAATTTAGTCATAGTTGATATCTTGAAGAATGATAATTTCAGAAAAATTTAGAAAAGTAAGAATTATTTTCTTTTCTCATAATTTCTCACTGTCAGTTACTTTTTGTGTCTTAGTGGCTTTATTGCCTTGCTTGGTGTGAGATGGTTACCCCTACCCTAAAATATTATTGAAATTAATCACAAACAACTCATCCTCAAACTTTGCAAAAGCAGAAGATTAATTAAGCATAATTTATATGAAACACTATTGAATATGGTCCAATAATTAATGATAGAATATTCTTGCCGAGAACAATAAATTAAAACTTTGTGGTGCATGCAAGGTCTGTTTGAAAAGTAATAGAACTGGGTGGGCTGGGTGAGCTATGGCTGGAACAGGGGTAAGCAGATTGTGCTATCATTTAACATGGTATATTGGGTGTCAGTCAGTTAAGTGATACATGCTTTGGGCGATCATATCTTGAAAGAGACATGACTGACGAATGGGCAAAAGATTATCCCGCAGTAGGTTGTCATTGCTTTATGGGGTAGACTGGTTGTTAGCCAAGGTTACAGAACCCAATCTGTCCTATTATTTAACCCATAACTGGAGGGAAGAGATGGATTAATACCTTTCACAAGGGTATTTGTGCATAAGTGAATGCAAAGAATTCAACTGGAATTTGAACTTGGCTCATCGATTTGTCATTCCGAGTTGATATGCATTGCACCACAATGCACATCTGTACTGCAATGTACATCTGAGGTGTAATTAACTGTAATCTGAGATTTTGGCAATGATAATGTTTCTGTTTTTTATTTTGTGGCTTGACAAATCATGGCTGCTTCACCACAACAAGGTACCTGCTCATAACGCTCTGACCATCCAGCAGTATCTGGCTTAGAAAAATCTCGCTGTACAAGAACAACTTACTTAGTCAATTGATTGTACTCCATTTCTTTTCTCCAATAATTAGCTGATAATTAGGGAGACCTATTTTGAAGGTATGGAGACCATCCATAACATCTGAGCTAAGTGACATCCAAGAATAATAACTTTCAGCAGTGCATAGAAAACATGGCACAAAAGGATGGAAAAGTGCATTAGACTCAAGAGGGAGATTACTTTCAAGAGGAAACCATGTAGTTTGTTGTTTGGAATTGAAATAAATTGTTTATGACACCAGTTTCGTTACTTTTCGAACAGAACTTGTATATTCTTTTGGTTTGGAATTTATATTCCATTTTCCTTAAAATATGAGAATGGATTAATAAGTCTGCAGCCTGACAAGCCTATTGTAAATTTTATCTGAATGTTTTCCCTATGTAATTTTTGAGCTATGTAATGCTGGACAATACCATCAAAAATGAAGGAAAAACTTGAAGCAACTGAAATGTGGTTCTACAGAAGGATACTGCAAATATCATGGATCGAGTATGTGAGCAATGATGAGGTCTTGGAAATGACGGAAACAAAAATGAAATTAATACTGAGCATCAGGAAGAGACAGCTAAAGTTCCTGGGACATGCAATGAGGAAGGAGGGCTTGAAGAATCTGATACTAACAGGCCAGACAGAGGGAAAAAGAGACAGGGGAAAGCAATGGATAACATTTTGAAGGACCTAATCAGGTGGATGATGGAACGAGGATTGCATGGTGTAACAGGAGAAGGTGTACTCAGAGCCACCAGGGATAGGGAAAAGTGGAAGGCCATGATCACCTACGTCCTGAAGGGACAAGGCACATAGAAGAAGAATAATAGCTGAATTAAATGCAATAACAAAAAAGGAGATTATGTTGGAAAATGGATATGTTTATATAAAATTAATGCTTTTTTCTATCAGAAGACTATGAGGTCATTGATGGCTCTGTATTGTAAGTTATGAACTGAAATTTCAGATATTTCTGAAAAAAAAACATGTAAATATTAAATTGTTTAAGAATCGCAATGTGTTTTTTGAGGCTTTTGTATCGTTTACATTAAACTGTTTGTATCCAAGTTAAGTGCCTTACGTATAAAGGTGGATTAATTTAATGCTTATTTAAAAGGGTTAACTTAACTGAAAACAATAAGAAAAGGAAATCTTTGGCACTGATCACATGATCCAAGTAAGCAATGGCATTGTTTTCCATCATATAAGAATATTTCGAAGTTCATCTTGGTTGAGAAACTGCACTTGATCAACTTTTATTAAATATGAATAATTTGTAGAATAAAATAAACAACCATAGTCATCTTTACATATCAAACAAAATATTTTTAATCTTTAGATATGTTTTTATATCTTTATCTCTATGCTAATAATTTTTTATATATGTGTTTTTGTCTTTCTTTCTTGCTATCAATTTCACATATTTTTCTATCCATCTATCTATTCAACATTACTCAAATAAACTCACTTATATTATATTCACTATAGTATTTAATATATATATATATATATATATATATATACAAAATTATCTAATCATATATATTATAGCAATAGGTATTACACCCAGTCTGTGCACATTTGTACCTAATTCCATTTATTTTTTACTTATCACTTAGTAAATGAAAATATGTAACCAATGCTATTCTTCAAGAGGCATTTTAGTTAATATAATATTTAGATGAAAACAATTTGTGCCCGTGGGTTTGTGTAAAAGAGTTTGGAGTCATCACTTGATACAAGTTCATGCCCCGATTATGCTCCCTAATTCAATTCAAACCAGTTCCCCTCTGTTCCAGAGGATTCAATTGAAGCAACAATGGTAACTCTAAAAGAGTCCATCACAGCCACAAGTGAGAAGGACCCTTATCGAAACCCAAGTACACTTTGCTTCTTAAAGCTAATGGGTGGCATTGGTTGGTGCTGATAGTGGGGTGCAGAACTTCTTGTCCTCCGGCAATTCACCAAAACTGGACCCAAACTGTAAGGCATCTTTGATTGAATTACAAGACAGATGAAGACAGGACAAATTGGATTCACAAAATCTGGTTTCCATGAGAAGAAGCTGTTGAGTGAGGTTGAACTTATGGGGGAAGGGGAATTCATTTTATCTTCTTTGCACAGAAAAAAAAAGACTGACAATGTGTGAACTTTATTGACAATTTTGATTGAAATATTTAAGCAGTCTATTGGGAGCCTGCACAATAAACTCATTTGATATACATGCCAGACAGAGGTCCATACTTACCAGTAAGGTGACTATAAAAAGAGTAAAGGTCTTTTTTTATTTCATTTGCTTGCAGTGTAGAATATATTTTGTTGTTCAATTGAGTAATTCTGTAAATAATCAATTTACAACAAACCAGTGAATTATATATATATATATCTTGATGATGGTTGATAAATATAAATTTGCTCAAACATTTTTATAGTTACAGTTAATTTCTGATAATTACAATGATTATTTTATACATTGCTTTTTTTTTCTTTTATATAATGACAAAACAAATTTGAATGGCTTATTGTTTTTTTTTTAAATAAGTGTCTTACTTGATATTAAACAGAAAATAAGAACTGCTGTCCTTTCGTTTTGGAATTTTTTAAAGTTAAGAAAGATTTTAAGAAGAAACCATTGTAAATATCTTTGCAGTCACATATTTAAAAGTAGTAATTTATCATTTCAAATTTCATCCTGATTTTATGTATTCATTTACATTATTTCTATTCAAACTGATATCCTCATCTGTGTCATTGTCATTATGTTTCAACTGTTGTGTCTGCCAGACATCTTCAGTAGTCTGTCAATTTGGGTAACACTCAGAGTATTTCAAACTGATTCCTGTATTTAATCTTTTGGGGCTAGACTGTTTTTCATTCAACTGTCCATGTCTTAGGATATCTTGTCTATTCCTTTTTAGTACTGTCTATGCTATTTCTATTGAGTGTAAGTCTGTACTAACCATCCCAGGGATTGAATTCACAATTATTATGCCATCAAACTAGCAATGAGTAGTATTAAAAAGAACAAGAGAGACAGCAGAATGAGAACAATATACCACTGTAGATTAAATAAAGAGTTTAATTTAAAATTCCATGTAAAGTTAATTAGATTAACAGAGGACTGAAGAAGGCTGCATGGCAAAACAGCTAAAACAAAGATGAGAAAAGTAGTCCAATAAATGTAAATAATAAATATTCAATCATAGGAATTCACATAAAAATCCATTTTATTTAACTGATTCCAGAAAGACTTATTTAAAATATTTTTGTATTTTATGCCAAGGATACCTTGCAGCCAAACATGTGAGCAATGATGAGGTTTTGGAGAGGATGGAAATGAAAAGGAAACTTATACATAACATCAGGAAAAGACAGCTGAAGTTTCTGGGACATGTAACAAGAAAGGAGGGCTTGGAGAATCTGATACTCACAGGACAGATAGAGAGAAATAGAGACAGAATAAAGAAATGCATGATATACTTGATGGAACTGAGCAAATGGATGGCAGAGCAGGGCTTGTGAGGTGTAACAAGAGAAAAGGTGTTAAGAGTTACAAGGGATAGAGAGTTGTGGAGGGCTATGATCCCCTATGTTCAGAAGGGAGACAGTAGATAGAAGACGACGATCTGTTCAAAGAAGAATTTATATATTTATAAAGGGTTAGCCAAACATTTTGCATTAGAAACAGGCATTGAAAAAAATGAAATATTTTGCAACACATTAATTTAGCTACGCCAAATATAAAAGATGTTCCATTAAGATGGATCAAAGTTAGAAGTAAATAAAACAGTATTATTGGTAAAATTTTATTGATTTCACTGTTGGGTAATGCTTTTTGAGTCATGACAATTTTGTGGAAAAAATAATATTACCCAAATATCTGCCAAGACTTCAGTGACACTCCTCCCGATGGTCAAAATTTTTAATGACATCTCTGCATAGTTGCTCCTTGATTTCACCAATATCCTCTTTCAGCTGTAGATTTGTTGTTGGCGTATTGGCATAGACTTTACTTTTGAGATGACTCCAAAGGAAGAACTTTATAGGTGTCAAGTTATGCGATCACAGTGACCACTTGACATCACTGTTTCAAGAGATGATGCAACCTAGGAACTTCTCATTCAATAAAGTCATTGTTGTATTGGCTGTGTGGCATGCAGTGCCATCCTGTTGGGACTACAAATGTTTGATATCCATAGCATTCAATTAAGATCATAATTGCCATGACTCAAATAAAATGATCCAATAGTGAAATTAATAAAATTTTACAATTATAATGTTTTATTTATTGCTAACTTTTATCTATCTTAATAGAACACCTTATATAATGAAAAATGTATATCAAAATATATAATTCAATGAAAAATTTAGTTAATAAAAAAAAGGATAATTAATTATACTAAAGCATTGCGATGTAACAGTTTTGAAATCTCCAGTAAATTTTTATACTTTCTTCAAAACTCACTACACCCAGTCTTTTCTCTCACTGTAGCCCCTTGCACACTCATGGCAGTTCTACTTTTCTTGGGGTGAAATGATTAAAAAAGATCTCTATCACTTTGCCTATATGGCAGTGAATGCTGGACAATGTCTTCAGAAATTTGCTTGTACAGAAAGATGCTGTGAATACCATGGATGGTGCATCTGAACAATGGGGAATTTAAAAAAAAACAGTAACAAAAAGGACACTTATCAATTGGAAGAACTCAAATCAAACAGGTCCTAGGTATGACAGTAAAATGCATCCAGCAGCAAGGCCCCTGATTGGGAGATTGTGAGGAGAATCAAACCACCTCTTAATTGCTGTTGTTCCCAGGTTCACCCTGACCCAGAGTGGTACCACTTGTTAGGGTCCCAGCTATGGGTAAATAGTTAACACCCAAACTGGGGTCAAAACACTATGAAAGTATAAAAATAGACTTTTATAGAAAAATATACATTTTTTAAGGAAAAATATTACCAATTTAATTATTATCATATTCAAGTGATGAAAGAAAAATATATATTGCTATAATACATTTTTGAAGGAAAAGATTATTACCAGCAATACATTTTTTAATACAAAACTATAAGACATCTTCAGTTTTATAAAATTAAAAAAATAAAACAAAACTTTCTCATCAAAATCTGACTAAATGAACCTTCTCACTATAACCAAACATAAAAAAAAATGCTTTAAACCTAACCTTTTTAGCATTAAATAACCAATGGAGGTTGATATGCTGTTAAACAAAACTCAAACTCAAATCAAACAAGTACAATAATTTAAATATCTAGGAAGTGTTTGAATAGAAGATGCAAAGTGCAACACTGAAATCCAAAGGGACATTGGAATAGTGCATCAGGATTTCCAAAGCTAATTAGGCTATTAAGAAATAGAAAAATTTCATTAAAAATAAAGAAAAGAGTAATATGCAATGTTATGTAGAATCAGTACTCCTATATAGCAGTAAATATTCTCAAAGATGAAGGGAAAGCAGAAACGTTGTTCTACAGAAGGTTGCTGAGAATACCTTGGACTAAACAAGTGAGTAGCAACAAAGTTTTAAAGAAGATAACAACAAATAGTAAGCTTGTATTTAACATTAGAAAAGACTGTTGAAATTTCTAGAGTATACAAGGAAGGAGGACTTGCAAAATCACAGGACAGAGGAAAACAATGCTTAACCTTGCTAGTGAGCTTGAGTAAATGGATGGTGAAGCAAGGTTTAGGAGAGATAACAAAATGACAAAATTTATTCAAAGTTACAAAAACCAGGAAATTATGGAGAACCATGATCAACTGTGTCCTGTAGGGACATAGAAGAGAAGAGAATCAGAAATATTATTAGAAGAAAAGAAAAAAGTGATCAATGGTTCTGTAATATCAACCCACCTATATGGCAGTGAGTGCTGGACAATTTCTTTAGATGGACAGGAGATTTGATGTAACAGAGATATGGTTGTACAGAAGGATATTGACAATACCATGAATGAAAAATGTGAGCAATCAGTAATTTTTAAGGAATATAGTAACAAAAAGGACACCAATATTTAGAATCAGATAGAATCGGTTAAAATTTCTAGGATATCTTAAGAGGCCTTTCAGAATTTGGTACTTTCAAGATATATTGAAGGCAAGAAGGGTTGAGGAGGAAAAAATGAGAAACCTACCTCATGAATTTATGTAAATGGATGACCGAAGAGGTTAATGAGGAAAGAGCTTGGAGAATCTGACACTACAGGACATAGTAAAGGTAAGATGGGCAGATAAAAAAAGTGAGTAACCTACCTAACAAGCCTCTGTAAATGAATTGCAGAACTTGATAATGAGGGAAGATGACCTGGAGAATTCAACACACACAGAGGACATAATGAAGGCAAGAGGGGCAGAAGGAAAAAGAGATTAACCTACCTAATGATCTTGTGTAAAGGGATGGCAGAATAAGATAATGAAAACAGAAGGCTTGTAAAACTTAACATTCACAGGATATACTGAAAGCAAGAGAGGCAGAGAGAAAAAGTAAGCAACCTACCTAAACAGCTTGTATAAAATTTGATGTGCAGAACAGGGATTGAAGAGCAGTAAAATGATAAACATTCAATTGTACAAAATTTGAATAAGATAAAGAGAAAAATTAGAAAGGGTAACTAGAGAAATGTGTAAAAAAACAATATAAGATATTTTCCATAATATATTTATTTAGAAATATATCTACAGAAAACTAAATATTAAAAAAGCTATTCTAATACAATCAATCACTTAACCAATTAGAAATACAAGCAACAGAATTTTCTAAATATTTTCTTTAAATTTTGAAGAATTTTAATGCCAGTTTCCCTTGACCAGTAAGTCAATAGATAGAAGAAAATAAATAAACAAAACAAAAGAAACTGTTGTAGTACTTGGGAAATATAATAAAGAAAGAAGGCTTGGAGAATTTGACACACAGAGAACATATTAAAGATAAGAGGGAAACAATACCTTCCTAAAAAAAACTTTTCTAAATAGAATAGTAAGGAGACAAACATTACTTAGAGTTATAATGGACAGGAAGTAGTAGAGAGTCATGATCATACATATCCTGAAAGTTCACATCAAATAAAAGAAACATAATGATTCAAATGAGTTTTCTTTTATAAATTTTAAAATCAGACTCATGGCAATATATTCTGTCAAAGTTTTTTGAGCCAGTATTTCTCCAGTTTCAATCTACCAATGGTTTGATTGAAGATTTAATCTTAAACTAAATCAGTACATGACTATAAATTGTTAAAATTTTTGTTTCTTTGGTATTTCTTTTGCTTGTGAATGTTAATTCTTTTTTAACTATTTATGATGAACAGTCAACAAGGAAATGTAAATAATGTTGATATGAATAGGTTTTTACAGACATTTTATTAAAATTAAATTCTGCTGAATTAATAGTAGCTTTTCATTTCAGAAGAATTTATTTGAAGGCCATGATGATGATGAAATGTAGGAGTTGGGTAAATACTGAATAATGTTTATTCTTAGTGTCTTTTTTTCTTGGAACAATTTCAAAGTATTTTAATGAAATTTGTAACAGATTTCAAAGAAGTTAAAAAATACAAAAAAATAAAATGGTACAAGTGAATCTTCAAGAATACTTGGCAGGTAATGTCAGAATCAATGACTAAAAATAATAATAATAATATTAAGTATGATGGTAAAGAAGAAATATAAGATAAAAAAGTGCTATTAAAATTCAAGAAAATACACACATATATACAGGGTGATTGAAAAGTAATTCCCCATTTGAAAATACTTATAATTTATTTATTAACTCTAAGTTTTACAAGAAATGTATATGAGAGAAAAGTATTTAGCATAAGGTTTTATTTAAAATTCACTATGAGCACCAGATTTCACTACCAGCTTCTTGAGTTTCCCAGTCATTGCGTCAAATGATTTCAACAGGAACTCTTATGGTATGAATGACAACTTTTTGTATTCGCCCTTCAAGTTCTTCCAAAGTCATGCTTTTGTATAGCAGGTTTGTTCCTTGAAACAACTCCAAAGAAAAATGTCACAGGATGTTAAGTCAGGACCCCTGGCTAGCCACTTATACATAAAATAGAGAGTTAATTTTCAGTCTATCTATCTATCTATCTATCTATCTATCTATCTATCTATCTATCATAAATAATACATAACCTAGACACACACACACACACACACACACACACACACACACACACACATATATATATATACATATATATATATATATCCAGGTGGAGAGGATCTGAGGTTTTACAGTTTTAAGTTCACTGGCATTTATTTATTTTTTTTGTAATGTAAATCATTTTCCCAACCAACATCCAACATTGATGACAAGATTCTATCTCGACACATAGAAATTTCCATATTGCAATGCACATTTAATTCATAATTATATGATTATATATATATATATATATATATATATATATATATAGGTAGGTAGGTAGGTAGGTTATGCATTATTTTCTTCTATTCCTCTTGCCTTCAATCTGTCCTGTGAATATCATTTTATAGATACATATATATATATAAATTTTCAGAAAGACGGAGGATGGTGATTAGCATTGCATTTAAGTTTTTGGAGATTTGCAAGCAAGTAAGCAATTAGAAGGAAGTTCCACAGACAGGACGTGCAAGTAAAGAAACTATTAAAATAGAAGTTGTGATTTAATCTATCAAATTCAAAAGTAAAACAGTGAGGCCTAATTGCAAGCTTACATTCCTGCAGTTAAGGCACCAAGGAGAAAAGATTATCAGAACAATTGCCATGAAAATATTTGTAGAAAGGACAGGGAGAAGCCATGTCATGTTGGTGGGAAAGTGTCAGGATTGATTACATTACAGGCACTTCTTTAAATTTTGTCAGGAATTTCAAGTAGGTTATGAATATTGTAGGAACACCAGATCAGATATGGTAGCAATAGTCAATTCACAGACAAATCTATAATTGTGCAAGATGGATTCTGATGATAAAAAAATTGTCTGGCAAGAGACATTGTACCAATTTTCCTAGCTTCCATGCTGATGGAAAGCAAAAACAGTTCTCTATGATGATTAATTGAAAGCAGTTATGTTTTGGAGGCATTAAAATTTACCAGCCTTACCTTATACCAGTTAACTACTTATGGAAGGTCCTTTCCGAAAGCAGTTACAAGTTTTACTGTCAAAACAGGAGAAAATAGTTGTGTCATCAGCATAAATACACAATTGAGATCAGGGAGGTTGTTGATGATTAGAAACATTGTAAGTCCAATGATAGAATGTCTTTTAATAAGAACCTTTCCAACATTACTTATCTGGTCTCCATTATATATCTGTTAATTATTCATCTTAAAACTGTTATGAAATATCTTACAAAGTAATGCCTGATAGGCTGTTCCCAATTTTATATAAAGTTAAGAAAAAAATAAATCAAAAGCACATGAGATTGGGGTCTATTCTTCTTCTTCTATATGTCATATCTTTTCAGGTCATTGGTAATCATGGGTCTCCACAATTTCCTGTCTTCTGTAGCTCTTAATAAATTATGTCTTTTTGTTATCTCTCATCAGTTCTGTTCTGCCATCCATCTACTCAAACTCTCTAGGTAGGTTATGCATTATTTTCTTCTATTCCTCTTGACTTCAATTTGTTCTGTGATTATCATTTTTCTAAACCCTTTTTTCCTTTGTATGCATCCTAGAAACTTCAATTATCTCTTTCTGGTATTAAATAAAATTGTCCTATTTGTTTCCATTTTTGCTAACGCTTTGTCATTGCTCCCAGATTTGGTTCATGGTATTCTCAGCATCATTCTGTGGAATCACATTTCGGTTAATTCAAGTGAATTCTTCATCTTTGGGGAGATTGTCCAGTATCTATTGGACCTACATAATATCAGTATCCTGTAATCACAGCATCTATGTAATATCAATCCTCTACCAGAAGGACTGATATTAAGTAATATTTCATTACTCTTTTATTTTTTCTAAATGAAATTTTTCTAATTCCAATTTGTAGTTTGCATATTGGGCTGTTCCTTTTGCTAACAGCCATGCATTCTGTCGTTTTGCAATTAATGCTTAGTCCTTTATTCCTGCTTTTCTTCACTATCTTCTGTAGGAATATCAACTCTTAAATAAATTATTCAACAAGATTCAAGGCCTTTGTGTGAGGTCTTTATTTCATTTTAAATATATTAACAACTGAAAATTATTTAGCTCACTTAATTTGTTTTATATTGTCTTTTAAATCAAGTGGTTTACACTTTGCCTTTCATGGAGCAAACTCAAGGCTTCTCCCTGGGATTACCTGAACCATATCAAATTTAAGAAAGAGATGAAAGTGTAAGTTATACTCTGGGTTAAGGCAATTTATATGCATATAATATGCATTAATAGCTGAATGACTAAAATTATTTGCTTTTGCAAAGGACAATATAATAGAATTGCCCTCTAGAGTATCAATGAATTTCATAATCATTTTCATTTTCTTTTTAAATTTTAAATTTTCATGCCAGCCTCTCACCTTTTTGATCTCTATTTTCTGGGAGAATGAAAAAATCTCACTTCCTCTTATAACTTACTGCCATCCTCAATAAGAACGATCCACACATCATACTGTTGTTATAATTTAATTTAGTAAATACAGTGTGAAAACTAGAAGTAAATAACAGACATTTTATATGCCATGTCTCTTACGGACATATGTGATCATAGCAGGCCCCTTTCTGTCACCCTTTTACACAATCCTGTCAGGTAAGAAACACATTGTCTTCCTCTATCTCTTTTGTCTTCAATATGCCTCATGAAAATTAAGTTTTCTAAGCCCTCGTTCCTCAAGGAACTTCAGTTTTTATTCCTGATTCTGAGTATAAGTGTTCTTTCTGTTACTGTTTTCTTGAAAACTTCTTTGTTGCTTACTTGCTCAGTTCATCAAATTCTCAGTATCCTTCTGTAGAACCCCATTTCTGCTGATTCTAGTTTTTTTCTTCATACTTATATAAATTCTCCAAAATTTCCTGTCATAAGAAGAAGAAGGATACCATATAGCATTTGAATTCTTGGTTAAAACACTTTTGAGATATTTATATTGTTTTCAGTTAATTAAAAATAATTAGAAATGCTTCATTTGAGAAGAAAATTGAGAAAATATAAAATCAACTTGTGATTTTTTTTCAAATTCATGCACATCTGTAGGAAAATGAAATAAAATTAATAAAAAAATTATGAATAAAAAAGAAAATGCATTTTAGTTATAAATAAACTGGAAATTTGATTACTCCACTTGAATTTGTCAAATGCCCATTAGGTGGTGCTGTTTAAGTCTATAAAAAGACAAACATTTTATTCCTCTCTCTCTCTGTTTCTCCTCCTTTTTCCAAGATGTAGCAACATGCAGAAAAAATGTCTTCACCAGATTACAATCATTTCTACAGACCACTGATGACTGAATTCTCTTTCCACTTTCTAATTCATGAAATTTGCATGTGTTTTCCAAAACCCCCACATATGAAGTGAAACAATCTTTTCTCTGGTCATTCCAACACAGTGAAAGGCTGACTTGAACTTGACCAATATAATTATGTTTATCCTAATTTAACCTAACAAAAGTCAGCAAGAAAAGAAATATATGCCTATGAGAGAATTGATTCACTACAGTTTACATAAAAATGAAGAATATACAGTCCATAGTAGAAGCCCAATATTTGTATACTTATTCTTTAAGTGTTTATATGTGAACACACACACCTGTCATACATGAAGACACAGCCATTAAATGCCATATATCATGGCAAAGCAAACATGGGAACAGGATTTATTAATATTTAATAAGCTTCATTTTGTAGGAAAGTGAGGACATTGTTACACCTTGTTACGATTACACATTAAATATCGTAGAAAATTTTATAAAAAATTACAGTTTTTGTTAAATTTTCCAAAGCAATAATTTTTCTACACTTCACTTCCTCAATTATGCGTTATGTCCTTTCACATGTTTGCAAGTATATCAACTTTATTTCCTTTTCCTGTTTGCATATTCTTCTTCTATGTCCGTTCAGGATGTGGACGATTGTGACTCACCACAATTTCCTGCCCTTTGTATCTCTTAGTAAAATTTTTTTTTTGTTACCTCTCTTAAACCCTGTTCTGCAAACCATTTATAAAAGCTCATTAAGTAGATTATGTGCTGCTTTCTTCTTGCTGTCAATATATTCTTTGAGTATCAAATTTTCTAAGCCTTCTTTTCTCATTCAGAACACTGTTTTTTATATTAAATAAAAAATTAAATAAACTATAAAAAACATTTTTAAATTTTATTTATTCTTAATGAAAAAGAAATATTTTCAAAGGATTCATATCAAAGTTGTCTTAACAGTAAATTTAACTTAATTTTATTATGTCATATCTCTATACAAATGAATTTAAAGTTATTCATGAATCACCATTAAACATCAAACAAGGAGGAAAGCTACTGTTTTAGAGTCGGCATATTTTTTTATCATATAGCTTGGATGATATTGAACAGGTACTGATAAATTCTTGAGGTAGTAAATCTAAAAACTTCCTCAATTCCAAGAAAACCATACAAATTAAATCATGATGAACAGACAATACTTTTGAGAGTTTAATGGAGGTACCCAAATGATGACATAGGTTAAGGCACTTGATTTGATAATGTTTTTTCTGAAGTTAATTTGATCTTCAGATCTTGTTAGATGCGATTTTTCCACTGATCCTGATGTTTGTCAAATAAAGCTCAATTCACTATTCTTTTAAAGACCTCACTTCTCTTTCACGAATTCAGCAAAGTTGATTGTGCTATTCGATTAGACCAAATTAGGAAAATAAAAACAATTGCCAATACGCAAACATAGCTTCTAGCTTACAAACGGTGTTCTTTTGATTTAAAAAGCTTAATTTCTGCACAATGAACACTAGCAGGACTTTTGGGGATGCATTAGAAATAGAATCAAGAGTTGTCTGTCACTAAAAGATCTGCCACTTCTTCCTGGAGGATAACAAAAAGTAATCATTATGGCTTGAGATGGATGGCCCATGGATCTTGTGGTGAATTACTTCACTTAAATTGTTCTACTCTAGTGTTTTGATCAAAGTATTGTCAAGCAGAAATAAATGTTGACCCTTTCCATTGAATTGTAAGCCTTTGATGGCTTATTCTGTATTTTTCAGTCAAAATTAGATGTCCTCTGGACATAGTTTTCTTCTTTTCTGCTGGTTTGAGTTAATGACTATAGTTCCAAGACAACTTTGGTAAAAACATTTCATTATTCACTAACATTCAAATTCTTCCTCAAACTTTGGATATTCATTAATTGTGTTGAAAGGGTAGCAATTTTTGAAAAAGGAAAAACAGCAATAGAAAATAAGGCTAAAACAAAAAAGTTGAGATTCTTACAAACATGAGAACTTTGGCAGGCTTTTACAAAACTGAGGTCATGAAGCAGCATTAAATGATTGGTTAGAGCTTTTTGAATAGAATAATATGCTAGATATTTTAAGGTCTAAGGTTCAAATGCTAGCAATAATTAAAAAAATAATAAGATCAATACAATCTATTTTGTAAAGTTATTTTTAACACAGTAACAATAACATCATCTCCAATGGATGATTTATGATGAATAGTTTACAAAACATCATGATTAAAATTATATATATATATCTAATAAAGTTGGTTTAACATACTCAGCTTCTAAGAGATCAATCTACTTACTTCTTCTTATATATGCCATGTCCTTTCAAGATTTTGGTGACCATGGCTCTCCACAATTTCTTGTTCTTTGTAGCTCTTAATAAATTTGTCATTTTATTATCTCTCTTAAACCTTTTTCTGCCATCCATTTACTTAAACTCAATATGTTAGATAGTGTTTTATTTCCTCCATCTTGCCTTCATTATGTCCGGTAATTATCACTCTCCTTACTAGATACTTATTTTTAAAAATGTCATGTCCCTTTAATATGTAGACGATCATGATCCCCCACAGCTTCCATTCCTTCAATGTCTCCAAATGCCATGTGTTTTTGGATAATACAGTTACCTTCTCCACATGCTGAGATCTGTTACATTACTTAAACATCTCTATAAACTTCTATTATTTCATGTACAGTGTTCCTTCAGGATATGGGTCTTCACAACTTCCTAGTTTTTGTAGCTCTTAACAGGTTTTTTCTCTTTACTATCTCTCCTAATCAATGTTCTGCCAACAAATCACGCAAGCTCATCAGAAATATTTTAGGCAATAATCTATCTTTTATATACATTCTATTGAAAGATGTACAAGGAAAATGTTGTAAGATTGTATTCAATTTTTCTTGTGTTCATACAATTTTTTCTTTATAAAAACTGTACTTTTTTCTTTTTCATTATTGTTTACTCAATACAAGTCTTAAGAGCAACTCAGGGTAGAAAGTTATTAAATGAGGTTGTTGTAAATGCATACTTAGAGGGAGAAAGAGATGTATATTATAAGAATATGTAAGATAGATGTGCATCGTGGTGCAATGGATATCAGCTTGGAACAAGAAATTGGAGAGCCAAGTTTGAATTCCAGTTGAATTCATTGCATTCACATATGGACAAATACCCTTGGCAAAGGTATGAATCTATTGCTTCTCCCTCCATCTATGGGTTAAGCAGCAAGACAGATTGAATTCTATAGCCTTGGTTTGTAAAGAGTGTACTGCAGAAAATAATGCCAACTTATATGATTGGTTAGAGACATGGTCACCCAAGTGTATCACATAGGGCACTTAACTGACTGACTGACTGACAACATAGATAATGGTTGGTATGATACTTCCAGGTTAAAGTTATATTGATTGAAGAGACGTTCACTCAAAAGCCCATTCCATAAAGCAACATTACTCAGTAAGAAGCTGTCTAAGTGGAACATCCTTTTTATTAATAGAATATGAAGGGGACAAGTTGATTTGATGTATGTGGTCTGAGAAAGTCTGGTATAGTGAAACCAAGAATTTTATTTTGACTGAACATCTGATATAAAAATAGCAACAGATTTGCAAGAGGCTAACAGTGTTTCATCCATGGAAAAGGGACTGTAAGGTGGAAAAAATTTTTATCACCACAAGGCACACAAATACTTTTGGATATTGTCAAGAATAGAAAGTGAGGATTGGGCAGTTCCAGCCTAGATTTGACAATAATACTCCAGTTATGCTGATACCCAAAAGAAAGAAAGTATAAAATGAACAAAATTTACAGAGATTGGAAATATTTGGTGGGACTCAGGAAATGCTAAGTAACTTGACAGATTAATGGGCTGAATATTCAGTTTGAATTCCCTAAACATTTGTGTTAGAGCTTGTATATATTTATTTATTTACTTCCTACCTTATTTTTCTATTTGTTATAATCAACATAACAAGTATAAACTATGAACATCATGTGTTATATTTGTATATGAATGCAAAGATTATCTCTATTTCTTTCTTTCTTACACACAAATACACACCATATATATATATATATATATATATATATATATATATATATATATAGATAGATAGATAGATAGATAAATAGATAGATAGATATGAATGAGATAACAATATTCCAGAAAATGAAAACAAGTGGAATTAAATCATTTCAAGGATCACTCACTCCCATTCAGTTCATCTATCAATAGATTTTGATAATAGATCAATTTGTAACCTTCTTTTTAAAAGAGCTTCACATTTTACTTCCCATCCATATGACTCAGATATAAATGCTTGTTACTCTCTTGAGACCTTCTGATAGAATCATGCCTCCTATTTTTGAAAATAAGTAAAAAAATGGATAGTATTCAATTATCTACCTGAAAAAAAACTTTTTCTTTCTTTTCTATCTATGAGATTATGCTTGTTGCCATGAATTCCATGTAGTATTGAGTGGACCAGTACAAATGTATCTTTCATGAGAAATTAACAGGTTTAAATAAATTGTTCATATATATACATATATGCGTGTGCGTGTGTGTGTAGGTATGTGTGTGTGTAGAAATTCACTAATTAAGTAAGAATTTAAACCCAAATTAATCAGCAGAGGTTGCATTTTAATAAACACTGCTGTATTTTCACTTATTCTTTGGAGAAAATTAACCCCAAGGTTAAGCTACAAGAATAGATATATTTGTTTGTTTTTCATGTAATTTTTTTGAGAATAATAAATAGATTAAGCAATTATCAAAAAGAAAATACTTTCTTTAACCATGAAAAAAAATTGGATATTGTTATTTTTATTTTTTTATAAGCATTTCACCCCAAGCAAGGCAGTACTGCCACTGGTGTGCAGGGGCTTACGTAAGAGGAGATTATTGAGAAAGAGGGACAAGTTACAGGGGGTGTCAGAAAATGCATAAGAGAAGGATGAGAACCCTGATGTGAAGAGAGCTGCATAAGAGTAGAGTAGACAGGGAAAAGAACATAATACAAAGTTTTGTCAGGGAAAGGATGCAAGTCAAAGTGATAAAAGATGGGAATTGACATTATATTTAAATTCTTGGAGATTGTAGCTGTTAGGGAAGCAAGAATATGGAAGGGAAATTTACAGGTAGGAAGTGAAAGAAAAGAAGCTGATAAAGTAGAAGATCATCTCTGATATTGATTCAAACTTGGTTGAAATTATTCTGAAATTGTTATTAATAAAATCTTCCAGGATGAAGGAGAGGCTTCAGGCAGCAGAATAATGTTGAGGATATCATGGACTGAGCATGTGAGCAATGATGAGGTGTTGGAGAGGATGCAAATGAAAAGAAAACTCATACTTAACATCAGGAACAGACAGCTGAGGTTCCTGGTACATGCAATGAGGAAAGAGGGCCTGGAGAATCTAATATTCACAAGACAAATAGAAGAAAAGAGAGACAAGGAAAAGCAGCACAAGGCATATTTGATAGGTTTGAGCAAATAGATGGTGAGGCTGGGCTTGGGAGAGATACCAAGAGGAAAGATATTAAGAGTGACAAGAGACAGGGGCAAGTTGAAGTCCATGATCGCCTACGTCCTGAAGGGACACGGCACATGAAGAAGAAGATGATACAAATTCTAAATCATGATCATCTAGGTTTTTATAAAGTAAAAGTATTTAACAATGTATGGCAGTGGGATCTATTTGAACTGAGAGGGAAACTCAATCAATTCAGAAAGGATGTTAGAATAATCCAGAACTTACACTGGGAGCAAAATACCTGCATATGGCTAGAAAAAGAAATGAGAAAGTGGATAAAGTAGAAAGATGTGTCAGACATAATGTCATTTCCCATGTACTTTTTCTATAAATACTTTCATGATAAATGCCTGGATGAGCTCTTCACTATGATACCTAGTTTTTATGAATTTAAATGCAGTAATAGATTGGTTGTTAATGTGCATTGTGGTGCAATGGAATGAGAAATCGGAGATTTGAGTTTGAATTCCATTTTTTTTTTTTTTAATCATATCGCCCTGAGCAAGGTGTTAACGCCACTGATGTGCAGGGGGCTACATAGGAGTGAAAAGATTGGCAAAGAGAAAACTGGAAACCGCATCCTAAACAGGAAACAAAGGGATGAGCCTCTTCACCTGTTGAATAGACGTGGGTGGAGTGTGAACTGGGCGATAGTTTAGTCTATCTACTCCAATTGAAAAAAAAAAAAGTGAGAAGATTGGAAAAGAGAAAACTGGAAACCACATCCTAAACAGGAAACAAGGGATGAGCCTCTTCACCTGTTCAATAGACGTGGGTGGAGTGTGAACCGGGCGATAGTTTAGTCTATCTACTCCAATTTGAATTTATTGCAATCACTTACATGCAAATACCCTTAAGAAAGCTATGAATCCATCTCTTCTCCCTCCAGTTATGGGTGGAATAGCAGAACAAATTGTGTTCTATAGCTTTGTTGACAACCAGTCTACCACAGAAAGAAACAACCAGTCTACCACAGAAACCTACTGCAGTAAAATCTTTCACCTAGCTAGTCATGGTTCAAAAGAGACATGATCACCCAAGTGTTTATCATATATGGCACTTGACTGACTGACTAGATTGGTGGCAAGGTCTCATCAGTTCATAATTGAATTGGCTAGATGTAACTGTATGTTTCATGCTAACAGTTTCTTTTCTCACACTTCTCACTTATAGAACTCTCTTCCGGTAGATTGCTTTCCAGCCAACTTTGATCTTCACAAATTTAAATGCAATATTGATCGTTATCTTTTGTCATCTTGATTATTCTTTTATTGATCTCATTCTTTAATAATTTCTCTATTTTTTTTATTCATTCACACTGAGTAACCAATTGTGTCTTATGGCTTTACAGCCTTACATAGAGTGATATGTTTAAAAAATAAGACAAGAATGTATCTTCTTCCGAGATTAAATTGACATCTACATCATGGCTACCCAAAGAGAACTGTAGAATCTACCAGGGTTTATTATTGGTGGGTGTAATCTTAACAAATTAAGATATGTAGATGACACTGGGTTGATGGCTGAAATTTTTCAGAGCAATGATCACTCATATTCTGGAAGTGGCTCAGAAGAAGAAGAAGAAGAAGAAAAAGCTAAAGGAGAAAAAGAAGAAGAAGAAAGATAAATGAAAAAAGAAGAAGAATATAAAAGATAAAAGAGAAGAAGAAAAAGAAGAGGAAAAAAGAAGAAGATAAAGAAAAAACAAAAGAAAAAGATAAAAAAAGAAGAAACAGAAGAAGAAGAGGAAGAAGAAGAAGAAGAAGAAGAAAGATAAAGGAGAAGAAGAAAAAGAAGAAGAAAAAGACAAAGAAGAAAAAAGATAAAGAAGAAAAAGAAGAAAAAGAAGATAAAGAAGAAGAAAAAGAAGTGAGATATACTTAAGAAACTGAACAGAATTGAGAAATGTATTTCATGAGAGAAATGAACCCTTTAACTTGAACACCTATCCTTGTTTCATATTTGAAATAGAATCAAGTAAACTATCAATATTTTTTAATAATTAGGACTCCCTTAGGCACCAAGTCTACTTTAATTATAATAAATCTGTAGACACTAAGAAGTGAAGGGTTTAAAATATTTAAATGTAATTTTGTGCAAATCTTTGAAAGCAAAGCAACGACTTATTTATTTAAACATTGCTATAAAATTTTAAATAAAAGCAATACATTCTAAGACTTATATTTTTCAACCAATAAAATTCTATCAGAAGTTTTGTTAGGTAAAAAATAGTTTAATTACAAGAGAAAATACTTGTAGACATAATTGTAGACATATCATGTTATTTTTAGACCATTTAGAAAATAACAATAGTAGTTTCCTTCACCACTCCCACAAATTTGAGAAAATGATTTTTTGCGAGCCAATGTGAAATTATTTTCTAACTAATGAAAATCTTGTACTCAGAAACTTCACACTCCTATGTGCAAATTGAATTATTAATCCTCTTAGAGATATAAAATGGAAGAATACTGCTAGTTGAGGTTCAAAACAATTTTGGAGGCCAGTTTGATCTACACGCACACACACACACACACATGCACACAATGGAAGAGTGAAAGCCATCAGCTGATGACTAAGGCCTTGTCCACACACACAATAGTAGGTATAAACTTGCCACTACCTACTAAGCCTTTGTCTACAAACTCACAAATACATTAAGTTAACCATCATAAAGTAAGTCTGTCCATACATTTCACACAGTACTAAGAACACTTAATTATTTTATAAAATAAACTTCACTGCAAGGAAAATTAAACATTTTATTGTTATTATATATTTCTGAAAACAATATATAAATGTTATTTTAGCTGACGTTCGACTTCCACTTTTTCTTGAGAAAATAATCCTTTTTATGTTTCATTCTGTGTTGCTTTCTTGTTAAATGTTTGGAATTCCAACGCTCATATAGCAAAAAACCTCAGTAGACAGATCCTAACAACATAGCATTATTAAAAAATTCCTGTTTAATGATGAGTTACTCTCATTTACCAGTTCTTAAATTGATGATATGTATCATGTAACAAATGTTCAGCTTACTTTCTCAAAATGAATTACATTGTGACCATATTTTGGTTGTTATGCATAAAATTCTTTGAGATATTAATTTACACACAATAAAATTTATCACTCTTTTACCAAAATAAAATTTTATAGCTGTTTAAAAAAATAAAGTTCTATTTATGAAAAATGAACAAAAGCATGCACACCTTGTTTCTTATTCAGATATTTAATACCTTACATTTACTTATTTACCTTGATTCTTTTATTCTGAAATTGTCTAGTTGTCTATTTCCTAAGGTAGGTTGTAGAAGAAACATTTTTGTTCAAAAATTGTTTTCTTTGGAAACATTATTCTTTCGTTTTATAAAGTTTATTTTCTTTCAAATTTTCTTTTTATAAACAAACTCAACATACTTAACTTTTGTAATGAAAGAAATTTTATTTCATGATCTCCACTAACCACGCAAAACTTACGGATTAGATCATTGGACTAGAAAATCATTTACAGAATGATTGATTCTAAGAGACATTTTCTTATATGAGGCTAAGTCAAAAATTATCCACACTTCTGTCATAACATATCTTTGGACAAGAGTGTGAATAATTTTTTACTTTTTTTTCATCATAACTTGTATTTATACAACAGTGCAGACAATTTTTTACTTTCACTTGTACATTAGAATGTTCATTTGTATGTTTTAATGCAAACATCATTGACATCCATTTTTTAATTTCAGCTTTTTTCTTTTTTTCACCATATCCCTCCAACAAGGTGGGATCACCACTAGTGTATAGGGAGGTTACATGGAGAGAAAAGACTGGGTACAAGGAGTGTCAAAGAAAAGATAAAAGATGGATAAGATTCAAGGAGATAGAATAGGGCAATTGACATTGCACTTAAATTTTTGAAGATTGTAGCTATCAGGAAAGCATGTAAATGAAATGGAGTTCCACAAATTGGAAGTGTGAGAAAATAAAGTGTTATAGTAGAAAAAGCAGTTACATTTCACTGATAAAAAGGTGGTACCTATAAGCCAGTGTAGTAGCATGCTTAAATTCATGTGGTTGAGGCACCAGAGTCAGAGCAGTCACCATGAAAACATTTGTAGAAAAGACAGAGGGAAGCCACCTCACGTTGGTGAGAAAGTGACTGAAGACTGTAATATGACAATATACAAAGTCATATTGCAGATTCTTGATTGGATTTTGTCGAGAACCTTGAGATGAATAGCAGGAGTATTTGACCAGATATGGCAACAGCATTCAATGCCGTGATGAATGGTAGGTTTCTAAATGTGTAAGATAGATTCTGACATGAAAAATTTTCTGGCCCCACTCAATGACCCAGCCTTTTTAGCAGTAGATATATATTTGTACATTTTTCACTTGTTCTAGTGACTGTTCTTCAGGCCAAAGTGAAAAGTAATCATTTCAAAGTCTGACTTTCAAGACAGATTTTCTCTATTAAGGACACTTATGCAACACAATCTTTCTGACTTTGTTTTCCTCCAATGTGGCAGTCATATGTTGTAGATTTCGTAAATCTAAATATCTATATCACTGGGATAAAGACTAACATTTAATGCAAATGCTTTTATATTTACATATTAAACATATTTAAATTTATATACTGCTTTAGCATTTTTATAGATTATATGTACAGTGTATGGTTCAAATAACTCCTGCATGAGTGGCAATTGTGCTTTCATCGAGTTAATGTTTTACTATTATATTAGAGGTATTTCTGGGAGGTATATATATATATATATATGAGGTATTTCTGCTATTCCCTGTATTAATCAAATAAATAATTTTATATTTGAAGTTGTATAAAACTTTTAATATTTTATGTATTAAATCAAATTCTACTTTAAAGTAGAATTTCAGTTCTTCATTACCCTTTTATCCAAATCATTTTCTGATTTTAACTCTATACATTTGATATCATTAACTTTAGTTTTGAAAAATGTTCAGTCACTTTTGTATTATTTACATTTCTATTTTTGCCAGTTCCAATGTCTTCTTACTCCATCCCAGAGTATTTAAATACCTATTTGTCCCTTGTATTGTATTGTATTGTAGCGGCATTCACCCAGGACGGGTTGAGCCGGCATCCCCAAGAACATTTGAAGCGTCTCTCCCAGCGGCGGCCCACGATCGGCGATCTTGAGCCAGCTCCACTCCGATCTCTGCCCAGTCCCGGTTCCACCTCCGAAATCCCACGACATTTGGGCCCGAGATCGGCTCCATGTCCCCCTTCAGCGTGGCTGCCCACGTCCTCAGCTGACCCCCCGCACGCTTGCGCCAGCCCGGTAGGGGCCTCGGGAAGAGGCAGTCGCGAATCAGCTCACCTGGAGGACAGCGCGCAGCATGGCCGAACCAACGCAGTCGACGGAGTCGGAGAGCAGCCGGTATCGGTTGAAGACGGCATGTTTGACGAAGGGTCGATGTCCGCACCCGATCAATCCGCCGGAAACGCAGGATGCGCCGGAGACAGTCATTGTCGAAGACCTCCACCCTCTTGAGGTCCGCTACGCGCACCGGCCACGTCTCGCAGCCATACAGAAAGATGGATCGCACAACAGCTTGGTAGACGCGGCTCTTTGTACGCAGGGCGATCTCCCGCCTTGACCAGAGACACTTCTGGAGGCGGTTGAAGGCGGCCCTCGCAAGGTTGATGCGACGCCCGATCTCATCGCCACCCTGGCCGCTCGGGACAAAAGACAAGCCCAGATAGATGAAGTGGTCCACCATCTCCAGGGGTGTTCCGTCGAGCAGGATGGGTTGTTGGGCCTCTGGAGGCAACAGCGCCGTCATCACCTTCGTCTTTGCAGCATTGATGCGCATGCCGACCGCGCACGCGCTGGTATGCACTCGGCTGACGGCCGCCTGCACCTCCTCGATGCTGTCACCAAGAAGGACAACGTCGTCAGCGTACACCAGGTCGGTCGCGGCCAAGTCGCGGCCCACCCGAACCCCAGTGAAGCCTTGAAGGGCGCTCATCAGAATCCAGTCGATAGCGTAGTTGAAGAGCGTCGGGGAGAGCGCGCATCCCTGTCGCACACCAGTGCGGACCTCAAACGCCCCGGTCTCAGCACCGTAAGCATGAACATGTGTCCTCGTCTCCCGGTAGTAGGCCTGAATCAGACGCAGCAGCTTTGGCGGAATGCCATCGTCCCGCATGATAGTCCACAGAGCGCTGCGGTCCACCGAGTCGAAGGCCGCTGCAAAATCGATGAAACAGAGCACCGTCGGTTGTTGGTAAGACCAGCGCGTCTCCAGTATCCGGCGTAGACAAAAGATCTGGTCAGAGCACCCTCTACCCGGACGGAAACCAGCCTGGCTTGGGCGGGTACGGTGGTCGCGAGCGAGTTGGAAGCGCTTAAGTAGCAGGACTGTGAACAGTTTGGCCGAAATATCGATCAGGCTGATTCCGCGGTAGTTGCTACATACTCGTTTGTCGCCTTTTTTGAAGAAGGGGAGAAGCACTGCCTCTCTCCAGTCAGCGGGGACGACCTCTGTGTTCCAGATCTTCATCAGGAGGCGGTGTAACCATGGCACCATCACCTCGGAACAGCTTTTGAAGATTTCAACTGGAAGGCCATCTTCACCGAGGGCCCTGTTGTTCTTCAGCTGAAAGAGAGCCACGCGAACTTCATCTGGCGTCGGTGGATCCGTGTTGCAGGCATACGTTGTTGCTGCAGATGTGCTGGCATGGACAGGGGTTGGTGCTGGATCATGGTTAAGCAGAGCACTAAAATGCTCTTGCCACCTGTCAAGCCGGGCTGACATATCGGCTATCGTATTGCCTGCTGCATCGACGAGAGTATCGCTCGCGCCCCGCGATGGACGGCTGACCCGGTTGAGAAGACGGTACAGCTTTCTGGTATCACCATTGGCTGAGGCCTGTTCCGTTTCTTCCGCCACTCTCCGTCAGTACGCGTTGCGGTCGTTGCGGACTGCTTGCGCCGTTCTGCGCCGTTTTTGTCCCTTGATGCATCTCCAAGACATCTTGTCACTGATGGTGTTGCAAGTGCAACCTTGATCACATCTTGGGATTGTTAAAAAAAAGGTAAAAACAAAAAGGTAAAACAAAAATGAGTCTCATGTATATTCATTGGTATATTTTCAGAAAATTCTTGTTTTATTTTTTTGTGAGATTTGATAGCTTCGTCAATTCTTTCATGATTAAGATTCAAGCTTACCAAAACATTATACCGATAATATGGAATACAAGATTTTTTTCAAAAAAGAAAAAAATTAATACTTCCTTGAGAGTGAGAGAGAATTTAGAAATTTTATAAGAATTTCAAAAATTTGAAAAGTTTAAACAAGCATCGTTATCTGATGCAGGTTACTTACTACTGACCACTGGAATGAAAGCTTTGTGTTATCCACTGCAAACATTTAAATGATTTTTATCCTAAAATAAGATGTGCTTTACAAAATTAATATTTTAATTTTGAATAAGCTTTTTATTTACATAGGGCATAATAATATTTACTGTATAAAAAGTAGTTTATAATCTGAAGAATATTTATTGACAAATTAATGTAGAAACATTTAAGATATAAAATTTATGTTTCATTTTCTACTTTCACGCACTTTGCCAAGAAAATTCTTGTCTGTGTATTGTATCTATATTTACTTACAAGCTAGAAAAAAAATGAACCTAAAAAAATAAACATTTTGTTAAAAACCAAAAAAAGAAATCAGAAAATTTAAATCATCAAATGTTTTAACAGTCGGTTAAGTGTCATATTTGATACACGCTTTGGACAATTATGTTAGACTAATATCTTCATCTTTGTTGTAATGACCCCAAAATTTCAGCTGTTGAGTCACTGGCTTTATTCTGGTGTCTGTCAGTCTGGATAACCTTTAGGCAATTTCAAATTGAAACTGTTTATTCAATCTATGGAGGATAGATTGTTTGCATTCTGTTGTTCATGTCTAAGCATATATTATCTTGTTTCCATACACTTATGTGCAAATAAATTTGAGAAATTCCCAATTCAATCTCTTACCCCAGTTATAGATTAATCTTTATCACTTTATATGTGACTTCATTTGCTGTGCAAAAAATGTACCTTGTCACTGAAGTTGACTATGATTCCTAAACAATAGGGTATTTGAATTTCATAGATGTGTTGTCATATCCTGCTATGGTAACAAAAAAACAACTTTAAGTGAATAACAATAAGGATGCTGCAATTGAGAGTCACTGAAAAAGATTGCAGTAGAAAGGGAAGTATTATAGTGCTGAATGCTAATGATTAAAGAGTTGAACTATTATCAGGAAAAATCATCATTATCTCCTAAAAATTGTAAATACAATATTCATAAAGAAAAAGAAGAATTATTCATACAATTGAAAAAAAAGGTGTATCCTTTTTAAATAAGCCACAAAGGGTTGAGAAACCATAAAAAACAAACCAATCAAAATTCACTTTGGTTAATTCTTCAGTCATTGCTTGTCTTGTTTCTGCTGTGTGCAACTATGTCCATTCTACCTGGCACAAGAACTGAATGCACAATTATCATACTATCAATGATACTAGCCAACACTTTAATCTTCAATGTCATTGTTCTGTGGCATTTTATGTTTAAAATATACTTTAATATATATTTTAAATATATTAACAGGATTTCTTCCCTGCTGTACAGATCACTCAAATTGTTACATAGCAATATACAACAAACACGCATGTATATGAAAATATATAATAATATTTTTTATTGATGACGATGGACCGTGTGGCACAAGGACAGAGAATTGAGAGCGCACTTCTAATGGGGGTTGACGGGGGGGTGTCGTATCTGTTCTCCTCTGGTCTCAGTCTGTCCGGACTGTCTGCCTCTGTCTCTCTGCCCAGACTCCTCTGTCTGAAATCCGTGCGCCGAGGTCTTTTTATAATCTCCAAACCGGTACTTCCGGATTTTGCCTCGCCCACGCACGCCCATGTAATTCTCAGAGACACCTGTTCTGTCTGCCTCTTGTAGCCATTTCCGCTACTGCCGGAAATAAGGTCAAACAAACATCCGTTCCTTTCAACGACCGGAAAACAACCCCGCTTGCAACAGCCTTCTTCTCGGGTGGGGCCAGATTGTTATATTACATTCCTCGCCCTCCCATTTTCCAAAATGTTCACCTAAGAACATTTTAAGCGCAACACCCTCACACTCCTCCCCATGCCACACAAGCCCGACAATTGTATAAAACATGTGCACGCCAAAACAACAAAACATGTGCATGCCGAAACAAAAAAAACAACAAAAAAAATATATAGGGGAGCCTACATCGGCAACCCAACAATGTTCGTGTCCATCGTGAAAATTGTTCTACCAGCTCGATGTTTCATTGTTCCTTCTTTTTTTTTTTTTTTCCTTTTTTTTTTTAATATCCATTTTCACAGAATTGGGCAAAGTTCTTAAAAATGTTCATTTTCCTTCTCGACTCTGTCCATAAGCGTAGACTCTTCGATGCATAATCCACATGATTATAGGCGGTAATCACGCCCCAGTTTCCAAACTAACATCGAGTAAATGACCTTTGACCAACACCATGCGTGCCTCTGCTCGAGTTTATTGTTACACATGTAACCTCATTTAATTTAATTTAATTTCAAACATACTATGTTTGAACACAGAAAAAAATGGTCATTATTTGCCGTACATATCATTCATAGTCTGACCGAGAAATGTTCAATAGAAAATGAAGAAAATTACCCTGATTCCAACGTTAATCCGCATGCAATTTACTTGTGGAGGATATTAATTTAGTCTAAAAAAATGGACCCGTGACTCGTAGTTCATTAGTTTGTACAATGCTTTCCATTCCCTGAACTACTTCCTCTGGATTCGAAACCAAGCATATCTGATTTGTTGACATCTCTCTGTTTAACGCAGAGTGTTGAACGCCCATTGACCCCGGAGTACTATTCACAGCGGATAACTCAATTTCCTTTTCCGAAGCACTGTTGCTTCTTTTACACTTAAAAATCCGCTTCCTGGCTATTATTCCCAGGATTATTATTACGCCGACCACGCCAGCAATGACTCCTATCGTCAACTTCTTCGGGAGTTGTTCATATCCTTCACTAAATCTTTCCATATCTACCTGTTCCAAGGTATTTACTAGTTTTCAGAAATTAATATATCTTCAAAAGATATTTCCCAAGTCACATAAATGAAAATTCACAGAGGATGTTGAATTGATGGGAACCTGCACAAAAGCATAAAAGTGAAGTACTTTTACGTAAATAAAAATAAGTTTTAGATTTTAATTTAATTTTCCCAAATCTCCCCAAATAATCCGATTCCACCATATTGATAACAAAATATCTTTTCAATATCTGACTCATATCGCGAAACACTGAGACGCGGGTGAATGTTTTAAGAATATATATAATCGGTGTATTCGCAAAGAAATAACCAAACAATGCAGTTGTTTTCAAGCAACGATGTTGAGATATATTTATAATTGGCAATTTTGTTGGCTGTTGTTAACTGCATAATTAAAATTACACTTTAAAACTCTCGATAACATTTAAGTCATTTCTATGCTGTAGAAATGTCACGCAAAACACAAACATTTTTAAATTTTGACAATATCTGTGTAAAGATTACAAATTGACGTTTACGAACAAATTCTGTTGACGAGATCAAAATTAAAGAACCCTTTCGTTTCTCTGATTTTCCTATTGTGGTAGCATTCAGCTACATTTATAATTTGTTAATGTTTACCAATTTTGATTTAGTTCATGCAATACAAGGCCAAATGGAGAAAATGGAGAGGGTCATTTTACGCTAATACTCCAATTGGGGAAAGTTTGTGTACGTAGAACATCGATTGTTTTTTTTTTTTTTTTTAATTCGGCTCGAGTACTGGTCAGAAAAACTCAACTATTTCAACCATACAACTGACCTTCATAATCACATTGAGAATAGTTGTTCGTCAATATTTCTATCGGGTTGTCTGGAAAGTTCATGCCGCTTTTTAAGTAAAATTAAGACACAAACCAAAATTATTTCATTAAATATTTATTCTACGAAATATTAACTATTTTCTTGCACAAACCAAAGAAAACATTGTTATCAACAAGTTAATCCAATTATCCACTTAAACTCACTTCACATATATGGTAAAATATTAACAACAAAAATAAATCATTAACTCAGATGTTTTGTACTTACAGATAGGTAAATATCTCAACTTCTATCCTCCCGTCAACTTTAACACCCTCGTCAACTTTAACACCCTCTTCCACCCGTCAACCCCCAAACCTATGCGCTCTCCACCACTGCTACTCTCTACATGTATTCCTGACCCCCTATCTCTCTACCGAACAACCCATATTTCTCATTTCTACGGTCAGATCGGCAAAAGTATGCTGTCCCATTTTTTTTTTTTTTAACGAGACCTACTATAAACACGAGCAGAACACACACACTATCAATCAAAGAGACACCTACCTTGGCTGACTGTCTATATATTTTCGTCTTCTTTTTTTCTTTTTCTTCCTTCCTCGCTGTCGTCCGGTTGTTTACTATTTTCGTCTTCTCTCCGGTAGTTTTAATTCCGGAAATTTCAAGTCTGTTGAATTTTCAATTGTTGCCGTGGTAACTCTCGTATCAATCTGTTTTGTTGTTTCAAAACAGCAAGTCACTAGCACCAAATAACCAGTCTGTTGTATATCAATAAACAACAAACACGTCTGTATATAAAAATATATCAAGTGATATTTTTATTAATGAACGATGGACCGAGTAGCCTAGTGAACAGAGAGTGAGAGCGCGCTTCCAAGGGTTGACGGGGGGGTGTCGTATCTGTTCTCCTCTGGTCTCGGTCTGTCCGGACTGTCTGCCTCTGTCTCTCTGCCCAGACTCCTCTGTCTGAAATCCGTGCGTCGAGGTCTTTTTATAATCTCCAAACCGGTACTTCCGGATTTTGCCTCGCCCACGCACGCCTACGTAATTCTCAGAGACACCTGTTCTGTCTGCCTCTTGTAGCCATTTCCGCTACTGCCGGAAATAAGGTCAAACAAACATCCGTTCCTTTCAACGACCGGAAAACAACCCCGCTTGCAACAGCCTTCTTCTCGGGTGGGGCCAGATTGTTATATTACAAAATAAACCCAGGGTCTAACTAATAAAACAACAACTTTTAGGCAAAATTCAACTTTATTCATCAACATAGTCACTTTCTAGGGCGATACACTGATTGTAATGCTTCTCTCACTATTTGGTGCCTTTTTTGTAGAACAATTTGTCTTTGGCCTCAAAATATGCTTCTTTTCTGATATTACTTCTTTATTGGAGCCAAATCTCTTTCCCTGGGGCATTCCTTTGAGGTCTGCAAACAGCCACTAGTTGCTTGGGACTAGATCTGGAGAATAGAATGGATGCAGAAACAATTCAAAGTGCAATTCATGTAGTTTTAATATCGTTGTGATCAACTTGTGGCACAATTTATTGTCTTGGTGAAAGATCACTTTTTTCTTCTACATTTACGGATGTTTTTTGACAAATTCTTTCCTTCAAATGCATCAATAATGCTATATAATATTTTCTATTGATGTTTCTGCCTTTCTCAAAGTAATCAATGAACAAAATACCTTGTACATTTAAGATACAGCAGCCAAAACTTGATATTTGTGTTTTGCAGAAGTAAATGGTGGTATCGACAGCATAGATGCCTACTTAGGAGCTGATTACATAATGATAGTGTTGAATTATAAAATAAAAACAAAAAATCAGAGTATCTATTCAAACATGAGTATCCATTAAAAATAATGTTTAAACCAATAAATTAAATATATATATATATATATATATATATATATATGTATGTATATATATATATGTATATATATATATATATATATATATATATATATATGCTCTCACACCCTGATTGAGCACTCTGGAAGAATGGTAGACTTTAAAAAACAGTAGCTACTCTGGCATATATGCATCGCTCATTCAGTAATGAATTAGAGAACTCTGGCTACTGGGTGTGTATAATGATAATATACATGGTAAAAAGTCTGCCTTCTTCTACTGAGCGCCTATAGCCCAGAGATAAAATTGCCGACTGATGCCATTTTGGCCGGGTTTCAGTCCTGGGTTAAAAGCAATTGGAGTCTAACCATACTGATGAGCTGTGATACAGTGAAACAGATCTGTCTGTGGATGACTATTTACGCTCTCACACCCTGATTGAGCACTTTGGAAGAATGGTAGACATTGAAAAACAGTAGCTACTCTGGCATGTACGCATCGCTCATTCAGTAATGAATTAGATCACTTTGGCTATTGGGCATGTATAATGATAATATACATGCTAAAAAGTCTGCCTTCTTCTACCGAGCACCCATATCCCAGAGGTAGAATCGCCGACTGATGCTAATTCGGTTGGGTTTCAGTCCTGGGTTAAAAGCAGTCAGAGTCTAACCGTACTGATGAGCTGTGATACAGCAAAACAGATCTGTATGCGGATGACTATATATATATATTTAAACACGTTTTGTTAAAGACAACCAACAAGGAAGATTTTATTAATTTTTTATATTATTTTTCCATTATTCTTACATGTTCTATTTTTGCTGGAGATAAGGAATGTAAAAATGTTCCATAATTTTTTACTTTCTAAATGCTTTCAGTCTCTTCACAAGCCATTTTCAAAGATGTTAATTTTCTAGTGTTGTTATGTCCTCATGTTTGACTGTAATGTAATTTTTTTTATTTTAGTGTTTTTTGAAAAGAAGAGTTCTATAAAACTGTTGTTTTTTAATTATGAAACATTTTTTTATTATGGAACATTTTTACATTCCTTATTTCCAGCAAAAAATAAACATGTAAGAAATTAAATAAATTAAAAAAATTTCCTTGTCAGTCATTTTTAACAAAACATGTTTAAATGAAAGATTGCAGCCAAATATATATATATATATATATATGTGTGTGTGTGTGTGTGTGTGTGTGTGTGTGTGTGTGTGTGAGTTTGTTTCTGGACACACAAGCACACACTCATGTCTATATATATATGAATGTCCACAAAGATATACACACATGCATATATGCATACATATGCTTATATATATATATATATATATATATATATCAGCATGAAATAAACAGAACAGGCTTATTTGTTATATGATTGATAAGTCCATCCTTCACTTCTCACTGATGCATAATATTTTATGACATGCAAAGAAAATTTGTAGTTGAGATTTCTTTCTTACAAGACTACATCAAGGATTTAGCAAACACAGCATATATTTCAAGTCATTTCTTTGTCTTTTGTCAAGTTTTAGAATTCATGTTTACCTTTCTTTTATTCAAATCTTGCATAAACAGTCACCTTATTTGGTACAGACCATGAAGAATATTTCTTAATTTAGCTAGTAAGTTGTAAGAGTCAATGAAATACTTGCAATTCAAAAGCTCATAGGAAAATGTTACATGAATATGATCTTATATCACACATGACTTTTTTGTTATTGTTTCACAGCAAGCATGGTGGTACTGCCACTGGTGTGCAGGGGGCTACATGAAAGAAGAGTGAAAGTTTAAGCAAGAGAAGAGTGAAGAGAAAGGGCAAGAGAAGGATGGGAATACCAGTGTGAAGAGAATTGTGATGGTAGAGTGGGAAAGGAAAAGAACAAGATACATAGGGTGATGGGGAAAGGACTGAAGTCAAGTGGATAAGAGATGGGAATTGACATTGCATTTAAATTCTTGGAGATTGTAGCCATCAGGGAAGTAAGTATATGGAAAGTAGTTTCACAGGCATGAAGTGCAAGAAAAGAAGCTACTGGAGTAGAAGTGTGGCTGCATTTGGTTGATTTAACTGTAAAAGAGTCGGATCTTGTTGCCAGTCTGGTTGCTTGAGTAAATTCTTGTGAAGGAGACACCAGTGACCTAAGCTCGTCAGAGCAGGAGTCATGTTAATATTTTATGGAAATGGCAGAGGAAAGCCATATCGAGTCAGTGAGAAAGCGGCTAGAGTTGAGCTGCTCGGTCAGGACTGATCACATTACAAATTCTCCTTTGGAGCCTGTCAAGAATCCTAAGATAAATAGCAGGGGCACCTGACTAGATATGACAACAGTATCCAATGCAAGGTTGAATGGTTGATAAAATGAAAGCAAAGTAAAGTTGTTTAATTCTTAGGAAATAAGTAAAAGTTAAATTTGTCCAAGGATTGTGATATTTTTCAAGTAATTGTTAATCAATTTGATTTGCTTATTATTAATATGATCATGTCCGAGTTCAAATTCCAGTTGAATTCATTGCATTCACTTACACACAAATACCCTTGGGAAAGGTATTAATCCATCTCTTCCTTCCAGTTATGGGTTAAATAACAGGACAGATTGGGTTCTATAGCCTTGGGTGGCAACCAGTCTACCGCAGAAAGCAATGGCAACCTGCTGTAGGATAATCTTCTGCCCAGTCAGTCATGTCTCGAAAGAGACATGATCGCCCAAGCGTGTTTCACGTATGGCACTTAACTGACTGATTATAAAAGTCCATTTTAATGACAAATTATGAAAGATATGTAAATTTTGATTTTAATGCTAACTGATCAGAATTTCTTTAAAACAAATATCTCTTTTTGACATTTATTCAAATTGAATAATACCCTTTAGATTCAAGTATTGTCCCTTCTTATCAGTGTCTGGGGATTTATGTCAAAAGAAAGAATCATTTGTGTTTCAGTAACTTATTTATAACAATATGCCTTGAATCTGATTTACAGAATTGACAAAACACAATTATCAGAGTATTCCATTTTTAAGTTGAGAATGAACATTGTGGTTTTCTTATAGATCAGAGTCTAATTAAAAAAACATATTGCAAGATATCAAGTCTTTTAATTCAACGTACGAAACACAAAAAAAAGAAATATCTCTTTCTCAATATTTCATTTATCTAAAAACATTGTTTTCAATGATATATTTGATAAATATTCTGATTTCTAGATGAGCTGTTTCCACATTGGGCCTCTGGATTTACATTTTGTAATTTGCATTTATACACTTAACTCTTGTTTCCATGGAGTTGTTAATTTCTTCCATGTTCACAATGTTCACTGTATTATGCAAGCATGCTAATGCCAATAACAACGTGCATATGGGAATGTACGGATCAGGCTCATCAATCATGCGTATAATTCATCTAGTGGGGCACCGTGCCAAGAATTCTATGACAGTTTAGGTGACAGTTTAGCCAAGAAACAAATTGATAACTACCCATCTGAGTTGGTTATTTGATAGCTTTAATAATGTGAATACATCACAAGGAATTCCCTGATTGTCAGGTAAATAGGCTAATGTGGCATAGTATTTATGTGTAGTACCTACTGTATAATTATACTAGAATATTTGGAGTTGATTAGAATGAATGATCTACTCACAGAACTTTGAATATTGCAAATATATGGAAATTACACACACACACACACACACACACACACACACAATGTTTGTGTGACAGATAAGAAATTTTCCAAACATATTCATTCACTTATTTATAATAAACATGGAATACATAAATAACAAAGAGATAAGTATAATATATAATGAATACTTATATCTGCACTGATATAGCCTAACTTAGTCTTGTACAGTATTATTAGCCAGAGCCACTCTATTAGAATTAAAACTATTGCCAGCCAGGTTAGCTTATTAATCATTTTCTCTATAGATATTAATATATTTGTGGTGCATATATATGTATATTTGTTCTTATTATAAGCATTGGGAGGCGCATTTCAGTATTAAGACTTTTGATTTCTAGGCTGGTACATCTTCACTGTGTAAAAAAACAGATATGTCCACTGCAGCATATGTCTAAATATAATGTTCATGTAATAAGAAATAATATCAGATTAAAATATTTTTAACTGCTTATATATAGATAATAATAATAATAATAATAATAATAATAATAATAATAATATATATATATATATATATATATATATACTGAAAAGTGATATATACATTATTCTATATCAATAATCATTTTAGAAAAATCTATGACAAAGTTGAAAAGTTTTTCATGTGACATGCCTCATCCTTTAGGACTTCATCAGACTGAAGAGATGTTTACATTGATGTGATTGCATATTTATCTCTGCTCCTTCATGTGGATGTGTGTGTGTGTATATATATATATATACAAAAAAATTCATACCCACAGAAGAAACATATAGATCTGAGCAAAGTATTACACTTTACACCTTAGGAACATTTCAGCCAACACTTTATCATTCGTTGGCAAAATTCAAATAATCAAGGACACATTGATATAACGTTTGAGAAGGGAAAGTTAGAGTTCAATTAAAAACAAATTTTAACAACATGACTGTGCTTCCTGGTACAAAGATACATGTTTCACGATTCTACACAGTGCTTGTTCATCTTAGCATCTTCATGTTCTTGAGGCTGTATACCTAAAGATCCACCAGCCTCGGCTGTGCAGACAAAAGGAGAACTGTATATGTTTGTTGGAGGGTTTGTGAATGTTCTTTGTTCATTTTAAATAATTTTTTTGAACTTTATGTGTACACCCCACCTTACATTTTAATTATTTTTGATTAAAATTAGTTTTTAATTGAGTTACAACTTTCTCTTCTCAAACGTTATATCAATATGTCTTTGATTATGATTTAAATTTTGTCAACGTATGTCTTCGGGGAGCCGAGTTTGAGTTCGAGTTCCAGTTGAATTCCTTGCATTCATTTATGCACAAATACCTTTAGGAAAGGTATTTATTCGTCTCGTCACTCCAGTTATAGGTTAAATAATAGGCCCAGTCAGTCATGTCTCTTTTGAGACATGATTGCCCAAAGCATGTATCACGTGTGGCACTTAACTGAGAGATGCCTTTGATAAAGTGGTGGCCAAAAGTTTCCTAAGGTGTAAGGTGTACTATGACATTCAGATATATATATATATATATATATATATATATATATATATATATAATGTATATTTGTGAAGCAAGCTTTCTTTCAAACAACTTACATTAAATACAACCAACAAAGAAGATTTTCTTTTTGGTTTTTCCAGCATCCGAACATTTTTCAGCTTTGTTGGAAATAAGAAATAAAAAATTGTTCATAATTATATATATGGGGAGAATATTCAATATAAATTTCTATATAACATAGTCTCCCACATATATATACATATGGTAGACTTTGAAAAACAGTAGCTACTCTAGCATAAACACATCATTCATTCAGTAATGAATTAGAACACTCTCAGCTATTGGGCATGCATAATGATAATATACATGCTAACAAGTCTACCTCCTTCTACCGAGTGGCCATAGCTCAGAGGTAGAATCACTGACTGACACTAATTCGGTCAGGTTTCAATCCTGGGTTAAAAAGCAATCGGAGTCTAACCGTACTGTTAAGCTGTGATACAGCTAAACAGATCTGTCTGTGGATGACTATATATATATATATATATATATATATGGAAGAATATGTCATATAGAAATATGGTAAATAAGACTGTGTGGAGATTAGAAATATGATTTTCTAAAAACTTTTAATAAAAAAGATCTTATAAGTTTAATCTGACAGTAGCAGTAAGTGTTCAGCCAATGAATTCCAAATGCTTACTTGCACAGAAAAAGATAATTTTACCACCCCTAATTTCAAAACAATGCCAGTGGAAAATGTAATTCTAGTTGGTTGATTTCAAACAGCTGTAGCTTATTCTAGATTATTCTAAGTTAAATACATAGTGATAGTACACATATAGTACATAGTATATTGCTCATACATGGGCAAATTATAGGCATTTTATATTTCTAATTTTAATACATGGGCAAATTATAGGAATTTTATATTTCTAATTTTTTGCATGTGCATTGTTTGTTTTTGATTTTGTTCACTGCCTAGTATAGTAGAGTCAGTTGGGCACCATCTCCGAGAAAAAGAGCACCATGATGCAATTCCTGTCTGCTAGAAATTTGGAAACAACATGCTACACTGCTTTGCATTTGCACTAGAAGCTCAAATACAAACATTTCAGAGTGTTTGGGTATCAATCTGAGGACAGTTCAAAGGATATTCAGAAAGAATTGGATGATATATCCAGTCAACACCATGGTGTTTAGCGTGAGCACTAATGATGACAATATTATGCCTCTATTCATCTCACAGGGTCTGCAACTCAACACAGAGGGGTACATCAAGTGCCTTGAGGAGGTAATGCTGCCCATTGATCAAGAGAGTATCTGCTGGAAGACCCTATATCTGGAAACAGGACACTGCACCATGTTACACAGGCAGGAGAACTCAGCCCTATCTGTCATACAATTTGTGTGACCACATCACCATCTAACTCCCCCAGACTGCAGCTCCCTTGATTATTATGTGTTGGTTGCAGCTGAGTACGGAACCAACCAACTCGTCATAACACCAAAGATAAATTGAAGGCAAGTATTATGGTAGCATTCACTAACTTCAACAAGTAAACTGTTATCTGGAGGCCATAGTTGAAACTGATGGTGATTTTATTGGTAATGAATATGTATACACCTTGGTTCACCCTCATTGGAATGTGATTCGCTGGTGTCAGCCATAAATACAGATGAAAGCAAGGACATCCACAGAGAGAGAGAGAGAGAGAGAGTGAGATCTACGTCTACTATTGACTATGCCTACATCTCAGGATACTGCATATGATGATTACGTCAATGTACTAGATTGACTTACCTGGTTACATTTGCCTAAACCACTTAACTACCTCGTATTGATATATATCCCTTTGATATATATCACAATGTAATTTTCATTTTTGTGCAATTTAGAAGACAGTTTATCCATTGCACCCTATATATATATATATAACACATGTATTAAATACATAATATTTAACATTAAAAATAGATTATATATTTTTTAATTATTTATTAAATTAGTATAGTACATATATAGTATATAGTATATAGCAATTATATATAGTACATAGTATTTAATACTTCTTAGAGGATGGAACAGGTTGATCACTAAATATTGTTACAGTAGCAAACATATTGTCAAAGCTAAGGAACATTTTATAAATACAAAAGTTACAGTTGTTAGTCTTTATTGCAAAGGTGAAGGCTACAGAGGCATTGCTAAAGATAAAATTTAATTTGTAAATTATTGGTTGACGAGTCAGTCAGTGAGTCTTAGGATGAGTAATGGAAGAGCTGAGTTTAAATTTTAATTGAATTCATTGCATTTGCTTATGCGCAAATACCCTAGAGAAAGGTATTAATCTGTCTCTTATCTCCATCTGTGGGTTAAATAAGAGACTGGGCTATGTAGCCTTGGTTTGCAACTAGTCTACTGCAGAAAGTAATGGCAACCTACTGCAGGAAAATCTCCTGCCCAATCAGTCTTTCGAGACATGATCACTTAAGCATGTATCATGTATTGGACTTAACTGACTGAGTTGGCAAGTGGTAAGAACATTAAAGTTCACTCTGTACAAGGCTCTGGAGCCACTCAGTGTGGTGCATTGTGCTGTAAGGCAGTTTGTACAGCTAGTGGAGGAAAGTAATGATTAACCATAGAGTTAAACAGATTAAGATTGTAGTGATCAAGGAAATATCCTCTTGGGAGTCAGTTCCACTGAGCTGTGATTTGCAAGAAGTTGTTTGAGTGTAACTTACTCCTTACTGATAGAATATGGAGTAAATGTGGGTGGTTTGCTTCAACATAAATGACATGGCATGTTCTTACCGTGAAGGTTAGGCCTGATGGAACCAAGGAGTTGTCCTCAATCTGGTGTGTCTTAAAAAACTTCCAGCTGTGCAGCAAGCAAGTTTTCAAGAATGGTATAGAAGTGGCCAAGGATTACTAGCAAAGTGTTAGCAGAAATTTTCCAAGCATCAATTACACCTCATGCTGTCAGCAACACACTTAGTTACTGTTGCTTGCAATGCTGTAGAGCATGAAAATTACTGCTTCTGAGTAAAACACACATGGAGGTGTATCTAAAGTTTCCTAAGGAGCATTTATGTAAGCCAGATGCCTTTAGCCTGACGAGACCAAGATACAATTACTTAACCTTAATTCACATCATCAAGTTTGGTGTGAGAAGAATAAAAAATTTAAAACCATAGAACTCTATCCTAACTGAGAAGCATGGAGGTTGAAATGTGATTGGCATATGGCTGTTTTTCATCACATGGGACAAAGTGATTTTATGCAATGGACAAATAAAGAAAGTTATGTACCAAGATATATTGAATAAAAACCTTCTAATGTTACTCAGGCTTTTAAAAATGAAGTGGAATTGGATGCTTTGACACTAATCATAAACATAATGCCAATTCAATGTAGTTTAAAAATAACAATCTTTTTGTCAGAATCCATCTTGCACATTTATAAACCTATGAATTATCTGAGCATTGAATATTGCTGCCATATCTCAACAATATCCAATGAAAAGTCTGTAATATTATTCGTCCTGACCTGGCATCTTGATTTCAGTTGTTATTTCAGCCTTCATGACATGGCATTGAATATTGCTGCCATATCTCAATAAAATCAAAAGAAAGATCTGTAATATTTATCCTGACCTGGCATCTTGGCTTCAGTCGCTTTCCTACTGTCATGACATAGCATCCCTCTGTCTTTTCTATAAATATTTTCAGATATTATATAAATTTTTTTTCCAGTTATTCTAGTGAGTGCTTCTCCTTGGTACCTTAACTACATGGATTTAAGTGTACAACCAGATTGGCAATTAGGTATCACTGTTATACTGTTGAACTAACTAGCTGTAACCAAAAGTTCTATTATAATAGTTTCTTTTCTCATACTTCTTGCCTTTGGAATTCTCTTCCAGTTTCTTGCTTCCCTGTCACTCATGATCTTCAAAAATTTAAATGCAACATCAATTGCTGTCTGGCTTCCTGGATCTTGTTCCTTTATTGTTTTTTCTCTTCACTAATGTCTTCTCATTCATTTCCAGTAATGCACTACATCTTAGTGGCATTATCAACTTACTTGGAGTGAAATGATTAAAAAAGAACATTAACCTTCTGAAGATACTCAGTTTTCTGACCTGAACCAGATTGAAAAATTGTGTCCATATTCATCATCCTAGTAATTTGAATAAACTAATGAAGATCTACCCCAAAGAGAAGTCCAGTAATATCAAAAGAGTGTTTGAAGCTAATGTCTACTTATATGGAGCAATAACTGATTATCATTTAAAAGTTTGTTCTAGAAAGAATTAGGTTCTGTTTAATTCTACTTTGTATCAAATATTTTCCAGCTTTATCTTTTTGAAATATAAATTTGATAATTTTCCCCACTGTATACTTGGCTTATGTACTTTAGTCTGGCATGATGAATAAATCTAGAGAACTATTAGATGAAAAGATTGCATTGACCAACATTTTCTGTGTCATAAAGCTGCCTGCTTTGAAAAACAATATCTAGTGGGCTATATACTAGTTATGGTATCAAGCAAGTCATGTGAATATATATATATATATATTTTTACTAGCAGTATAGCCTGGCATTGCTTGGGTGTAATGAAAGCTTTAAAACTAATCCATGGTCCTGGAGCTCAAAACTCTTTGGACATTGGCATGAAAGACTAAAATGCAATAGTTGTTTCCAGTTAAAGCAAAACCATAGACTGAAAGAAAAATGAATGGATGTAAGTCAAATTTTGATTTCCTGGTATTGATATCAAATAAGTTTTTTTCATCATAAACTGAATTTTGAAGGCTAAATAAGTCCTCTGAGTAAATGGCATCATGGCTGAGACTAAGAACTACAATTATACCTGCTTAGTGCCAAACACAAAGCAAAAACTAAAATAAAAGGACTGAAGAAAATACAGACATACAGGCAGATAAACAGACACACACAAACATCTTGCCTTATATATATATATATATTATTGATTTTCTGCACTATTGTAAGAACTGCAACCTTGAAACTTCTGAATATTGTTTTTTATGTCTTTGTCTATGAGTGTATCAAATTTGATTAAAATCGGACCACTCCTTCTATAACCCAATTTTTTCGATTATTGATATTTATCAGGGGTACCTCAACACAAAACCTAGCTAAGAAAACTCACAGATGCTTATAGTAAAATAGTGTAAATTTTCAAGAAAATTGATTCAGCTGTTTCAGAATCTATGTGTAATGGATACACACACACACAAAGTTCCATTTATAAATAAGTTTAGATTAGATAGTAAAATTCACCCTGTGCAAAGCCTGTGGGCCACTCAGGGTAGAGGGTTATTTTAGTAGGCAATTTCTGCAGACAGCAGTGGAAGATAATCATTAACTCTACCCTTGAATAGGTTATGATTGTAGTGATCATGGAAACATCCTCATTAGAAATTGGTTCCACTGAGTAGTTATTTGCAAGAAGCTGAAGTGAAACTTACTTCTCACTGATGAAATATGGAAGGAGTGTGGATGGTTGGCCAGAGAATGTAGTTCTGAGCACTTTCTGTTGAAGTTGTGATAGTCTTGTCACATCCTGCCTGTAGAAAAGAGATTTGAGGGTGAAAAATGATTTATCATCCCTAAATACTCTGAGATACGTTTGAACTAACAAAGACTAGAGAGTGTGGTCTGGACATCTCCCACCCAAATATGACAACAGTACTCCATCTTAGCATGAGAAGTCAGTTACTTACTGGAACAGTACAAGGAGCCAACTATTTACCTACATCCTTAGTAATAGATCATATGTTCAAGTTCAATTTAAGATTAAAGTGTGAGTGAGGCCCAATAGGCTCTCGAACCATGTTACCTCTTTCAAGGGACATCTGTTCATCCTGATTAGTGGTAGTTCAAAAACTGATCAGCAATGATTAATGTAACTAGCTTGATCTTTGAGGCACTGAATGTAAACATTGAGTTTACATGTATATATGTATGATATATGAAGTGTGGGGTAAAAAAAACTTGCAAAATAGTTATTACCTTCAAGATAAGCTTATTATACAGAAATAGTCCAATTAATATAAACATATATCAACAAAACTTGTAGAATGTTTCAAAATGAGAAAAACTTAAATCAATATCATTTCCATTATTTTCAATTACAACCTAAAAATGAACTTGACCTTAAACACTATAATGTCCTTGGACATCTTGGCTCTCATTTCTGTGATTGCAGGCTTGAGGGCATTAATATTATGTGTGGGGATATTTTACAGGTAGCCTGCTTTAAGATGCCTGATATCAGGGGTGACTTAACTTGCTTAATGTAAGAGCAATATAGAATAAATTTTGCATGTTTGAGAGCCATAAAACATGAACACAATTAATACATACATTTTTCTTCCATACATGTTTACATTAAACTTACATTTTAATCCAGTGGGGTCTCACTTCATACCCAGTAAATAATTATAAAGCTTAAAATCTTTCTTATTTATTACTTATGTTGTGATGCAAAAGGAGCTCATATTAAAGGTTAAAGATCAAAGAGTAGCATGTGGTTCATGTGCCATGGTTTGACCACCACTGCCCTACATAATAGATAGAACACTATGCTTGGGCCATACATAATTGCCCTTTGGGTAGTTGGTCTTGAACTAGCAGAGCAAAGCATGGTACCTCAGGATATTGTAGTAAGCATCAGCATCTATCTTTTCTCCAAGCTTATAGAAAAATGGTGGCATCTTTTTCCTGTCAGCATTAACCTTTGTGAGGTACTGGTCATTTGGCAATTTGAAACAGTGTCCACTGTTAAAATGAATATTTTAAAAGTAGTATTGAGATATGAGCTCTTGGACATGTTCAGCTTCCTGGCTTTCATTGACTTCATGATGAGATTCTTTGGCTTCCTGATATATGACTCAAGATCCATGTCTTCAAGCACAGCTGATCTGATGGCCTTGTTCACTTTTAGCAAGTAGTTATTCTATCTTCTTCTTCTTTTATGTGCCCTGTCTCTTTAGGAAATAAGCGATCATGGCTCTCCACATCTCCCTATCCCTGGTGGCTCTTAGTATGTTTACTCCTGTTACACCTTGCAACCCCATTCCGTCATCCACCTGATCAGGCCCTGCAAATATGTTATTTGCTGCCTTACTCTGTCTTTTTTTCCTTCTATCTGGCCTGTCAGTATCAGGTTCTCCAAGCTCTCCTTCCTCATTGCATGTCCCAGGAACTTCAGTTGTCTGCTCCTGATGCTCAGTATTAATTTCCTTTTCGTTGTCATTCTTTCCAACACGTCATTGTTGCTTGCATGCTTAGTCCATGATATCCGCAGAATCCTTCTGTAGAACCACATTTCCGCTGCTTCAAGTTTTGTCCTCATTTTTTATAATATTGTCCAGCATTCACTGCCGTATTGAAGAACTGACATTACATAGCAATCCAGCACTCCTTTCTTTGTTTCTAGTGAAATTTTCCTGTGTGTTAGTACTTTACTCAGCTTCTGGAACGCGTCTTTGCCATGCCAATTCACTTTCAGATCTCTGTGTTGCACTTTCCATCTCCTGTTAGAACACTTCCTAGGTATTTAAATTTTTGTACTTGCTTGATTTTGGTATCTTCCACCTATATTTGGCATTTTGGGTTGCACCTTTTGCTGATGACTATGCATTCAGTTTTCTTAATATTTATTTGTAGTCCTTTATTGTCACTTTCCACCGCTACCTCTGTAAGAGGTCTTGTAGTTTCCTTTCCGTCTCTGCAATCAGCACTGTATCATCTGCATACCTTATGTTGTTCAAGTTGTGGCCTCCAAGTTATTCTATATATAGATGTTACTGGATCTTTTGCAATTTTGGTCTTCATCATACTAATGAAGTCCTGATCCCACTTACTGTTTAACTTACCACAGTTTGGTTTCCTCTGAATACCATAATCCATGCTTATAGCCTTTTTAACATTTTAAACAATGTTTGGAATGCATTTGAATGCAGGTTGAGTTGTTGCTTGTTCTACTGAGAAACTCTTTTCTACAAAGTTTCTCAAAAAATATGTATGATTAGTATACTTTTTATTTTGGTCAAAATTCTTTGGTGCAGCTAATGGTGGGAAATTTTAGTGTAAATTTTATTGTTAGTTTTTGCTTTTTATATTATAAATACTGAAATGAATATGGATTAATTTAAAACTATTAAAAAATCATAAAATATCATAAAAAAATCTTATTCATACAAATATATTTCCCATTGGTCCTAATAAAAAATCAAAATAATATATTATAAAAAATACAATACTACTAATTTAATTATCTATAATAAATCCTCCCCACCAACTGATGTATTGCATAAAACCAACATTATATATCAATTCAAATGTCACTTGGGAAAATGTATCGCTGACAAAAAAAACAAATATATATGTTGGATTTACAACTACTACATAAACAAGATGTTTTATATTACATGTCTGACCATTTGTCCATTTCCAGACATTTACAACAAAATTCCTGTTTATATTTACAATATAAAAAATGATCAATAACACAACTATCCTACACCAAGTAAACAACAAAAGCAAACTACAGATCCTCGAGGCAATATTCATTAAAAAACTTAAGCCATTGATAAATAGAATCAGCTATGAATACTGTAGTAATGTTCTAAAATGTTATAAACATTTTAAAATATTACTACATTATTCATATCTGATTCTATTAATATTCTATTAATCTGATTCTATTAAAAGAACAACTTTTCATTCTTTAACATATGCATGACCATGACATTAACAAATAAAAAATTCTGTTTTTTATGTTCTAATGAACACTAAGCAATTGTCAAGCAAGAAGAAAATTTAAAGTAATTTTTAGGAACACAGTAATGCAGTTATGTTTTGTTACCACAACTCACACCCCTGAAGATGATCTTAGAAGAAGATTGAAAGTACTTAGGAACATCAAGAAATGAATAATAAAATCATCTGTCAAAGTTACAATTCATTTCTTACATCTATCGATTATAATACGTGAAAGATTATCTTGGAGTATGAATGGATTTTATTAAAAATAAGTGGACAAAATGTTTGCAATTTATTTAATCTAACATGTCTAAAATTAATTTAGATGTAAATATAAATTATTTTTTACATTTCTGAGTCTGTATCTGTGCTTACACATTTACCTGCCAAGAATATTACATTTATAAGCATAATACATAACTATGCACATCTTGATACACTAACATGCAAAGACAATCATTTCTATGTATGGGAAAATATGTAAAAATAAACTCTCAGTGTATTAGACTAATGTTCGATATGAATGCTTCTTTATACGAAGACTCATAAAGTAAAATATTTATATATATTTATTTAATAATATAATAGATCATTCAACATGCACGAAGAATTTCTTTTTGCTAAAATTTAACCAAAAAAAGACTCAAGAGCCACTCAGTAAAGTGTGTTGTATGAACATGAGGAGGATGTAGGAAGTGTAGATTATGATGATATGGTAGAAAGATAATGACTGATCTTAGATTTTAAGAGGTTAAGATTGTAAATATATGGCCAAGCATCCCTAAGGGAGTCTGTTTCACAAAGTTGGGAAAATGCTTTCAGATTGGAAAACATTTCTTACCAAATGACTGTTACCAAATGACTATGTACAGGGTGAGAATGATTCCATCTTGTGTATATAGAATGGCAGATCTTGGCTGTAAAAATCTGATCTGATGGATCTATTTAATAATTTGTGTTTGTTAATTTTTGCTTTAAATGTTATCATGCATCTTTTATCAATTATGAACCTAAAGACATAGTATGGCAAAAGTATAGATAATTTTTTTGTTGTCCTAATATATATATATATATATAAATGTATATATAATATAGAGTGGTCCAAAAGTAGGTGGACAGTAAGGGGTATAGGTTTGTGTATCAGTTATATTATTATAATGGTGTTCATTATTTATATAATTCAAGAGCAATGTGTGGGTATCTAGATGAAACATTCCTTCTTGCCTAAATACACCTCTTCAAACAGCCCAAAATCTTAACTTTAAAAAGTAATTTAACTCATTTAGTTGTCTATCTTTATAAAATATGAACTCCTATTCCTCCCCTTCCTAAATATACCATTTCAACACCCTGTAACCCCCCTCTCCGCGACTACCAGCTCTGTCCTTTTCCACTTTATGACCATTGTTAACCTAAAACCCCTCCACACTCTAACCCAGGGCCTTCGCCATTTGGAAAAAACAATGTCGCTGACATGACGTAGAGTCTCTATTAGAGATCCTATGTCGAAATGTACATCCAATACCTTTGAATTTTGAAAATTTTCTCTAATTTATATTGGCTCTGTATTCTTAATACATTGAGCTCTCTGCCTGCATCACTTTTTAATGTTAAAAATTTTTAATATTGATTAGGAACAGGTTCTTGGAATTTACCTTCCTACTCTTCCACTTCGGATTAAAGAAAAACAAAATATATATATATATATATATATAGAGAGAGAGAGAGAGAGAGAGAGAAAGAGATAAATATATGAATATATGAGGCTGGTATAATATTAGGTTAGCAACACAGATGTTGAAATCAGTGAGCTAAGTTTATGAAATTCACTTTCAGGCAAACACTTTTGGAAAATATATGAATTCATCTATTTTCACCTCAGTTATGATTAAATGGTAGGGCAGACTGGGTTCTTTCGCCTTGCTTGGCAACCTGCCTAAGAGAAAAACATTTCTGAATTCAAAACTGGTTGGACATGAGGCTAGTAATTTCATCCCATCAAAGAGAATTATTTGCCATGAAAACCACAGCTGCAACACCAAACATGTTAAGACTGTGGCTCCATAATCCACAGTTCAAGTGCACAAGACATATGTTTTAAGTTTTGTACCCACTGAGAATGTAAGCAAGCCATATCACGTTGAAAAATCACATATTACAGCCATATCACGTTGAATGCACCAGTTCTCGCTCAATCACCAAAGTTAAGCAATGTTGAACCTGGTCAGTACTTAGATGGGTGACCGCTTGGGAATACCAGGTACTGATGTGCATTGTGGTGCAGTGGATATTGGCTCTGAAAGAGAACTCAGTGAGCTGAGTTTGAATTTGAGTTGAATACCCTGCATTCACTTAAGCACTGGTACCTTTGAGAAAGGTATAAATCCGTCCCTTCCCTCCAGTTATGGGTTAAATAACAAGGGTAGGACTTGGGGACCCAGCTCTTAAAAACAAATCCCAATGAATCTTGATACTCGAAAAGAAAAATGTATTACTAGACACAAAACTTATAAAAGAAAACAACAATAAATTGTTGAAAGTAAAAGGTATTACCAGCAATAAATAAATAGAAGTTTAGTTGGCAATAAATGACCCACCGAAGTTGATTTGCCATAAAAACAAAACAGCCAACCAACATTATTTGTAATGATAGTTGAGTAGTTTTCTGCTGCCTTCCGTAGAGTTTGAAATTCAGTTTTCCTTCTCTTTGACTGATTGCCACTCAAAAAAAAAGAAAAGTCCAGTCTATCTTGCTAAATAGCAAAGATTCTCTTCTTTTGAGTGGCAATAGGTTGGAGGGAGAAGAATTGAGTTCATGCCTTTTCCATTGACATTTGAGTAAAAGAGAACACAAAAGATTTCTGGAATTTGGATTCAGCTTTATGATTGCATTTTCTGTATCAATATTCAAACCACACATCCGATACACACACATACACACGCACACACATATACACACACAATGAATTAATAAAACATAGAAATTAGACAAAAGTCATTTCTTCAAGTATACAATTGTAATTTTGTAACAAACTGACCACATCAATAACTATGAAATAAAATTTACAAATCAGTAAAGAAAAATCCCTTTAACTATTCTGATTATATGTTTAAAAATGCATCTGAATACTTTAATTATTGAGTGACCTTGGCCCATCATCATAAACAAACATCAGCTCAAGTGTATGTATTAAGTGAATAGACCAATGGAACGCATCACTGGCTTCATGCATTTATTCAGTGCATTGAGTCAACAGCTGGAAACATATTACAGAGTTGTTTTATGATCAACAAAAATAGCCAAAATCTGTAGTTCCACTTTTGTATGAGATTGCTTGAGAATTGAAAGAGAGGATAGAAGTTGAGGTAAGATTTTTTTAAAGAATCAGGCCTTTCTTGGTATTCATTTTAATTTAATGTTTGATTTATGATAAAAACAATTTATAGCTGTTTGTAAGTAACATGTGTTGGAAAGTCAGCTATTGCTTGGTTTTCAGTGATGGGTGAGGTCTGTGTTGAATGTTAAAGAGATGTCTTTACACACATGTTTATGAGAACTTACTAATGAAAAAAAAAAAGAAAGATGTTTTTTAAAGATATAAAGCTCAGTTTACTTCTATTCTTTGGAGTGAAGCAGAGTGTAAAACAAAGGTGATCATATTTTTTATCTTTTATATGACAAAGATTGTAAGAAACTACAGACACATGTCTAAATCTAGTTTTGATTTTAGACATATTAACAATAAGCGATTGCATTTCTTTTTTGAAGATACCATCTGCATACATTTTATTTTATTCAGAATTTTTATTCATGTTTAGACTATAAATTTAAATGCATTAAAATTAAACTTTTAGAAAAAAAAAATCACTTTCAGCAACTGAATGTTTTATTCTTCTTTGGTCAAGTGACATCAGTAATTTGTATTTATTTCTGAGATGATTAATTTTCAATAATCTAGGAATTATTTCAAACTTTTGTTCTCATCTTGGTTGATATAGGTATTATAATAGACACAATGTTTCGACCAAGTACCCTCTGGTCATCATCAGGTATCCATAGATTGGTTGCTATAGATTATCTTCTTGATAATTGCGAAATATCCTGTGAAATCAGTTATTGTTAAAGGATCAAACTCATGATACTAAGACATGTTTAACCAATGATTATATCCTCTACACCACTATCCTGAAGGACTTTAGTAGTGTGAGCCTTTTATATTCAGTGTCAGATGGATTTTGACAACTGGATTATGTTAGTGGGTTCGTGCCACTTGTCATAATTTGTATTTATTTCTGAGATATGTAATTTCCAATAATCTTGGAATTATTTTAAACTTTTGTTCTCATCTTGGTTGATATAGGTGTTATAATAGACACAATGTTTCAAACAAGTACCCTTTGGTCATCATAAGGTGTTTATAGATTGGCTGATGGGGATTATCTTGTTGATTATTGCAAAATATTCTGTGAAATTATTTTGATGAAAACTTTTATTTGTTGAGGTTGGGAGAAGCATGGAACTACATCTTAACTGCTGTTGTTTCCAGGTCCATCCTGACTGGGAGTGGTAGTAAGTGTTAGGGTCCCAGCTATGGGCAAATAGTTAACCCCCATACTATGAAAGTATAAAAATAGATTTTTATAGAAATATATGCATAAAAATAGACTTTTATAGAAAAATATGCATTTTTGAAGAAAAAATATAACCAACAATACATTTTTGGAAGAAAAAAAGTATTGCCATAATACATTTTTTAATACAAAACTAGAAATCATCTTCAGTTTTCTAAAATAAAGGAAAAAAAAAGTTTTTAATTTTTCATCAAAATTTCACTAAAACCAAACATTAAAAAAATCCCTTAAAACCCCCACCTTTTTGGCATTAAATAACCCACAGAGGTGTTGATATGTCATTATATGAAACTGCAAATTCCATCTCATATGAAATGATTTGATGCTGGATGTGCAATGTAAGTCTTAGGAATAGAATATCATCAGAGGAGTTAAGAAATAGGCTGGGTATTGCTAATATAAGAGATGCTATGTATCAAGTAAGATTTAGATGGTTTGAGCATATTGAGTGAATGTACATAAGAAACCCAATCAGCAATTCTAGATTTATTGAGATTGAAATCTAAAGAGAGATAGGTAGACCATGTAAAAAAATGAACTCGGCTTATCAATGATGATTTGAAGAAGTTGAGATGACAGCTAGTCCTAACAAGAATGCGGGCAGCCTGGAAAAGAACCATCAAGAAAACCCTGTACAACCCATGCAAGCATGGAACAGACATGAAATGATGATGATAATGATGATGATGATAATGATGAAGGTTCATGTCATGTCATAAGTCTTTTAACCTATTAGCATCATAGCGGTACTACATGTACTGCAGCTATAACAAGAGTCACATGTCTAGGGTAAGATAGCTTGACAAATCCCATCATTCTTGTGGCTGGTTTGGAATTCAAAGTTTACCTTCTACTAGAATAATTTCCACCCAGAGCTAGAGAACCCATTTCATTCTGATATTAAACACTAGCAAGGAAGATAGATAGATTTATACCATTCCAGTGGTATTTGTGCAAAACAAATGCAGTGCCCTAGGATGGGATTTGAACTCAGCATACCAAACCAACTTTACATGTTGATAACCAATATGCTATGCACAATGATGAAGCTTACATGCACAAAAGTGCACCTCTCCCTCTATTAATTATCTGACAGTTGCTTGTCAATTAACTTCTTGGTAAGTTTCTGCGTAATTCATAACACCTGTACTTCCAAACGTCATTAGATTATCTTTCAAACATTATCTACAGACTCCAAACATTTTACTTGTTAATCCCTTTGACATCTGACATTAATTCCTTGCTAATCTGCTGACTGATCTATTGGCTACTTTGTATAATCCTTTTACTATGAGTACTTTGTCAACAAGTGGTTATTGATAGTTTCTGAGTTCCCTTACAAATTCCTAACAATTTATTATAAAATGACTATTAGTGAATAGATAAATAAAAGTTCAAACAAGACAATCACAAATCTGCTCATCAGGGTAAGATAACTTGATGAGCAGTCTCTGTAAATGTTCAAGTTGGATGATAAGTCATTTACATTTTTATTTATCTATTCACTACAGTTGCTCTGTTATTTTTTTTTAAGTATTGAGCATTTTTATTTGCAAAACTCTGCTCACTTTAAATGCATTGAACTCTAGTAATTTACTCATTTACATGTTTCATTAAGCATAAGTAATCTTTATTAGTATTGAAGTAATTTATTTAGAATTCAAAGGATTTCACACATGACCACTCCACTGTAGAACAGGAGATGCTTCTACCTTGACTAAAGGCATCTTGCTTACATAAATGCTCCTTAGGAAACTTCAAATACACCTCCATGTGTGTTTTACTCAGAAGCAGTAATTTTCATGTTCTACAGCATTGCAAGCTATGGTTGCTAAGGGTGTGACTGATAGCATGAGGTGTAACTGATGTTTGGAAAATTTCTGCCAACACCTTAAGAGTAATCCTTGGTTACTTTTTTGCCATTTTTGAAATCTTGCTTATTGCACAGCTGAAAATCTTTTGAGAGGAAGCAGATCAAAGACAATTCCTTGATTCCATCACATCTAACCTTCATAGCAAGCTGCCATGCCACTTACAATGGCCATGCGATTATAGCAAACCACCTATATTCCCTCCATGTTTTGCTGGCAAGAAGTAAGTTCTACTCAAGCAGATACTTCCCACAAATTCTTCAGTCTGCAACACTCTTGATTATCGTGTGTGTATGTTGCAGTTAAGTGAGAGACCATCAAATTTCTTTGTAACACCAAAGATGAACTGAAGGCAAAGATTATGGCAGTAAAGGTTGGTTCACTGTTTCGGGCCAGGATGTTTTTCTTGCCTGAATCCATCCTGCATAAATACAAATAAACCATTCATCCGTGCATGGAATACTGCTGTCATATATAGTCAGGCACCCTGTTGTTCATCTCAGTGTTCTCAACAGGCTCCAAAGGAGAATCAGTAATGTGATAGGTACCGACTTGGCAGTTCGACTCCAGCCACTTCCCCACCGACGAGATGTGGCCTCCCCTTGTCTGTTCTGTAAATACTTTCATGGCTTCTGCTCCAATGAAATTAAGTCACTGGTGCTTCTGCAACAGGTGTTCACTGGTGCAACTAGATTGGCAATTGGGTCCCACCCATTCACAGTTAGATTAACCAAATGCAGATGACAATTCTCCTGCAGCTTCTTCTCTCGCACTTCCCACCTTTGGAACTCACTTCCATATTCTTGCTTTCCTGATGGCTACAACCTCCAGGAATTTAAATGCAATGTCAATACTCATCTCTTAACTACTTGACTCTAGTTCTTTCACCACCCCATATATCCTTTCCTTTCTCTTCACCTTTGCAACTGTCACCACACCTGTATTCCCATCCTTCTTTTGCTCCTTTCTAACTGGTTCATCTTTCTCTTCACTCTCTTCTAATTAATCTTTTTACTCTTATGTAGCCCCCTGCACATCAGTGGCATTACCACCTTGCTCGGGGTGATACAATTAAAAAAGAAAAAAAAATTCACTAACTTAAACAAGGAGATAATCCAAAAGGAATTCATGAGATTTAAAAGTCATCTGGAGCCCAAAGTTTAAACCAATGCCAATTTTATTGAACAAATTTATTCTTTAGTATTTCTAAATATTTTTATGTTGTATTCAAGCATGAAGTAGACAGTTGCCATTTGAATACAACCTCTCAAGTCTGAAGATTGTGTTTAAGCATGAAACAGACTGTCACCACGCGAGAACATTGTCAAGTGTTGGCAATCTGTTTATGTTCGAATGAAGTCTTGAGTGTCTAGTTTTATATTTACATATCCTTTATCCCTGATATTGGGCACCTTTATTCATAAATACAGCATAACATAAAACCATATTTTATCATATATATATATATATATATATAGTTAAATAAAGAAGATAAGAGGAAAACTATATTTTTCTTGCCTATGTGTTCCTTTATAAAGTCCATCACAGGACAAAATGCACAGGCTAGAGAAAGTATAGTTTTCCTCTTGTCTTCATTATTTATCCATACTGTACTTAATCTCTGATTATAACTGTATATACATTTACACACATGCACACACACACACACACACACACACACACACATCTCTCTCTCTCTCTCTCTCTCTCTATATATATATATATATATATATATATATATAAACTTATTTATAAATGGAACTTTGTCTGTGTGTGTGTGTGTGTGTGTGTCTGTGTGTCTGTGTGTGTGTATCCGTTACCTATAGACACCGAAACGGCTGAACCGATTTTTTTGAAAATTTACACAGTTGTACTATAAGCGTCTGTGAGTGTTCTTAGCTAGGTTTTGTGTCGAGGTACCCCCGATAAATATTGAAAATCGATAATCGAAAAAATCGGGTTATAGAAGGAGTGGTCCAATTTTAATCAAATTTGATACACTCATAAACAAAGACATAAGAAATGATATTCAGAAGTTTCAAGGTTGCAGTTACAATAGTGCAGAAAATTTTATATCGATACCAGGAAATCAAAATTTGATTTACATCTATTTATTTTTCTTTCCGTCTATGGTTTCGCTTTAACTGGAAACAGCTATTGCTTTTTAGTCTTTCGTGCCAACGTCTAAAGAGTCTGAGCTCCAGGAACATGGATTAGTTTTAAAGCTTTCATTACACCCAAGCAATGCTGGGCTATACTGCTAGTATATATATATATATATATATATATATATATATATATATATATAACCAGGGTGCAGTAGATGAATTATCGTCTAAATTACATGAAAAGGAAAATAATACTGACATTTAATTTTAACAGATATATTTACCAAAATTACAAAAGAATATCTAGAAATACTAAAAAATAAATTTGTTCAATAAAAATGACATTGGTTTTAACAATATTCATTTATTAAAATATCACCTGATGAATTCTCAAACTTAAAAGTTTTGATAAACCACTGACATCTTTGCTTTTGTACATAAACACATGCAACAAAATAAATCCTACATTTACCTTGATAAAGTCCCTCCAGGCATGAAATGTGTTAGCTAACAATAGTTTTTTAAACTTTTGTCTTTTTATTCATATATGTATACATGTGTGTTGTGGTACAGTGGATATCAGTTTGGAACGAGACACCGGGGAGCCGAGTTCGAATTCCAGTTGAATCCATTGTATTCACTTACGTGCAAATACCCTTGGGAAAGGTATTAATCCATCTCTTCCTTCCAGTTATGGGTTAAATAGCAGGACAGATTGGGTTCTATAGCCTTGGGTGGCAACCAGTCTACTGCAGAAAGCAATGGCAACCTACTGCGGGATAATCTTTTGCCCAGTCAGTCATGTCTCTTTCAAGACATGATCGCCCAAGCGTGTATCACGTATAGCACTTAACTGACTGATGTATACATATTCATATATATCCCACACACAACTCGCCAAATCTAAGAAAAGAGGCTTTCCATTCCTTTCCACACCACCTGAGGAGACATTGTAATTTCAATGTCGAAACAAAATGTACACTTTGTAGTGGATAAAAAAAATTCTGTACATGTTCTAAAATATAATTTATAATAAATATTCACAGCTTTATATTATATATTGAGCACTATTTTAAATTAATGTTTTGGACGTTGTAAAATTTTTCTTCATTCCTTATTCACTCGTATATATATATATATATATATATATATTATGGAAAATTCAAGAAATTGATGAAATGGAATGAACAGCCAACATATTTAATTTATTTGTTTGAACATTATTTTTGAACATATATTTATGTATTTATTTCTACCAGCATGATTATTTACAAGAAAAATTTTCTTGTAAATAATCAGACCTGTAGAAAATACATATACAAATATACTGTTTAATTAAAAACAAAATATCTACTAAAATATGAGTATCGATTGAAAACAATGTGGAAACAAATTATATATATATATATATATATATATATATATATTTACACCAATCTCTCTTTTATGTTAAAAATTGCAGACAAGGTGCTGTGATTAAGTTTTTTTATATCATTTTTTATGTGAACTTATGATATTTTTTTTCATTACATAAATTTTATAAAAATTATCAAAATATTCTATTTATCCAAGCCCAGTTATACTTTTAGCCATGATCAAGAATGAGTTTTATTTTCATTTTAACCAAATATATTCCTTGTTTTATGTATGTATCTAGAGTTATAGGAATATTTTATTTTCCAAACAATGTCAGCACTTTGTGACAATGTTCATAGTTGATATTATTGAGTGCTGGTTTTTTCTTTTTTATTAATAATGTTTTCATTATTTTTAGCTTTTTACATGTGGAAGATTCTATTATATTAGTATTAGCAATGAGTTTGCTACAGATAGAGTTTGTTAGGTTTCCATGTGTATTTAAATTAGACCTAATAGAGCCATGGTCAGAGAGATATAACATGAGTCTTCTTGTTAAACATGTAGTCACATATTCAATATAATTATCTATGAATCTGATTAAGAGCACAGTTTTTTAAAGGATATGCAAATTCTTAAATAATATTGGTTCTCTGTAATGTAGATCTTGCATGTGAATTATTATTTTTGTTCAAAAATTTTTCTCTGATTATTTCTGAACTGTTTTTATTCCTGTATTGGAAATTCAACTTTTAATAAAAATCACTGATTTCATTAATAACTCATCAGTATCAAACTTTTTATCATGTATTGGCATATATTAAAGACAATACAGATCCATTTTCAAGCCACAGCCATAAAATATGTTGAAGATAAATCTTTAATGGGTATATAATTTATGTTCAGAATATGCTCTGGTCTATTAAGTATGTATTAACATTAAGTCTAGAAAAAACCATGTTCACATCTTAATTAAAAATAACTTTATTGCTATGAAAATATGACAGAGGCACCAAGTAAGCAAAGGTGCTTGGCAAAATGACTCAGTTAACTCATTTGAAACAGGGTTGACTAAAATTTTCAATTTCTGGAAAAAGTGCAATAAAATAATGCTCAATAAAGCCATGAAAAACCCAACTGCATTAGGTGTATGCAAAAGTGTTCAGCCTTTTCTAATTAAATTTAGCTTTTATATTGTCCATTCAATCTTTACTTTTCCCCACAAAAAACTGAGATCTGAAGGTGTATTGGGACGACCAAGGTTGTATTCTAAAAGCTAAGCAGATTATTGAGACAGGAAAATTTTGTTGGAAACAAAGAAAAGAGTATTGGGTTGTTATGTGATATTGGTCCTTGGCAGCAAATGTTGGACAATCTCATCAAAGATGAAGGAAAGAGCTCAAGCAACCGAAATGTGGTTTTGCAAAAGTTTGCTGAGGATACCATGGACTGAACATGTCAGCAATGACAAAGTTTTTGAGGGGATGGAAACAAAAAGGAAACTTACACTTAATATTAGGAAGAGACAGCTGAAATTTCTAGGATACACAATGAGGAAGGAGGGCTTTGAGAATCTGATACTCACAGGATGGATAGAGGGAAAGAGGAACAGGGGAAAGCCACATATGACATACTTGATAGGCTTAAGCAAGTGGATGGCAAAGTAGGGTTTGGGAGAAATAATAAGAGAAAAGGTGTTCAGAGCTACAAGGAATAAGAAGATGTAGAGGGACATGATCATTTATGTCTTGAAGGAACACAACACATAAAAGAAAGAAGAAACATAGCGTAGAAGTTGTTAGCATAGAAAGTGTGACTGAAATGCCGAGTTCAAAGTGTTTATGCAAACAATATTTTTATCACACACGCACACACATATATATGTATGGGTTGTGATGGATGAATTATCATCTAAAAAATGGAAATAACACTGACATCTCATCATTTGAACAGTTATATTTACCAAAATTACAAAATATCTAGAAATACTAAAGAGTAAATTTATTTAATAAAATTGCCATTGACTTCAATCATGGGCTCCAGATGACTTTGGAATCTTGTGCATCTCTTTTGAATAGTCTCTTTGTTTAACTTGATGAATGTTACCATAATCCTTGCCTTCAGTTCATCGTTGGTGTTATAAAAAATTTTGTTGGTGGCTTGTTCAACCTCTACCCACACTTAATAATCGAGGTGGTTGCAGTCTGGGGAAACAGATTTAAGGAGTGATGGGGTTGCAGAAATTGTCTGACTCAGCTCTCCTGGTGTGGTATGATGCAGATTCTTGTTCCCTAACACGGGGTCTTCAAGCAGACACCCTCTTGATGCAGGGCAGCACTACCTTCTCAATGCACCTGATGTTGTCCTCCATGTTGAGTCTGAGGCCCTTACCAAAAAATTTGGGAGTTCTTTTCTTATTAGAATGCTCAGAGTAAGTTTTTTAAGAAACTGTACCTTCGTAATCATCATTAGACTCATCTGACTCTTTCCAAGTCCTCTGCACCATTCTCAGATTGACACCCTAACATTCTGAAATGTTCATATTGGAGCATCCAGCAAGTATACTAAGCAGTACAGCATGCAATTACCCAATGTCTGGCAGAGTGAATTGTGTCATAGTGTACTTCTCTCACAAATGGTCCCTAACTGACCCTGCTATACTAGTGCAGTCAGTAAAAATGAAAATAACACTGACATCTTGTTTTAACAGATATATTTACCAAATTTACACAAAATATCTATAAATACTAAAAAGTAAATTTATTCAATAAAATCGCCATTTGCTTTAATTATAGGCATTAATTATTGACTTTGGAATCTCATGCATCTCTTTTGGATGGTCACTTTGTTTAAGCTAGTGAATGCTGCTATAATACCTGCCTTCAGTTAATTTTTGGTATTACAAGAAAATTTGTTGGTCTCTCGCTCAACTGTGCCACACATGCAGTGATCAAGGGGCCTGCAGTCAGGGGAATTAATAGGAAGAAGCTTTTTGAGCAGAATTTACTTCTTACTGATGGAATATGGAGGGAATGTGGATAGTTTGCTACAATGTAAGTGGCACGGCCTGTCCTAGCTGTTAAGGTTAGACCTGTGGAAACCAAGGAATTGTTTCTGATCTGCTGTTTCTCAAAACATTTTTCTGTTGTGCAGCAAGCAAGATTTCCAGGATAGTAAAGAAGTAGCCAAGGATTACAAGCAAAGTGTTGGCAGAAATTTTCCAAGCATCAGTTACACTTCATGTTCTTATTAACACACTTAGCAACCATGGCTTGCAATACTGTAGAACATGAAAATTACTTCTGAGTAAATCACACATGGTGGTTTATCTAAAGTTTTCTAAGGTGGACTTTAAATTCAAAACTATGAGGCTAGTAATTTCTTCCTGTAAAACCTTCTTATTATGGATGCAACATTAGTAACACATAGTATGGTGAGACTGTAACCCCATATACCACAAGGAAGTCTACAGGGTTAACAAAAAGAATATCTTTTCTCTAAAGTGTTATGTTGACTACTTTAAGAAATCACTATAGTTTTTTATGGTAAGTTTAAGTGACAAGATGGGTATGCAAGAGGTGTAATTGATAACAACTTGGAGAGAAATTGAACAGCTAAATTCCAGCCTGATTCATTATATTCATTTATGTGCAAATACCCTTGAGAAAGGTGTGAATTTACCTCATCTTCTTCCCTCAGCTATGGGTGAAATAGTAAGAAGTGGATGATAGGGAAAAATTTGGATTTTTCTAAATGATGACATTGCTGAAAACACCTAAAATACCAAGAAAAGTGCTGGAAAATTGAAGAGACTTGCTATAACTTGATTTGCAATGCATGAATAATTTTTAAAAAAAAACACCCCAAGTGAAGCAATAAAGCCACTAAAACGCAAGGGGGTTATGGAGTGTTATAGATTATGAGAAAAAAACCCTATTAAGAAGCAAGAACAATAAATGATAGCAATTGATATGGCATTTGAATGTTTGAAGATCAAAGTTGATTGGAAAGAAAGAAGCTGGAAGAGAGTTCCACAAGTAAGAAGTGTGATTGAAAAAACAGCGTAGGATTTAAAGTTACATATAGCCATTTCAATTGTAAAATGTTGAGACCTTGTCACCAATCTAGTACTGCAATCAAATTTATATGCCATAGAGGAAAGTTCATCGGAACACTTACCATGAAAACATTTATATGAAAAGTCTGGGGAAGCCATGTTATGGAAACTGACTGAAGGTGAGATCAAAATGAAAACTAACAAAACCCATTAAAAACGTCAATACAGCCTCTGTGAAGAAAGAGATGAAATAGTAAATGTTGTAAGCTGACACTGAAAATATGCAAAAGAAGGCATGACAGAGAGGTAACAGTGCAAATGATGGGTTCAATCTTGTAAAAATATGGTATCAGCAAAATTCAAAGAATCACAAAATAATTTAGAAAGCAAGGATCACAAAATAATTTAGGATTTTGACACCCAGACTGATGACCAACCTATCCAAGCATAAAAACTGGATCTGATATTTATGAAGATAGAACAAAAATTGTTCAATATCATGGATGTAGCTATGCTAGGAGATCACAAAGTGAATGATGAAGAAAGGTGAGAACTTTGAGAAATACCAGAACTTTGTCCAGGAGCTGAGAAATATGTGAATTATAAAGGTTAGAATTTGTGCTCACATTTAACTGTGCCAAAAATGCTGCAATTGAGATTAGAAGAGTTGGAAATCCAAGGAAATGTAAAGACTGTGCACAACATTACCAGAGATGTAAGGAAACATTCTGTTATTCTATTTACAGAGATGACTACCAGGCATCTGTTGAGAATATGCCAAAAGTTTAAGATAATGTGTGGTATTTTAAGTTAGTACCAGCAGAGAATCTACATCAATGATTCCCAAACTTTTTTTTGAGACTGCATTTTCAGAATGAAAATGTCATGAAAAGTACATTTAAAAATAAAAAAAACACAGAGAAATGATTCAAGGGAGATAACTGCATTTTACAAAAGATTTCAAGTGGTTAGACTTTCTGGAAATTTAGGATTTTTTTATTTGAAATATAGAAACTTTACACTCTATATACTTATATCTTATATGAAATAACTCTTTTGAACCATCCTTTCATATTTGGAAGATGATTTCTTAAGAGATGGCATTTATGCAAATCCTCTTTTGTTCTACATAAAAAAAAATATAAAAACCTTGTTGCATAAACTGATCATAAATTTATCTGTCCCACACTTTTCTTAAAGCTATAAACAGACATAACACCAAACTATGTTTTTGTAAGAATTTATAAGTTAGTAAATATAATGAAGAGGTTAATGTTTATAGGACCCTAGTGGCCATTGCTTGTACTATAAATGAAAATATGACATTATGTTTTTTTAATGTGTTGATTTTCTGGTGACCAGAAAAAGAAGTAGTGAAAAAAGGTCATAACTTTAGTTTCTAATTAAGAAATTTTCTGTTAGATAATGTTTTGGTTGAGCTTACTCCATGGCCAAAAAACAAGCATTAATTTTCTCACATTGTAACTCAAAGGCCTTGCTAAAAACTGCAAAAGTTTTGGAATGATCAAAAACACTTTGTGTACTAAAATGATGCTGTCTGGTGCCATTAGTAACAGCAGTAAATTTGGTGTCTATAGATCTTGTTGCCCTTTGAGTTATAACATAACAAACAGACAGAATTTGATGATTTTTAATAAGAAATTAATCTTAGTTTAAACAGAAACTAAATAGCAATTTAAAAGAAAAATAGCAATACAAAATACCACAAAGCTAACAGATAATTATTAAAAACTGATTCATTCATGACACCTTCCATGATTTTATGATATTTCTAGGGTTTAAATATATTAAACAGACAACGTAACATATGTCAAGTGTCTCACCTACTGAATTGTTGCACTGATTGCTCAGCAAAAAGTTAAGTTATTGGATATTTATGTGAGTTTATTAAATACAATGTATGATTTCCAATTTGGATATTTTAAAAACAAATCCATATTTCAAAAGCCTAATAATTTGAATTAGTTTTCAAAATTATCTACAAGCAGACATTAGCAAATAAAAAAAAATGTATTAAAGTGGCAGAGACTCCAAATTTTTTTGTTGCATGATTTTTCAGCAGAAGTAATATGCACCCAAAGTTGTCTTAATTTTATGACTATTGTGAAAATTGAGGTGCCAACATTGAAGATATAGCTATTTTGTGTTACTATTCCAAAAGGTCTCTATGTTATATGCTTATTTTTTTCTTTGACAAGTTTGTTCTCTTGCAGCTGTTGCTCTATTTGCATCTCATGCATGCAGCTGTTTCCTATCAGATCAATAGATCAGCTTGCCTTGACAATTTATCTGACCTCTGATTCATATTTATTTTGCCAGCATTTTTCTGTTTTTGTAATTTCATTTAATTATATTGACTTTTTTATATGTCCTTTACAAATAAATACTTACTGTGTGTATATTTTTCAAACGCAAGCTTTCTTTTCTATAAATATGCATATATGCCTATTTATTTACATTAAAAATAATATTACTTTCTAATCGCATTGATATGACTGTGGCATAATGATAGTGATAGCACATTGGATTGAAAGCCGCAAAGTCTATGGTTCGATCTTTGAGGCTTGATTGATGAGATTCATTCTGAGTCAAGAAAATCAAATTTTTATTTCAAAACCTTAACCCAAACATGTATAATAATAATTTCTTCTACTGAATTGGCCACACATTCATCACACTTTCTTGTAGGTTAACTTGTCACTCGTTGAAATATATTGTATCATAATACAAATATTATACAAGAAAAAAAAACAACTTTAAATTAAATATCTATTATTTAATCATGTAGACCTTATTTCTAAGCAAAATATTTTTTTAAATTTTAGAACTTTAAAGCAATTTTCTCTCTTCCTTTAACCAGTGAGTCAGTAGAAGAAGAAACAAAAAAATTAATGTTCCAATATAGCAGTGTCAACTGAACAATTTCTTTACTGACGAAGAAGACACTTGAGACAACAGAGATGTGGTTCTACATAAGGATGCTGAGAATGAATGAAGCAAATGAGCAACAAAGCAGTTTTTGAGAAAATGAAAACAAAACAAATAACTGTACTTAGAGAAACATGGTTGACATTACTGGAACACATGAAAAAAGAGGGTTTGAAGAATTTAACACTTGCAGGACATATTGAAAGCAAGAGGAACAGATAGAAACAGCAAACATTGTCATATAGGAAACTGTGATTACATAACAATTCAGAAACTATTTTCTTTGTTTCAAATGAAATTTTTTATCTCTTACTATGCTTAGCTTTTGGAAGGCATTTTTGACGTGCACTTTCAGATTTCAGTGTTTCACTTTCTGTCCTCTGTCTGAACACTTCTCAGGTATTTAAATTTTTGTACTTACTTCATTTTGGCATCTCCAATTTGTAATTTGCATGTTGGGCTGTTCCTTTTGCTGACAAACCTGCATTCTATCTTCTTGCAATTGATGTTTTCTCACTTTTATTTATCACTTTCAGTAGTTCTTGTAGTTTGTTTTCTATCTGTGTTATTAACAATGTCATCTACATATTTTATGCTGTTAAGTTTGTGACAATCAATAATGAATCCTGGTAAGACTTCTAATTCTCTTAGAATTTCCTAACTGTATATGTTGAATAAATCAAAGTGAGGTTCCTTGTCTTACACCTCTTTCTATTTTTATAAATACTGAATTTATTTTAGTCTGTTTATAATAGCAAGTGGCTGTTCTATAATATTTATCCTGAATAAGTTTTTTCTTGTTCAGCTTATTTTGAGATAGATTTTAATTTCATCTTACTAAGTTCTTGACTCACGACATTGAAATCTGAAGGCATATTGGCATGGCTATGGATGCATTTCAAAAGCTGAATAGAGTATTGAGGGACAGAAAAAAATTCACTGGAAACAAAGAAAAGAGTACTGGATTGTTATGCAATGTCTGCCTTTCAATATGGCAGCAAATGCTAGACAATCTCATCAAAGATAAAGGAAAGACTTGAAGCAACTGAAATGTCATTCTACAGAAGAATGCCAAGGATACCATGGGCCAAAAATGTTAGCAACGACAAGGTTTTGGAGAGGATGGAAACAAAAAGGGTACTGATACTTTGCATGAGGAAAAACAGCTGAAGTTTCTGGAACATGTTTTGAGAAAAGAGGGATTGGAAAATCTGATACTCACAGGATGGATAGAGGGAAAGAAAGACAGGGGAAAGAAATGTATGAAATACTTGATGAGCTTGAGCAAATGAATGACAGAGCATGGTTTGGGAGAGGTAACAAGAGAAAGGGTGTTAAGAGCTACTAGGGATAGGAAGATGTAGAAATACATTGATCACCTACATCCTGAAAAGACATGCCACATAGACAAAGAAGTTCTTGACTAAATAAGCTAAATAATTAAATAATTTAAAAAAATATTCAAAACAAAAAAGTTCCAAAAAAACAAATTTGAATTTAAATAAATTAAAAAGAAATATTTACATTTTAAAATACTTGAAATATTTGAAATACAATAAATGTATTTTTAACATTGTCTATATTATTTTAAAATATTTAAAATAATTAAAATACAATAAATGTATTTTAATATTGACTATATTATTTTAAAATGTTTAAAATAATTAAAATACAATAAATGTATTTTAACATTGTCTATATTATTTTAAAATATTTAAAATAATTAAAATACAATAAATGTATTTTTATCATTGTCTTTGTTATTTTAAAATATTTAAAATATTTAAAATACAGTAATTGTATTTTATAATTGTCTATGTTATTTTAAAATACTTGAAATTTTGAAAATACAATAGATATATTTTTATCATTGTCTATTTTATTTTACAATATTTAAAATACAATAAGTATATTTTTATCATTGTCTATGTTATTTTAAAATACTTACAATATTTGAAATTCTGTAAATGTATTTTTATCATTGTCTATGTTATTTTATTAAGAAAAATCAGAACTCGAAATATTTTCATCCCATGAATTTTGGTTTCATTAATAAATGAAGAAAAACAGTATAATAACACATAGCAAAACATAAATATTAAAGCCATTTCTTGGACACAATATATTCAGCTATGAATATCAAGTAATTAGAGGTAAATGATACACAAACACAAATACACATACATACATAAATGAACATTAAGTGATTAAATGTATATATATATATATATTGTTTAACAATATAGAAGTTGTTCTGTTATTAACAGGCTCATTAGTTACAAAGCATATGACATGTCATTCAATTAAAGTACTTTCTAGGTTTTTTTTCCAAAAGGTATAATTGGATTTCTCTTCAGACCACCTGCAAGAATAGGTTGGGTGTATATACATTTAAAAATTAATGATTCTGTTCACAGCATGGGATTACTTTACTGATCCAAACTATGTCATTACTGAATTGGTATTGAGAAGCAACTTTTTCATGCAACTGTTGCTAATGACATTCTACTTTGTTCTCAGTTTTATTTTTGCTGAGATTATTTTTATTCTGCTCTATTTCAAACCCTCTATCCATGAAGATAGACAAATATTTGGCATCTGTTTGTATGTGGACATGCACACACATCTATCTATCTATCTATCTATCTATCTATCTATCTATCTATGCATGAATATATATATGTATGTATGTAATATATATATATATATATATATATATATATATATATATGCATGTATATATATAGGGTATGTTGGATAAATTATCATAGAAATTATGCAAGAATTAAAACGCTGACATCTCTTTTTAAAAGATATATTTTCTAATATTACACAAAAAATTTCCAAATCCTAGACTAAATTTATTCACTATATATGTATATATATATATATATACTACCGGCCATAATTATCAGATGACCCCAGTGTTTTAAAAAAATGATGTATTTCATACTATCTTTTAGTATTTAATGCCAAGTGAATAATTGTAAATGAAAATAGAATGGTTCTTTTGTTAATATTGCACAATAATATGTGCATCAAATGAATTTATAAATATATGTAATAATTACCTACATTACAGTTTCATCAATGAAAGAATGAAGAAAATTTAGGATGATTTGGACGAGTTCATCTTTGCTTCTTGCTGTGTAAAATTTTGCAAAGTAATGTCTGAATACATAGAGTGGGATGGATAAATTGTCATCTAAATTATGCAAAAGTAAAAATGACACTGACAATAACACTTTAACAGTTATATTTATACAAAATTACACAAAAATTCTTGAAATACTACAGAATAAATTTATTATTAAAATTAGCATTGGCTTCAACCACAGATTCTAGATAAATTTAGAATCTCTTGCTTCTCTTCTGAAGAGTTTCCTTGTTTAAGTTGATGAATGCCACCATAATCTTTGCCTTAAGTTCATCTTCGGTGTCACAAAGTGTTTTGTTGGTCTCTTGTTCAAATTTACCCTACACCTGATTGCGTAACACATGAAACTCCGAGTCATGCAATTGATGTAGAACAATATGTATATTTACTAATATATACATGCATATATATATATATATATATATATATATATAGATAGATAGATAGATAGATAGATGTAATTGCTAAAAATAATGGAAGCATTAATAATAAAACCAACACTCAATAACATAAACTATAAACATGTCGAAAAAATGCTGACTGCATTTGTAAAATAAAAATAATATGTCCATCCTTATAGATACATATATATATATATATATATATATATATACACATATTCACTTAAGAAAACATCCTAATGGCTAATAATGACTAATTGAATAGGTAAAAAAGCACTCTGACATATTAAGCATTTTCCACACTATATCCAGAAAAGAAAACACTTGTACAAATACAAGAAAAATTGAATAAAAGTCTTTCTTAATTGCAGTAACTTGTCTGATGTATTTAATAGAACTTGTCAGATGTACTTAATATATATATAGATAAATCCTCTCTATTATAATAAAGGTCGATGTGTATTTATTTGTATATATATATATATCCCTCCTGTCACACTCATGTCAAGGAAGATAAACAATGCCAAGGCAGCATCAACTAAGTTTATTAGAGAGACAACAACTTACTTTATTCTCTTTACTGCCAGTTATTAAACTTTACTATCAGTTATAAAAGCTCTTTAACAGTGCCTTATTATTTTATTTTTCATGTTGTCGAGTAGTAAAGAATATATATAAACTTATTTATATATATATATGTATTTATATAAATATATATATATATATTTTCTTAGCCAATGTGTTCTGGCATCTGGTAGGCTTTATCATGGAAAATTGCAAGATTTCTTTTGCAACAAGTATTTATAAACAAAATAAAAAATTTCATTAATTTTGTGAATTTTTAAATTTCACAGTACTTATAAATTTTTAAATTTCAGAGTACTTATAAATTTTTAAATTTCAGAGTACTTATAAATTTTTAAATTTCACTGTACTTATAAATTTTTAAATTTCAGAGTACTTATAAATTTTTAAATTTCAGAGTACTTATAAATTTTTAAATTTCACAGTACTTATAAATTTTTAAATTTCACAGTACTTATAAATTTTTAAATTTCAGAGTACTTATAAATTTTTAAATTTCACAGTACTTATAAATTTTTAAATTTCACAGTACTTATAAATTTTTAAATTTCACAGTACTTATAAATTTTTAAATTTCAGAGTACTTATAAATTTTTAAATTTCAGAGTACTTATAAATTGCATCATGCTAACTGAAAAGTTATGCTTAATTAAGAAGGATGAAACTAGAACAATCTGCTCTGGTGAATGAAATAAAGAGTTCAGTTCAAAATTCCAATCATCTGAAGAAGGCTGGAATGTACAACAGCTGAAACATTATACAGTGAAAATTTAATCTCCTAAGTGTCAGTCTATAGACCATCATCCAGGCTATGTCCACTATCTATCTATCTATCTATCTATCTATCTATCTGTTGTTAGGGGTCATAAATTCAAATCCTACTGAATGTCACATTTTGTTAACAAAATCTCTCAAAAATATTTAGTTTGGTATATATATATATATATTTTAATCCAGATACTTCAATCCAAGGGAAAAAAGCAGGAAGGTAAATTCCAAAAACCCGATCCTAATTAATATTAAAAATTTTATTTTAATATTAAAAAATGATACAGGAAGAGAGCTCCATATAATAAAATATTACAGAGCAAATATATATTAAAAAAGGATTAATTCAAAGATGTTGAATGGCCATTTCGATATGAAGATTCCCACGGTGGATAACACATCACCTCAGCAACAGCTGTTAAAAATAATGTTCAAACAAATAAAATATATATATATATTGTACAATTTCATCCGATGAAAGGCATTAGTTCCTGACCCTTGTCTTGTGCCATTCATCTGGTGAAATTGTACTTCCGATATCACCAGACACCAGATGTACACCGGTGTTGACAAGACAGACAACTGACATCTTTGTCTGCTGAAATAGACTATCCCCCAGATGAGGTGATTTAAAATTTATTGCTTAATATATATATATATATATATATATTTACTGAAAGATATTTTTGAAGGAACAGAACTTGATAATAGGTATGAAAGTGTAAAGCTGAATGCTATTAGGCATGCTAAAAACAAAGCACCAATTTCACTCCTGCTCTTCAGGAGATTAACTTAGATTAAAATAAATCATGGAATGAATGAAAGGAAGGAAAGAAAAAGGGTAAAAAAATTATAATCTGAAAGAGAAACAAATAATGGAAGCTAATGATAGCATGTCCCAACAAACATTCACGCTGTTTACAGAGAGAAGGTTTGCAGGATCTGATATACAAAGACTATGACTCTTAAATATAGAGTGTGACTCTGACACAACCATGAACCAGTAAACACTAAACTCAGCATTCAATTCATGATTTATTTTAATCTAAGTTAAACTCCCTGATGAGGCCTGAAGAGTGGGAGTGAAACCAGTTGCTTTGTTTTTAACTTGCCTCATAGTATTCAGCTTTACACATTCATATATATATATATATATATTGTCATCCGCAGACAGATCTGTTTCGCTGTATCACAGCTCATCAGTATGGTTAGACTCTGATTGCTACATAACCCAGGCTCGAAACCCGACTGAATTGGCAATTCTACCCATGGCCTATGGGGCGTTCAGTGGAAGAAGGCAGTCTTTTTAATGTATATCATATTACACGCCCAATAGCTAGAGTGCTCCAATTCATTTTACTGAATGAGCGATGTGTACACGCTAGAGTGGCTGCTGTTTTTCAATGTCTACCTTTCTTCTAGACTGCTCAATCAGGGTGTGAGAGCGTAAATATTATATATATATATTTGTATGTGTATGTGTGTGTGTGCATTTGTGTTTTATATATATATATATATATATATATATATATATATATATATATACACACACACACACACAGGGTGATTGAAAAGTAACCCCTCATTTTAAAATACTTATAATTTGTTTATTAACTATAATTTTTACAAGAAATGGATATGAGAGGAGAGCATTTAGCATGCGGTTTTATTTAAAATTTGTTATGGGCACTAAATTTTTTTATTAGCTTCTTGAGTCACCCAAGAATTGTATCAACTGATTTCACCAAGAACTCCCATGGTATGGAAGACATAACATTTTAGATTTCACCCTCAAGTTCTTCCAAAACTTTGCTTTGGTATAGCCGACCTTCAACCCCAAAGAAAAAAGTCACAAGGTGTTAACTCTTGGCTTCCCACTCATACATATGATAGGGAGTTACTTTTCAATCACAATATATATTTGCTTGTAAAATTGAGTAAGTATCTGTGAAATAATTTTGTTGCTGATATTTCAAATATTGCATTCTATGTTGTTGATTTCTGCTAATGCAAATGTTTTAAAAAGTAAGTAAAAAAAATTTTAATTTATTTTTCTCTTTGTGGGGTTCTTTTTTCAAATTTTTTTATTGATAATTTTTTCCTCTTGTTTGTGAAGAATAAAAGCATCTTGAATTCTGTCTTCTATTATGGAAAATGTTTTGCTGTCTTACGTGAAATAGTGACTAATTAATCCAAAAGCTTAAGCATTTGATTAAATGCCAAACAACTTTTGTCTGATATTTGCTAGTCTTTTCAATTTCTTCCAGAAACTTCTTTTCTTTCAGAGTAATCATTTTTTTTTTTAATTTAATTTTCAATTACTTTATATAATAAATATCTTTCTCTCCTGTCAGTTTGTTTGTGAAGAGTCATTATCATACTGTATTTTTTGCAGACAGTTCTTCTTTGTGTAATTGATATTTACACATTTACAATGTTTCAAATATTCTATTCTATCGTCCACTTCAGGTGTATGGAATAAAAGACTACTCTTTTTGGCTTGAGGCTTTCTCTTTTAAGAATGTGCATCTAGTATAATGTTTATCAGAAAGTGGAATCAGCATCTTGTTGTTGTTGTTGTTCTTCTTCTTCTCTTTCTTCTCCTCCACCTCCACCACTTCTCTTACACTTCTTCTTCTTCTCTTCCTTCCCTCTCTTCTTTCTCTCTTCCTTTTTTCTTTCATTTCTTTTCCTTTTTCTTCTTCTATGCGTTGTGTTCCTTCATGACATAGGCAATCATGGCTCTCCACAAGTTTCAATCTCATGTGGCTCTTAGCAGTTTTTCTTCTTTTAATAAAACCCCATTCCATTATCCATTCATACAAGCTCATCAAGTAAGTTGCTCATTGCCTTCTCTTATTTCTCTTACCCTCAATATGCTGTGAAATACTAGTTCCATATGATCACTCAAACACTGGTTAGTACATAAATTGGGTGACTACCTAGGAATAACAGGTGCTATAAGCATGAATGTGCAAGTGGGCTATTTGATAACAGCACTGAATTGTTGATCAGAGAGCCAAGTTCCAATTCCAGTTGAGTTCATAATATTTACTTAGACACAAATATCCATGGGAAAGGTATAAATTCATCTCTTCTCTCTCCACACCTAGCCACATCCCTCCCAGTGAAGAATAGACCATTGATAGCCCCTTGCTATCACAGTGCTCAGGTGAATGTCTTGGTTTGTTGTCATTGATGCTTTTGTAAAATGTCTTTTTTACAGGTAGGGGTGTTAACCCTATGCAAACCCCTTTATCCTCTATCTGAGGTAGGAAGAGATGGATTAATACCGTCCCCCAGGAGTAAGTGAGTACAACAAATTCAGCTAGAATTCAAACTTGGCTTTCTTATCCCAAGCAAATATCCAATGCATCACAACACATATCTTCTCTTTCTAGCTAATTAGTAATAATTGTATTACAAAATCATTATTATCTCAAAAAGAAAAATTCAATAATATAAAATATTTACTGTCAAAATAATCATTACAGGATTGATAACCTGTAGAAAATAAATCAGTCAATCAATTTCAGTATGCCCTGTGAGGTTTAAGTTTTCTAAGCAACCCTTCCTCACTATATATCCAAAGAACTTCAGCTTTCTTCTCCTAATTCTGAGTGTTCTTCCTGTTACCCTTTACTTTATGACTTCTTTGTTTGCAGCCATGGAATTTTCAGTATCCTTCTGTAGAACTACATTTCTGCTGCCTTTGTGGAGATTGTCTAGGATGTTCAAATATTGGTGTTGCATTTTCCATTCTCTGCTAAACCACTTCTCAGATATTTGAGCTTCTGCACCTTCTATTTATATCTCCAATTCATAACTCAAATCTAGGAGGTCATGTAGTTTCATTTCCAAGTCAGCCATCAACACAGTGTCATTTGCATACCTTATATTGCCCATCAATAATAAATAAATCATAATAATAATAATAAATAAATCCTGGTAGGGTCTCCACTTCCCTTAGGATAGTCTAAATGTATTGGCTGAATAAATTTGGGAGGGAGACACATCCTTGTCTCATGCCCCTTTCTATTTTTGTGCAGTTACTTAATTCATTTTTTATCCATATTCAAGCTCCCAGTATAAGTCCTGGATTATTCTAAAATCTTTTCCAAATAGATCAAGTTTTCCTAGCACTTCAAATTAATCTTTGTACCATATCTTATCAAATATTTTTGTGTAATTTATAAAATGTACATCCTTATGCATTTGTATTGCTCTTATTAATATTATTCTAATCATGAATACCATATTTCTTGCTCTAGTGTTCTTGACAAAAATATGCTGTTATTGTTCTATTTCTGGTCTAGTTCTGCTTCATTCTCAGTGCCAGATTATCCTTTAGGCTAGTATAGAATGCAGCCTTGATCCATTCAAGTTTTTATAAAGCAATTTTAGTTTTAAAATAAATATTAAATAAATCTTAAAATTTTAATTTTAAATAAATCTGGAGAGAAAATACATCCTTGAGGATGATCTGCTTACCTAAATTATAAACACTGGCTAAAATCAACTTTTTCTCTCTTTCTATTTTCGGTATAGCTACTCAATTCATTTTCTATTCATATGCAGGCTCCCAGTATAAGTCTTGGATTCTTGTAATATCTTTTCTAAATAGATCAAGTTTTCCTAGCTGTCATTATCATACTATATTCTAGATGACCAGAGATTTTCAGCTGATCTCTCCTTTGATCTAGCTCTAAGATCTCAGTGGTAGGGAAAACTGTCTGGTTATATTCAATGCCTCAAAAACCAAACTAGGTACTTTCTATCATCACCAATCGGACCTTGAATTGATACCAGTCATGATGATGCTTGTACTGTACAATGTGTTGTGTCCCTTCATGACATAGGCAATCATGGCTCTCCACAAGTTTCAATCTCATATGGCTCTTAGTGGTTTTGTGTAATCTATAAAACAAGGGCACATCCCTATGCACTTCTATTGCTCTCTCAGATATCATTTTGAACATCTTCTTTTATTGGCTGATTCTCTTCAAGATGTAGGCAATCATGGCCCTCATCCTCCTCCTGCGCCTTGTTACTCTTAATATATATTGTCCTGTTATTTCTTGCAAACCTTGCTCTACCATACACTTAAGTCCATCAAGTATGTCATGTCCTATTTTTCCCATCTCTCTTTTGCTATATTCACACTGTAAGCATCAGATTTTCCAATCCCTCCTTCCTGATTACATGTCTCATAAACTCCAGCTTTCTTTTTCTGATGTTAAGTATAAGTTTGCTTTTTGTTTTTTTCTCCAAAAACTTGTCATTATTCACATATTTGGTCCATGGTTTCTTCAGCATTCTTCTGTAGAACCACATTTCAATTGCTTCAAGTCTTTCCTTCATCTTTGATGAGATTGTCTAGCATTCACTGCCATTTAGAAGGACAAATATTACATAACAGTTCAGTACTCTTTTCTTTGTTTCCAATGAAATTTTCCTTTCTCTCAATACTCTAATTAGCTTTTCTAATGCATCTTTGGCCATGACAGTATGCCCTCAGATCTCTGTTTAAACACTTTTCAGGTAAATTTATATACCTGCTTGATTTTAGTATCCCCAACCTGTAACTGTTATTTTGGATTTCTCTTTTTGCTGATGACTATGAGTTCAAATTCTGGCTGAGATTTTCGTATTCTCTTTTGAAAAAATACCCTTAAGTAAAGTATAAACCAATTTTTTCTCAGTCTCAACATGGCTCCAATAATTTCTTATATTTTCTTTCAGGATAAAGTGTATTTGTCAGTTCTATTTTCTGAAGTACCAAATTATGCTTTTCCCACCATGTTTTTATCATTTTGATTGAAATAAAGAATGAACACATTGTCTTGCATTCTGTATTGAATTCACTGATTTAAAGAATTTGTTTAGTTTAAGTTGCATATATTTTAATATTAAAAGAGCAAAGTAAAATTTGTTTTCATGAATTTAGGAATTATATTGGGGTGTATCTTTGCTCAAGCAACCTTTTTTATTATATATTTTAAAAAATGTATTAATTGTAAGACTGTATTTTTTAAAATATATATTTATTGCTCTCGTACAAACAAGAAGAAAACTCATACTTAACACCAGGAAGAGTCAGATGAGATTCTTGAGATATGTAATGAGGAAAGAGGGCCCAGAGAATTTAATACTCACAGGATGGATAGAAGGAAAGAGAGACAGGGGAAAGACATACTTGATAGACCCAAGTAAATGAATGGCAGAGTGAGGTTTGGGAGAGATACCAAGAGAAAAAATATTAAAAGCAACAATAGACAGAGTCAAGTGGAAGTTCATGGTTGTTTATGTTCTGAAAAGCTAAAGCATGTGAAAAAGAAGAATATTTATTGCCAGACAAAATCCATCCCAGTAGTTATCCTTAAGAATATCAATCTGGAATTATATCTCAAAAATTAACAAAATTGTCTAACTGCTACTTGAAGAAGAAATCCTTTCCAAATCAGTGGAAGTTGTTAAGTATATGCCTGGTTTTCAAGAACACAGGCAAGCACTCATTCCTTTTTAGTTTAGACCCATCAGTCTCCGCAGTGTCATTAGCAAGGTTTTTGAGGCTATAATCAGCAAGAAGGTTGTTGGTTACCTAAGTTCAACCTCATGAGCAATAATCAGTACAAGTTTTGATTGGCTCAATCCACTGCTGATATCCTAATTACTGTTACTCACAGAATCAGTGAGGAACCAGATAAAAAAATACATCCCATCATTAGATATTTCAAATACCTTCAACAAGGTGTAGCACAAAGGATTGCAGCACAAGTTCTCTAGCTATGGAATCACCGGAAGAGTCTTTGCAACAATAAATTCTTTCCTAACAGGTAGGTCACTGAAGGTAGTTAATAATGACTATTCTTCCAGATCTATAGTAATTAACACAGGTGTCTCTCAGTAGTTGCTTCTTGGATCAATTTTTTTTTTTTTTTTACATTACATAAGTGATCTACCTAAGGGTATAGTCCTATCATTTGTGAATATATATGCTAATGACATAACAGCATATGGGTACACCTCCAAAACTCTAGATGACCAGAGATTGGCATCTGATCTTTCCTTTGATTTAGCTTTAATATCTTAGACAAGGAAAAACTGTCTTGTTGCATTCAATGCCTCAAAAACCAAACTAATTACTTTCCATTATTACCAATCAGGACTTGAACTGTCACCAGTCATAATGAATGGATGTCCCCTCAGAGAATCTCCATGCCTTGAGCAATTATTGGGCCTCAAACTCAGCCCAGACTTTAAGTTAAACTTGTGCATGTGATCCATCACTAAAGATTTAGGGAAAATGTTCTGTTCCCTGTACCACTCCAGTATGTACCTGACTACTCATGCTATTCTTTACCTTTACAAGTACCAGATCAAGCCTAAAATTGAGTACTGCTGTCCAATCCTCACTTTCCAGTTTTAACAGAGTCCAAAAGTATCTCAGCATTTTTGTGGGTGACAAATTATTTTTCACCCTGCTGCCTGTCTCTCACAGACAAGATGTCACAAGCCTCTCACATTCTCCAGTACTACTTCCATGGAAAGTGCTCAGATGAGCTATATTCTTAGTTCTACCAGTTCTAAACCTTCTATAAACCTCCAAGCCATTCGCATTGTAACCAACCATCTTCATTCTCTCTGTATTCCATTGCTGAGAGGTAAGTTCCATTTGAGGAGGCTTATTCTCATGAAGCACTGCTCTGTGTAACCAACTCTATTTTTTTTTTTAATCATTTCACCCCGAGCAAGGCGGAAACGCCACTGATGTGCAGGGGGTTACATAAATGTAAAAAGATTAATTAGAAAGAGTGAGGAGTACAAACTAGTTAGAAAGGAACAATAGAAAGCAGGTGCGATGACAGATACATAGGTGGAGAGAAAGGGAAGGTTATACAGGGGTGGGGAGAGAGCTAGAGTCCAGTGGTTAGTAGATGAGTATTGACTTTGCATTTAAATTTAAGAGAATTTTTATTTTTATAATCATTTCATAGTAATAATAAATAATAATAATAATCATTTCACCCCAAGCAAGGCAGTTTTACTGGCACTATTGCACAGGGGATTACATAGGGGAAAATGATGAGAAAGAGGGGTTAGTTAATAGACAGATGAGAATACCAATGTAATGGGGTGGAGTGGATGGAAAAAAGAGCTTGAGAGAAAGGATACAACTTAGTGAGATAGGAGATGTCTATTGACCTTACATTTAAATTCCTGGAGATTATAACTGTCAAGGAAGCAAGTATATGGAAGGGAATTCCACAGGCGGGAAGTGTGAGAAAAAAGCTGTTAGAGTAGAAATTGCGGTTATTCATACCTAGGGTCACAAGTGAGCTAAGTTTATTGAAGCAGAAGCTGTGAAAGTATTTGTAGAAAAGGCACAGGGAAGCCATGTTACACAGGTGAGAGAGAGACTGCAGCTGAGCTGACAAGTTGGTATCAATCACATTACAGATTCTTCGTTGGATTTTGTCAAGAACCCTAAGGAGAATAGCAGGGGCACCTGACCAGATATGGCAGCACTATTCAATACACAGGTGGAAGGTAGATTTATATATGTGCAGAATGGATTCAAAGGGGAAAAAATTCCTGGCCCTGCACAGTGAACCAACCTTCTTAGCAGCAGATTTAGCTATGGATTTGATATAGTTATTCCACTTTATATCTGCTGAGAGTATTAGGCCAAGGAGGCATAGTGTTTTGCTCTCAGAGAGGCTGGCCTGATCCATGCTAATGGTGGGTAGGAACAATTGTCTATGATGGTTAATAGATAGCAGCTTCATTTTGGAAGCATTAAAATTTACAAGCCATTTCTTATCCCAGTCTACCACAGATTGGAGGTCCTTCTCAAGCTTGGCAATGAGGTTAGCTTTGTCAACCTCAGTAAATTTTTGATCAAGGCAAGAGTAAACAGTGGTTTTGTCAGTGTATATGACTACTTGGGATCTTATTAAATCAGGGTGATTGTTAATGTAGATAAGGAAAAGCGTACGACCTAGAATAGAGCCTTGAGGGACACCCGTGTTCATATGGTAATATTGAGAGGCATGTCCGTTCAAAACTACCTTCATTGTGCAATTTGAGAGGAATGACTGGATTAGGTCAAACAATTGTCCAGTTATACCATAGCTCCACAGCTTGCATAGAAGACCAGCATGCCAGACTTTGTCAAATGCTTTGGAAGTATCCAGGGCAACAGTTGGATCTTCGGTATTCTTGTTGCGAGCCTGGTATATATACTCAGTTATGGTCGTTAGCATATCAGCAGTAGATGTTTTCCTGATCATCACAATCTTAACCTGTTCATGTCTAGGGTTAACTGTTCCCACATATCCACCTAAACAGTGTCTCTTACTCTTTAATTCTCTATTTTGAGTAGTTCCTTAGTTCCTTAGTTTTGTGAAGAGTGAACCTTATAAAAAAAATAATAATCTCTTTTTAGTAGATGTACAATAAAAATGAAAAAGCAGGTATCATAATAGTGATTGTCATGGAAAGAGAAATTGGTGGATTGAATTAAAATTTTTGACCTATCTTCTGTTCATTTTCACACAAATTAAGAAAGGCATAAACGCATACATCTATCTCATCTCCTCAAGCTATGTGATAAATATAAGAATAGACTGGTATGAACCAATTTTTGTCTCAGTCTCGACATGGCTCTAATAATTTCTTATATTTTCTTTTAGGATAAAGTGAATTTGTCAGTTCCATTTTCTGAAGTATCATATTATGCTTTTCCCTTGTCTAAGAGAAGGAAAACTCAAGGATGGAAATCACTCAACTATCTTTCTCAAGAAGGCCTGGAAATTCACAGATAATAAATAAGAGGAATCTGTGGAGAGCCATGATCACCACTCTAATAAAAGAACATTTCATTTTTTAAGACATTTTAGTCAGATTCAAAAGACATATGAGTAAGAATCAATAAGTCCATAGCTTTAAGTACTTCTCTATGGCAGTATATTTAAGTATATTTAAGATGTCTATAGATTTGTAGAAATTTATTGGAAGCCTTTACATTTTATTAGAAATTATGACTGAACTTCATACAAACTTCAAATGGCAGTCAATTTTTTTATCCTCTCACAAACCTGCAAAAATTCATCAGGACATGATCAACTTATGTGTGTGTTAGGGAGATGAGGGGTAGAAATTGATTCTTGTTACAAAATTCTTTATTGTATAAATTTGTATAATTTCACTTAAATTCTTTTTTTGGATTTTGCCAAGATTAATCTGTGTACAGATTAAAACCCATTTTTCAGCGTCTTTCCTGCAAGTCATTTTAATCTTGATGTGTTGTAAAAATTTATGTTGCTGGCCTGTTAAAAGAGATTAGCAGAAATGGATCAAAAGTGACAACATTTTCCAGTCCAACTTAGGAAGATCATTGGAAAATGTATAAAATTTCATAATGACAATCTTTGGATTTTCAGAACAGTATTCTTGTTAAAAAATAAATGAAAAAAAAAAAGTGACACCCCCTCCCACTCTGGAAAGAAATCTGTCTGTTATATTTCAGGTTATTTGCTTTTGACTGTTAAAACAAATAAAAAAAAAACATAAAATAATAATTAATTGAATACACAGCGCAAACAAAATTTCTATCTGATAATATTTAGTTTAGGTGTTCATGATCTATTCAGTTTTTCTATTTGGAACTTCTATTATGTGCCATGATTTTCAGCATATTGGCGATCATGGCTCTCCACAACCTCTTCTCTTTTTTAGCTCTCATTAAATTTTATCTTTTTGTCATCTCTTCCAAACCATGATCCATCATTCATTTACACAAGCTTGCTTTTCTTCTGCTCATTTTGGCTCCAATCTGTCCTGTGAGTATTAAATTTTCTAAGACCTCTTTCCTCATTACGTGCCATAGAATTTCTGTTATTATTACTCCATTATTTCAAACATGTTTGCAACATTCTAATAAGGTCATTTTACTGTATAGCTGTATTCAGAGTACTTCAATGTAATTGGTAAGTGACATATTTTATTTCAAATTGAACATTTTTTATTTGTTTGTAAACACCCAAGCAAAGCAACAAAGCCACTAAAATGCAGTGGAATTACTAAGTGTGAAAGAATATAAGAAGAAAACAGTTTTACAAGCAAGAAACTGAAAGAGATTTCTACATACAAGAAGTGCAAGAAAAAAACATTAACAAGAATCATATGGTTACATTAAGACATTTTAAAAGGCTGAGATCTTCTTGTCAATCTAGTACTGTATATAATTTCATAGATTCCAGAGAAAAACATTTGTCAGGAGAATTGCCATGAAAGCACAGGGAAACTACATATGGTGGTGGGAAACTGATTGAAGCTAAGATGCCAAATTAAGACCAAAGATATTGCAGATTCTTCTTTGGATTTTAACAAGGATTTTTTAAAATATAATTTTCTCTATTATAATAAGGACCATTGTGTATTTATTTGTGTGTATGTGTATATATATATATATAATTAGTTAGTTAGTTTTTGGTCATTAGACCAGTAAACGGTTGTATTAAAAAGTGTTCAATACAATTATATTGTAGAACTTTTGCATATTTTTCATTTGGAAATGAGTTATTTTGTGACCTGGGCTTCTACTTTTTGGTGTCTTAAGGTGATTTACAATAAGTGATTGTACTATTTTTCAAATGCTCATGTAACAGGGATTTCCTAGGTTTTTATCTTTTGGTGTCTTCAGGTAAATGAAAGAACAAAAGTTATATCAAAATATAACCACACCAATAAATACCTACTAGGATCACACAATCATGGATGAAAGTGTTCTAAGACCCTTAAGTAAGATCTCCTAATTTTAAAAATTGCATGTTCATAAAAAATCCCTGTTATATGAACGTTTGAAAAATGGTAAAATCAATTATTATAAATTACCTAAAGATGCAAAAAGCTAGAAACCTAGGTTGCAAAATAACTGATTTCCAAAATGAAATATATATATATATATCCACAGACAGATCTGTTTCGCTGTATTACAGCTCATCAGTACAGTTAGACATCTGATTGCTTTTTTTGAAACCTGACTGAATTGGCATCAGTTGGCAGTGCTACCTCAGAGCTATAGGTGCTCAGTAGAAAAAGGTAGACTTTTAGCGTGTGATATACCATGTGTTCTAATTCATAACTGAATGAACGATATGTAGATGTTAGAGTAGCTACTGCTTTTTCAAAGTTTGCCATTCTTCCAGAGTGCTCAATCAGAGTGTAAAAGTGTATATGTATATATAATAGATATATGTATATATATGTATGTATTTCCTTTCTGTCAAGAGACAATAGCAAGATGGTGTTGGCTCAGTTCATTAGAGAGACAATAGTGAAGCAGCATCAGTTTAGTTCGTTCTCTTTACGACCAGTTGTTAAACTTTACTACTAGTTATGAAACCTCTTGCCACATGTTTTCTCATTGACAGTGCCTTATTATTTTATTTTTTGTAATAATTATGTTGTTGAGTAGTGAAGAATATCCTCTCTTTTATAATAAAGACCATTGTGTATTTATATATATATATATATCCAAGTGAAGTGCACTAACAGAAAACTAATAGAAATGTAAGAAAATAACCATGTAGTGATAATGTATACATCGTATTGAAAAAGAGCAGTCTAGACACTAATGAAAATGACACATTCCTGTTAAGCTTGAAAGAAAAAAGCTCATATCCCCAAACATATAACATATATTTTCAAATTTAAAAGTCGAAGTTCATTCTGATTAGTTGAATTAAGCACACATAAAATCTACAATTTTTTCTGTTTTCCTCTTTCATATTTAACTCTTTAAATAACAAATGTATTATTCTCTACAGCCAAATGAAAACCATTTTCACCCCAATTTGGATGCCTCGATTTGGTGCAATGGTTAGAAAGCATGTCTTGCTAGAACCATTAAAATTGAGTAGTGACTTTGATCTTTACTGGGTGCCCTATACTTTCAGCCTTGTGCCACATTTAAGCTCTGCTTAGAAAATCACCATTTACACCACAATTATTCAACATAGCCTGATGATGAGGTAAAATCTTAAAACAGAAATTTCTGTGTTGCAATGCAAATAAAATAAATTTTGAATAATATATATATATATAATATATTTCCCTTCTGTCATTTGTATTATATTTTTTATATCAATATATATGTCACCATCATTTTAGACAGCATATCAATATATATATTTTATTGTCATTTTTGGTAACACAGGCCCATTCACAAGAAGATAAAAAAGAAATAATTTTAAAATAAATCTAACAGCTACACTGTCAATATTGGCTGTTCTCCTGCTTGTAAAATCTAGGTTTATCATTGGATATGACCACTTTCACAACTTACATTTCTATTGGTCAATATGAGAAAGAATTTGCAGTATCAACTGCTTCCTGTTCCTATCTGAATTTAATTAAATTTAAAAATAACTTTTATTGGGACATGATCATTAGAACCCATGCTTTTTTTGAGGCATCACTATGTTATTATTTGTGGGCATAGTCTTTACAGTATAAGATACACAGATGACACTGTATTGATGGAAGACACAGAAAGAAATTTCTTGAGCAAGATAGTAAAAGAAAGTGTGGATAAAATAAAAAGCTGCTAGAAATGTACTTATAATCTTTGGTTGGTTGATTGATTGTTTAGTTGCATATCTACCTGTATGGATTATCTAATGCCAAAATCTAAATAGTAGCTTCTCATGCATTTATAATTCATTCAGTAATGAATTTGAACACTCTCAGCTACTGGGATATGTTTACATTGTGTATTTAACATGCTAAAAAACTCACCTTTCTTCACCAAGTGCCTGCAGCAAAGAGGTTAGAATCACTGACTGATATTAATTCAGTTCGGTTTCAATTCTGACTAGAAGCAGTTGGATGTCTCACCATACTGATGAGCTGTAATACAGTAAAACAAGACTGTCTGCGGATAACTATTTATGCTCTCACATGCTGATTGAGCACTAAGGTGAAATGGTAAACATTGAAAAACAGTAGCTACTTATGCATTTATGCCTCGTTGTTCATTCAGTACTGAATTTGTTCACTCTCAGCGACTGGCATGTGTTTACATTGTGTATATAACATGTGAAAAAAACCCGCCTTTCTCCACTGAGCACCCATAGCTTAGAGGTTAGAATCACCAACTGATGTCAATTCGGTTGCGTTTTAATCCTGGCTAGAAACAAATGGATGTCTAACCATACTGATGAACTGTGATACAGCAAAACAAAGCTGTCTCCGGATGCCTATATATATATATATATATATATATATATATATATATATATATATATATATATATATATATATATATATATATATATATATAAGTATATATTAACCCTCACTCATAGCATAACCTGAAGTTTCATGTACAATGCAATTTTTAGGTGATGAGTGGAGACTGATCATTATGTAATTTGAATTTTAATAAAAATATCTGGTTACTGCAATGTTAGTGCAGTCATATATTATGTGGGGATTCATTTTAAAAATTTATTATCTGCTCACCATTTGCTTTACTTGAAGCTGTTTATATTAAATTATACAAACCAGGTTTGTGCAAACAAAAAGAGCACTCTATTTTCTCCCTATGTTTATCTAGTGGGTTATGAGTAAAAAATTTTATTGTTATACTCTTTTGGAATATTTACTAATATTTTATTTGTGAATTATTTTACTAATAAATTGTTTTCATTGTGCTCCAACACTTCTCATCATCATTTAGTACTTTTCTATGAAAAAAATGTCTTTTCGTGTCGTCTAATTTTGCCAATGGTTTTCTTCTGATGAAGTGTTGGCACAAAACAATTCCTTAAGGAAAAAAAAAAATGAAAATATAAAATGCCTTTGTTCCTTTTTAAATCAATATTTATGCTCTGTGGTATCAAATCCTTGTTCAACACAAATAACTGCTAAAATACGTTGCTCCAGAATAATTTTTAATGTAAATTATGGTCTGTTTTTAGACCTAATGGTGATTTCCTCTGCAAAATGGGGCACAGGTTCAAGTCCTGCCAGACAGGATATATTTTTCTTTAAAAAAATTTCTCAAATATTCAGTCTAGTATAGGCAAAAAATAAATAAATACAATTTTCAATAAATAAATGGAGTGTCTACTCAAATATAGGTATAATGTTTAAGTAATAAAATCAGCCAAAATAAGAAATAAAAATCCATCACTTCTTCATTAATATATTGTAGCTTTTTTATTACAATGGCTTATAAAAGCATTATATTGCTACACAAAAATTTTCATTTTTCAGAACAATACTATTCTTCTTCCAATTTTTTAAATTATCACCTGAAGAAGAACAGTATGGCTCTGAAACATGAAAATTTTTGTGTAGTGATATAATGCTTTTATAAACCATTGTAATAAAAAAATTAAAATATTAAGCACCACTTTGTATCGAGCACTCTTTACAAAAGTAAATGCTTGAACAGTGGGTTGTTCTTTCACTTTCTAATAATATATATATATATATATGTGTGTGTGTGTGTGTGCTTGCATAATAACTAGCAGTAAGTATACTTAAATATGGATATATATTTAATATCATAAACATACATAACTTTATATAAAGATATACATTTGTGATTATTTATCTTAATAAGTGGCCTATAAACCAACCAGAAGTTTTTCAGTAATGAACATGAAACTCATTTTCTTTTCAAAAGCATTATTCATCTAATAATTGAACCGGAAAATTTGAAAAAAAAAATCTCCAACTTATTTACAAATGTCACATTTATTAAGTAAAGCCTCAATTGATCAGCGAGATGTTGCTGATGCTCTAGATATTCACATCCATGAGGGAAAATACCAAACATATTTTATTGATGCTGCGATTTATTTTGACAGTTAATTTTGATTCCAGATTTGGAGTTTATATTAGCAACACTTTCTAATATCTGATCAACTGAACAAGGTCTGAGTGTTGATCCAGATATCTTGCTTTTGTATCAGTGAGCCATTCTGCAGTCTGGTTCAAGTGAGTGTTATGATTGCTCAAAGCTTGATGTCTATCTGGAAATGATTCAGATGGTAATGATCTGTGTCAGATTTCCATACACAAGCTTCTCAGGAAGATTATCTCAGAGTATTATTGTAATCCCTGAAATGGTAGGCTCGAATTCTCCCCAGCTTTCTTCATGACTTGAGATTTATTAATTTGATAGAATTCATGAGGAATTGTCTGGCACCATATGGTAGATGTAAGTCCTTAAAATGGTCACCAATGTAGATCAAGACATTGTCTTTGAAAATTTTTACATTATGTTCAAATGAGAAAATATGAATTTACATTTGATAATGTAAAACTGAATTTAAATGTAATCAGACTGGGATTTTTTTTTTTTGTTGTCTTTGTCACTAAATTTTGTCTGTGAATTCTTCTGTTTTCTGAAATGTACATTGCTGTTGATAATATTCACAATTACTTTTCATTTTCATAAGTTAGTAACCACTGATAAAACCCAAAATATTTGTCTTTGCACTGTAAAGGTATACAAAAATAGAAAAGGTGTAAGAAAAGAATGTGTTTTCTCACTGGATCTATTCATCCTGTACAGCAAAGCAATTCCGAGAGAAATAAAAGCCTTGCTGTGATTCGTTACTGGCGGCCACAATCTCATCAATATAACATACCCAAATGACATGGTGCTGATAGCAGACATGGAAAGGAAAATGCAGGACCTTCTACAGAATGTAGCAAAAGAAAGCAAGAAGAAAGGACTGAGTATAAACTTCAAGAAAATTGAATGTATGGTCATCAGCAAAAAGAAGAGCCCAATATGCCAACTACAAGTTGGAGAAACTAAAATAAAACAAATAAAGAAATTTTAAATAACTGGGAAACATGCTGACAGAGGATGAAAAGTGCAACATGGAGATCCGAAGACACACTGGCATGGCCAAAGATGCATTTTAGAAGCTAACCAGAATGTTGAATGACAGGAAAATCTAAACGGAAACAAAGAAAAAAGTGCTATGTGATATTTGTCCTTCTGTATGGACAATCTCATCAAGGAGAGTCTTGAGGAAGCAGAAATGTGGTTTTACAGAAGGATGCTGAGGATGCCATGGATGGATCATGTGAGCAACAATGAAGTGATGGAGAGGATACAAACAAAAAGTAAACTCATACTTAACATCACAAAGAGACAGATGAGATTCCTGGGACATGTAATAAGGAAGAAGAGCCTGGAGAATTTAATACTCACAGGATGGATAGAAAGAAAGTGAGACAGGGGAAAACAGCGTGAAACCTACTTGATAGGCCTGTGCAAATGGTTGGCAGAGCAGGGTTTGGGAGAGATACCAAGATAAAAAGTATTGAGAGTGACAAGAGACAAAGCCAAGTGGAAGTCCATGTTCGCCTACATTCTGAAGGGAGATGGCACAGGATGAAGAAGGATTCTACCTACAGAAAGAATTTAGAATGACACTTATTAGTGATGAGAGAGTGATGAAAACTTGGGACTGAAAAAATGTAAATGGCTTGTCCAATCAAGATAGAAATAAAAAATAAATTGCTGGGAGTGTAAAAACTGTCACTCTATTTTTTTTATATATATTATTTTTTTATATATATTATTTTTTTATATATATTATTTTTTTATATATATTATTAACAAAGGCATTTAGAATATGCATATTATCATCTATTTGCATATTATCTATTTGCATATTATCTATTTGCATATTATCTATTTGCATATTATCTATTTGCATATTATCATCTATTTGCATAACCATTATGTAATACAGATTTTAATAAATATTTCATCAATGTTATTTATTTTTAATTTAAATTTTAAAAATTTTGTATGTAAGCAAAGTTTATTGACTTCATTTCATTTGTATAGAAAAAACTTTCTGTCTGTCTTGTTAAAATTCAGTTCTAAGTTATCAAAAAATGAATATAACTTTTGCTTCTGAAAATAATTTTTTTAAGAAGTGGTAATACATTAAAAAATTTTTAAATATTAAAATTTTTATAAGATTTTATAATTTTAAACCCAGTAATGTTCTTGTAGTATCCATAGTAAGTAAGCATTGTTTGTTTCTGATATTTCAAATAGATACAAATTAATTGAGAAGAAAAAAAATCTTTTTTTATGGACCTATCTAAACATGTCTGTTTAATAAGATTTTCTTAAAATAGTATAGAATTATTTAAACAAATAAAAAAATTGTAGGTTTGCTGAATTAATTTTTATTATTATAGTTATTATCTCATTTTCATCATAATTCGATTTCTGATAGGGTCACACTACCTACCAAGTCTGCAGAAAGACTAACACAGGTCGTAGTGCATTGTTATGGCTACATTTAATTTTATTATTATTATTATTATTATTATTATTAATACAAACATTAAAAAATTATTCAGATTTTTTTCTCATGGTCAGCTTTATGTAGTTATATCTATGTCCTGTAGGACAGGACAGGTGTTTGGTTATTTTTTTTTAAAATCATTTAACAATACCACTAGGATGTTAGGAATTACTGATAGGGAAAGAGAATAAGAAGACTTTAGTAAGGAGAAAGGACAATAAAAGAACAGTTTTCAGGAAGCCAGAAGATTGGAATAATGTCACTAAGATGTTACTGAGTGTGAAAGAGAATGAGAAGACTTTAATGAGAAGAAAGGAGAATAAAAGAACAAATTTCAGGAAGAAAGAAGATGAAAATTAGCATTAAATGATGTCATTATTTCAGTTCAGTTAATTTTCTGATTTTGGACATTTATTGTTTTTGTGGCAAGTATTTTGGTCATTCTGTGGTAGGATCTTTTAAATATTAACTGGCCTATAACATTAAAACAAAGGATATAAAAATTGCAATTTACATTCATTGCTATTGAATTGTTATAAAAAAATTTATACATTAAATTGTTGAAAACAAATTTTCACAATAATTTAAAGTCAAAAGGTTCTCTATTAATTTTTTATAAAATTAATACATTATTTTTTTGTTGAAATTATTATTTCTTATTTTAAATATAATGTTCAAAAATTATCTGATCTTAATAATAATAATAATAATAATAATAATAATAGAGTGGGGCAATATTTACATTGGGCAATGTGCAAACACTATGGAAATTATGTAAACAAACACTGGTATGAACATCACCCAGCACCAGTTACAGAAATAGAAGATATCACCATTCTATGGGATTACACCATCTACACAGATAGAAAAATTGAAGCAAATAGGCCGGACATTATTGTTAAAAACCAGAAAGAAAAAACTTGTCTATTTATTGATATGGTTTGTCAAGCAGATTGTAACATAGCAACCAAGGAATTCGAAAAACTGTCAAAATATAAGGACCTGGAAATTGAAATAGAAAAAATGTGGAAATTGAAAACAAGAATCGTGCCAGTGATAGTAGGTGCACTTGGAATGATAAAAAATAGAATAAAACAACATATTGAAAGAATCCCTGGAAACCCCAGCTTAAGAGATATACAAAAAATTATCTTGTTAAGTACAGCCCACACACTAAAGAGAACTTTGTCTATGTAATGCTATGGATATTAGGGGAGATAGAAAAATCATGAAATGAAGCCAGAACAACACACCACAACTTACATTAGGTCTTCCCACAGACTTAGTAGGTTGTGCGACCAAAGCAGAAATCAAAACATGATGCAAAATGACAACATCATAATAATGATAAGAAGAAGAAGTATGGTAATAATAATAATTTGATAACATTATCCATGATCATTATAAATGGCTTCCTTAGTAACACTTTTAATGCTAAAATTCACCCAATACATAGTTTGTGAGCTACTCAAGGCAGCAGATTACTGTTTAAATGATAAGGATAAATGAAGTGTGCAATATGAATGAAATGATAAGGATAAATGAAGTGTGCAATATGAATGAAATGATAAGGATAAATGAAGTGTGCAATATGAATGAAATGATAAGGATAAATGAAGTGTGCAATATGAATGAAATGATAAGGATAAATGAAGTGTGCAATATGAATGAAATGATAAGGATAAATGAAGTGTGCAATATGAATGAAAGAGGAGGTGGTAAGAAATAAAGATTAAGAGGATAAGTAGGATACATAAAAATTGAGCTTTAACTTGAAGAGCATAAGTTTGTAGTGTTCAGGGGAGCACACATGCAGGAGTCTGTTCCACTAAGTGACAGTCCCTGAAAAAAAAAAAACCTATCTTAATAGAATTTTCTTCTCATCTTAAAACCACTGCTAAAAATACAGTACAGGTTTCATGTACTGGGCTTATCATCTTGTTTTTATGATTGGTTTCATCTGATGCAAGGCAGTAAAGCCACTACGACACAAGGGGTTACTGGGTGTGAAGGAATTAGCAACATTAATAATGGGCAAAAACAGAAAAAAATCAGGAAGACAGAAGATAATAATTGAACTTAAATTTAAATTTTTTTAGATTAAACATGGCTGGAAAGCATGGAACCAGAAGTGAGAGCCACAAGTGAGAAGTACAAGAAAATAAATTGTTAGCATAGAATTTACGTTTACATCTAGCAAACAATTCTAGATTGATGAGATATTGATGTCAGTCTAGTGCTGCACTTAAATTCATAGCAAAGAGATCACCTAAACAATTACCGTGAAAGTATTTATAGAAAAGCCACAGAGAAGAAACCCCATGGCAGTGGGAAAGTAAGTGAAATCAAACTGCCAAATCTGGGCCAATAATATTACTGATTTTTCTTTAAATTTTATCAAGGATCTCAAAGTAAATAAGCAAGGGCCCCATTGTGGCAACAATATTCTAAGCATGGACAAATAGTAGATTTATCTGTATCATATATATGAATTATGACAATTTGTTTTCATCTAATAGTAAATAAAAAAAAAAGGATTAAATTCTTTTGGAGCCAAGATTCTCAGCATTTTATTGATTGATAAGAAACTTGAGTAGAATAATCAATTCAAATTTTATTGGCTAGTATTATTTGATATTAAAATTCTTGTAGAATTGTCATTATCAAATGCTGATTATTTAAATCTAATCATTGAAGGAAATTTTGATACTCAGGTACTTAAAAGCCAGAGAATCAATCATTTATTTTCACTTCAGCTTATTTTTGTTTTTGTATCACACATATGCAATAGAGATTTTATGTGTTCAAAATCTAATTAATGTCACTAATCCTTTTTTTTTTCTTTGTAGAAGTCTCCATTCAGCTGAATTCTAACAAATATTTCTATCGCTTTTATAATGATACTCAAACACAATAAACAATGATATTATTTTGTAGTTGGTGATGGCCCACAGGTTTAAATATTAGCCTTAATTCTGCTGTGTTTTAATTTCAAGCCTCGAGTCACAAACAGAAGAATTAAAACTCTTTAATTTGTTTAAGAAATGAAAATACCCATTAAATCATGTAACAGATGAAATATTCTGAGCATTTCAAGCTTTTTAGGCTTTTATGATTCAAGTTATTTTACCAAAATAGTAAAATAATTTTCATGGCAATCATCTACTGCATTTATCTTAATCCACTTCTCTGGTATAAAGCTAGCAGTTATATACTTTGAAATGTCCCAATAAGAGATGTGCATTCCTTAAGTAGGTAACTGTGTGACATTGTATCATGATGGTTTCTCATTATCTACTTCAGCTAAATTGATTTTCCTGATGAAAAAAGAGAATACATGTTCAGTTCCTGGAGGGAGGCTAATCTTTCTTTAATAAAACTTCTCAATCTCTAGGCCAGTTGACATTAATTTCACTTCTTAAAATAAAACTAATGTCAAATCACATATTGTTGCACTAAAAATAATATTTATGGTAATACAGGATTAAAAATTATATTTAGGAATTTATTTTAATCATTTCACCTTAAACAAGGCAATAAAGTCACTAAGATTCAAAGGGTTGCTGTGTGTTAGGGAATATGAGAAAAACTAATATCAAGGAGAGAGAGGACAATAAGAGAACAAGTATTAAGAAGACAAAAGATAGTGATTAAAATTACATTTAAATTTCTGAAAATCAAAGTTGACTGGTAAGCAAGAAACTGAAAGAGAATTCCACAAGTGTTATGTCGCCAAGTATAAATGAATAACTCAACAACAGAATCAGAATATAAGTTGTATTCCGCGGAAAGACGGTTAGTATGTACAGAAGTGATTAGTAATATTTACAATAGAAAAGATACAAGAGTCCAATCCGTCGTAAGACGTGTATATATGTGATTACTTCCGGTACGCCACCGGAAGTGTGACTAACTCTTGCACTGACTCTCAAGTGACTCTGTACGACTCTGTACGACTCCGTACGACTCTGTACGACTCTCCCTGTAGAGACTTCACCATTGCTATATATAGCAATGGGAACAGTCCATTATGTAGTCAGATAGGGGCAGTGCCCTAACAACAAGTAAGAAGTGTGATAGCTGAAACTGTTAGCATAGTATTTATTGATGTATCCAGTCATTTCAACTGTTAAATGCTGGGACCTTGCCATTAATCCAGTACTGCATAAAATCAAGCTATCACAGCAAAACGTTCATCAGAACAATTACCATGCAAGTATTCATAGGAAAAACACAGGGAAGTTACCTTATCATGATGGGAAATGAACTGAAGCTGAGATGCTAAATCAAGATCAATAAAATTTCAGGTTTTGCTTTGGATTTTATCAAGAATCTCTAGATATATAGCAGAAGCATGAGAAGAAATGTGGCAGCACTATTCAAAGCAAAGCATGAATGGTATAATTAACAATATCATTGTACAAGAATAACAACATAACAAAACTAAATAATAGCAAATCTTTTTTTTTAATTATATTTTCTTATTTTAATTTTTTAAATTCTTTTTTGCTTCAAAGAATCTATCAGTTAGCTAAGTGCTGTACATGATACACATGTGATAAAACCCATAAAAGAATCTGCAATGTTATTAATTCTGTCCTGGCATTCTGACTTCAGTCTCTTTCCCACTCTCAAGAATTAACTTCCCTGTGCCTTTTTCTATAAATGTTTTCATGATAAATGTTCTGATAAACTTTCCTCTATGATAGCTTGACTTTATAAACTTTTAGTGTAGTACTAGATTGGCAACATGTTCTCATCATTTTGCCATTGAATTAGCTTGATGTAACCATAAATTTTATGCTTCTTTTCTTGCAGTTATCACCTGTACAACTCTCTGCTTCTTGCTTTTCAGCCAACTTTGATCTTCAAAGATTTAACTACAGTGTCAGTTTTCTTGATTCCTCTTTTATTGTTTTCCCTCCTTAATAATCTTTTACTTATTCTTTCATACCCAACAACCCCTTGTGTCTTAGAGACTTTGTTACTTTCCTTGGGGTGAAATAATTAAAATTTACAAAAAAAGCATTTCCTTATTTTGAACTCTTTTGAGTTCTGCTTCAATTTTTCAATAAAAGCCTATCAATTACAACTGTAGACATTTCTTTCTCAAACTTTGCTTTCAAAAGAATGATGCACCTTATACACTAATTCATTTTATATTCCAGACTGTGTAGTACTTTAATGTGATACTTTCATTTTAATTGCATTTCTCAACCTTTTAAAGCAATGGCACACCTCAGAGCAAACAAAAATGACACTGCACACTTTAAAGTATATATGTTTAAATATTATAAAATAAAACCATAGAATTAAAATGATACACACACAAATTTGAACTTACTTCATTTCAATGTTTCTATTCAACTGTTGGTTCAGCTTAAGCATTGTGAAACCTGTGCCTGGTGTTTTTTGTGATTTCTTCAGTGTTTGATTGAATGTATGATAAGAAGACCATCGTTTCTTCTTCAGTTTAGTGTAGTCTTTCTCACTTTTTATTTTTTATGTTATTTAGTGGTACACTTAAGAGGATCATATGTCATACTAATGTGCATGGTGGTTGAGAACGACTGTTCTAGTAGATCATAAGGTTTTAAATCTAGTTATTTGTGTTGAGTAACATTTAAAATAACCCTCTTGGAAGACTAAAAGTTGTTGGTTTCAAAAAAGTCTTCTTTTTTTTTTTTTTGAAGAGCATGCTCTACTCTAATAAAATATTTGATCCAAACATAATCTTTTGGACGTTTTAACTTTTTAAGAGAGCTACCTCTGCTGAAAATCAAGAAGTTTTATTATCTTTATTTTATAAAGTATTTATACATAATTTAATAAACAGGTGAAGAGAATATGGTCAGTTTCTTTTAGCTACATTATTTCTTTCTACAGTGGCTTCATTTTGAATTATATTTTTTTTAGCTATTCAGACATGTTTTAATTTCTTTAATCTCTAATTCATAGAAATAAACCTGAGAATATTTCTGTGCTATTCAACTGATTGTCTTTACAGATTATTCATATCATTTTTTTATTTAAGTTATCAATTGTGTAGCTGCAATTATAGTCACTACTTTCTAAGAAAATTATTTCTCTCCCATAAAAATAAAAAAAAAGTAATTTACAAAAATATCTGCTGACTAAAGAAAGAAAAATATAATCAACTTGGAGAGTGAAACTAAATTAATAAATCTTTTGGTTCTTCTGGTGCTGTAATAATCTTCTGATAACCCACTGGGCTTGCCTAGATTTTGAGATAAGGAATTAAAAAAAGTAAACAAATGATGTTGAACTAATCAATTTAAAAAGCAAAAAAAAAAAAAAATGTAAACAAAATAAAACTTCCATTTATTTGGGCACTGATATTTTTCATTTGTCCCCAAATCTGTTGCTGATTTATTTTAAGCTCTTTATTCATTGCTTTTTATGTTTCTTCTGAATGTAGAATTATCAAACCCCCAAGGGAGACAATTCAAATTTTGAAATGTGCAGAAAATATCAGAAGAATAATCTTTAAAGGATTAAATTTTCAATTAGCATACATCCAACAGTGAGCCAAGAAAATAAACAATTGCAAATTATTTTTTTTTCTTTTCATTTTCCTTTTTAATATTGAAGCAATCAAATAGTAAAATCTTTGTAGAAGACAAATAGGCAGACAGTCAAGCAGGCAGGCATACATGGTAAAGGAAGCTTAATGTATTTAAAGGTTATATGACTCTTCTGGTTTAACTAATGATAGCTTGGTGATATGAAGACAGAAATAGAGGTCAGAAAGCTTTGTTCAATTCTCAATGCCTGCAGATAAAGATTCATTATTTTCATAACTCACAATAAAGAAATTTGAGATGTCTTAACTCATAGGCTTCTCCTTTAAATTAAAATTATATAATGAATATATACAAAAACTTCTTTTCTATATATCATGTCTCTTCAGGATGTAAGCAATAATAACTCTCCACAATTTCTTGTTCTTTGTAGCACTCAATAAATTTTCTTTGTAGATCTTAATAAATTTTGTTTTTTGTTATCTCTCCTAACACTTACTTCAACATTTATTCATGCTTGTTAAGTAGGCTATGCTATAAGAAATAATCCCTATTTCCAACACGATTATATATTCATATATATAAAAATATGACCAATCTATATTTTATACTCTGAATAAATGATTATAAAATCCTAACATTTATATATTCAAAATATTTGTACAAATGAGAAACAGCAAGACATGGAAACAATAAAACAAGTATTATTTATTATCATTTTTTTTTATAAGCATTTCACTGCCACTACTGTGCAGGGGGCTACATAGAGTGGAGAAGGGATGGTTAAATATAGGAAATGTCAGAGGGTGGGTGATAGGCGGGTAAGGATACTGAGAATGAGGGTTGGGTAGATGAGAGTGTTCTGAGAATAATTGGAAGTTAGTGTGATAGGAGGTGTCTATTGACCCTACATTTAAACACCTGGAGATTGTAGCTGTTGGGAAAGCAGACTTCTGGAAGGGAATTCCACAGGTGGGAAGTGCAAGAAAAGAAGCTGTTGGAGTAGAAATTATGGTTACATCTTATCTGTTTAACTGTAAAAGGATGGGACCTAGTTATTATACAGTATTAGAAAAGGAGATGCGATAATATGGAGTAAAGTTGTGTCTGGTGTCAAATGTAGAACAAAAATAGAGCAGAATTTGACAGAAAGATAAGATAAAGAATAAGTAAATTGTATATAGTCATTGTTGTATGTTTTTTTATAAATGTGTGTAATGAGCGTCCAAATAATTTGGTTAGAAAATACAAGAAATGTCTAGGGTTTTCTCACCTTGAATTTTTGATAGGTGCTAAAAATTAAATGTTACTATTATGGCCTGACAAGGAAAAGAAGACAACATTTTTATTGGTGCAAGTGTTTATACCTGTTGGTGTGAAGTGTTTGTCTGATAGTGAGCATTTTATGTTTCTAAGATTGATTCACATTGGTTTAGAATGAATGAATTAATAATAATTATAAATTTTATAATTTCTTTTTTATAATTATTTTTGACACTATAATTAATCTTATTTATTTTTTATGAACATGAAACCATGACAGTATAATTAATATTTTATCTATGTATTTCTTTATTGATATGACATTACCAAATAACAGACAATACTACAAACATTTCAAAATGATTCCACAATACAACAGACAAAAATTTAAATCAAAGAATCTATTAGTTTGAAATTTTATCATGTAAAATATTTGACAAATCAGAGAAAATAAAAAATCCTATCTTTCTCAAGCCAACTTTCTGGGAAAGATTTATAATAAAAGCTCATTGATTTTACTTTTTAAGGAGCAGAGATATGCAATTATATATATATATATATATATATATATATATATATATATATATATATATTATTTACATTGTTTGGACTATTGTCCTTATCTTTATTGGCATATTCATGATGTTTTGGCCATTGTATGCTCCAACCTTCTTCAAATGATTAGAATTTCAAACTGATTATATATAACTTCAAACTATATATATATATATATATATATATATATATATATATATAGATTTATATATATATATTGGCTGTTGATTCCTATAAGAGGCTCATCCACCATTTATAAGGTCTTCTTTTTTATCATGTCAAATGACATGCCACTCTCCTCACCAGCAGAAAAGATATTGGAGAAGCTGCTTTAGATTCCAGCCACCCGTTCATGCAACAGGTTGGACTGGGTCTCATGTTATTATTAGCACGTCTAAGCCTGACCTCTTCTCATATCTTAAATAATTATTTCATAGGTGTAATATTTCAGGGATAAAATACTTAGATTATTTGCAAGGAAAGTTATTATGAACTATGTTATGTATCAGAAACCTAATTTAAACTCTTTAGTTATTCAACAGTGAACAGCAAGTTCTTGTGAATATATGTTAACAGAAATTAACATTCTTCTTCTTACAACTTTTGTTTTATTACTGTTGTTTTCAAATATCCCATATTAGATTAGCTATGGTGTTGTTAAGAAAGCTGAAATTCAGTATGAACCTAAATATGAATAGTTTTAAAAGAACGAGGAGTGTGAACCAGGTTTTTTTGAACTGAAGTAGATTTTTATCCCTAGATTCCTGTTTAGAATTAGGTTTCTGAAGATGGCAATTGATATTGCATTTAAATTTTTTTTAAGATCCTAATTGTCAGAGAAGTAAGAAATCAAGAAAGAGTTCCACAGGTAGGAAGTGTAAGATAAAAAAAACTGTGATAGTAGAATTGACAGTTACATAAAGCTAGTTCAATAATAAAATACTGAGACCTAGATGCCAATCTAGTAGCATATTTAAATTCATGTGGTCAGTATACCAGGAAAAAGCTCATCAAAGAAGTTGCCATGAAAATATTTGTAAAAAAAAAAAAAAAAAACAAGGGGAAGACATATCATATCAGTCAGAAAGTGACTGAAGTCGAGATGCCTGGTCAGAATTAAAAAATTTAAATTTAAAATTACAAATATTCACTATTTTTTTCTTGCTGTCTAATTAGGACCAAAGTTTCTTTTTATTTTCATTCTCTCTAGCTACATCGATTTGATACTATCAATAAAAAATATTTTGTCTAAAGAAGTCTTTTGAAAGACAAAATGCAATATTATTTTTTTCATTTTGTCATTCAGTTATCCATATTTAGTCTGATATATAGAATTTATATTTATATATATTCTAAAGATATGAATTCACTTCTTCTCCCTCAAGTTATGAGTTAATGAGCACATCAGACTAGGCTTTGACCTTGGTTGATTACCAGACTATTGGAAAAATAACTTTGAATTCAAAACTGGTTTTGTCTGGGACTGTCAACTTCACTCCATAAAAAGCTTGCAATGGAAACCACAACAACAACAAGACTTGTGTGGTGAGGCTGTGGTCTTATATGTCACATTGAGAGACAGGGAATCATCTCTCATGGCTTGACAACTGTTTCAAACTATCAACATTAATGAAATAACTACTGTCAAACCAGTTCCATTTACGCACACTAGTTTTAATTAGTTGTTCTGTGAAACCAAATACAGAATGAAGCCAAAGGAATGTTATGGGTGAAATGTTGTGACACAAACATTGAAACAATTGCTGAGTCATGATGATAGCCCATCTCACAGACACCAAATAATTTATTTGTGCCCAGAAATGTAAACAATATGACAATAAATGACAAAACTTCAAGAAAAGAAGTGGGTTGCTATTTTCTGAAATTGGCTGGATTATTAACTGCTGAATATTTCCACAAATAATCTTATTATTCTTTAAGTATTTATAATAAAGCTGTGAAGACTTGCAAAAGGTTGCTTTTTATTCTTTTTTCACATGTTTAAAAAACAGGATCATTGTAACAAAATCATAAGAAAAAAACAGAATTTAAAATATTTCTGTATAACAACGAGCTATTTTGATTATAATTTTTGCCCAAACATAAATTCCTAAATGAAAAAACGAAAGTGTAAATATCATTGAATTGCTAAACTGGTTTATTTAAATGCCTAGTTTTGTGATTATGGATTATCCTTATTTTATACGTTATTCAGACTAGTGCTATAATCTTCACTTTTTCTTACAATTTTTTGACTCACCCCTTCCTAAGTCTGTGAAGTTTCATGTTGCATTTGGTAAATCCTTGAGGGTGGCAAAAAAAAAAACATACTGGTTGACATATGTATCTGACCAGATACAACATACCTCTGAAATAAGATTTCAGAATCACCAGATGCAATATGCACTATGAAATGTCATTTAAAAATCACCAGAGGCTCCTGAAATTGCATCTAAGAATCACCACACGGAATGCACACCTGAAATGGCATTTAAAAATCACCAGATGCACCATACATTAAGAAATGATATTTAAAAATCACCAGATGCACCATACATTAAGAAATTACATTTAAAAATCACCAGATGCACCATATACTATGAAGTGACATTTAAGAATCACCAGATTCTTGAATGTTACTTTATATGTTGCCCTTGATATCTCGAAGACATTTGACATAATTTGGCATATTGACCTTCTGTGCAAGCTACAAAGCTATGGTATAACTGGATACTTGTTTGATCTAATCCAGTTGTTCATTTCAAATCACGTAATGAAGGTAGTATTGACAGGCAAGCTTCCAGATACTATCATACAAACACAGGTGTCCCTCAAGTCTGTATTCTAGGTCCTATGCTTTTTCTGATCTTCATCAACGATCTCCCGGATGTAATCAGACCTCAAGTAGGCATCTACACTGAGAACACCACCATTTACTTCCACCTTGATAAGAAATCTGTCAAGGCTGACAAAGCTAAGCTTGCTGCTGATCTTGAAAAGGTCCTCTAATCTGTGGTGAACTGGGGTAAGAAATGGTTTGTAAATTTTAATGCTTTCAAAACAAATCTGCTTCACTTTAACCACAACAGACAATCTCTACTACCCCATCCATCAGCATGGATTAAGCTTGTCTCTCTGAAATCAATACACTACACTCTCAGCTAACTTTAAGTGGAATGACTACATTGAATAAATAGCTAAATCTGCTGCTAGGAAGATCAGTTCATTGTGTAGGGCCCAGAAGTTTTTCTCATCTGAATCCATCTTGCACATATATAAATCTACCATCCATCTATCTGTTGAATACTGCTGTCACATCTGGTTGGGTGCTCCTGTTTTTCATCTTGGGGTTCTCAACAAAATCCAAATGAGAATCTGTAATGTAATTGAACTTGACATGGTATCTAAACTCCAGTAAATTCTCACTGATGTAATGTGGCTTCTCTCTGTCTCTTCTACAAATACTTTCACGACTTCTGCTCTATTGAGCTTAGCTCCCTGGTTCCTCCTTTGCATGACTAGTGACTTTTACAGTGAAAACAATCAAATGTAACTGCAACTTCTACTCTAGCAGCTTTATTTCTTGCACTTCACACCTGTGGAACTCCCTCCTGTCTATTTGCTTCCCTGAAATCTACAATCTCCAACAATTTAAATGCAATGTCAATTGCCACCCTTTATCTCTTCTCATATCCTTTCCATGACAACCCTTGTATCATGTTCTTCTTCCTTTCCACTCTACTCTCACACAGCTCCCTTCATGCCAGTATTCTCATCCTTCTTTTATACATTCTCTGACACCTCCTGTAACCTGTTCCTCTTATGTAACCCCCTGCACACCAGTGGCTGTACAGCCTTGCTTGTAGTGAAATGATCATAAAAAGAAAAAGATAAAACACAATTCTGAAAATACATTTAAATATCACCAAGTGAAACATGCCCCTGAAATGACATTTAAATATCACATACAATATATACTCTGAAATGATATTTAAGAATCATCAGATGCAACATCAAATATAATGCACACCTGAAATGATAGTTAATAATTACCAGATGATATATACATTATAAACAAAACTTAATTATCAGATAAAATATACTCCTGAAATGACTGAAAAATCACAAGATAAAACATGATGTTAAAATGACACTTAAAATTACCAGTTGTAACAAAGCTATGAAATGATACTTATGAATCCTTAAATCCAACATACCACTAAGATGACACTCATTAGTTAGTGAATGTTGAATAATCTTTTTATTGATGAAGATGAGACTTGAATCAACAAAGATGTGTTTCCACTGATGAATGTTAATAATATCATGGATGGAGCATGTGAACAATGAAGAAGATTTGACAAAATAAAGTGTCACTTATAGTTAAAATCAAAAGGAGACAGTTGAAATTTCTTGGACATTAATGTAGAAAGATGACTTGGAAACTTCAACACTGACAGTGCGTACTGAAGATAAAAAAAGAAGAGGGAAAGAGCAAGCAACCTGTTTGATCAGTTAAGCTTGAAAACAGATGGCAAAACAAGAATAAAAAGGAATGGTAATGGGTTAAAATGTTACTGAGTGCAATAAAAGACAGAAAGTTGTGGAGAGTCGTGATCAGCCACATCCTGAAACACATTAAAGAAGATTTATATTATCTAATTTTGTTGGAAAGTTATAAAAGGAATCCCATGATTTATATGTAGAAGTTGCTTTTGGTTCAACCTGATAAAGTACTCCCCCAATATTGAGTAACAACAGAAGAATTTGTAAAGCAGAGAAAATAAAAGCGGATAATTTGTGGATAGACTTTGGGTAGATAATGCATAAATGTATGAGGAGAACTCCATAAAGGAAGATACTGTACATGTATCATTCTTTTTGTTTTATATGCAATAGATAAGTATATTCTATAAGCAAGAATCAATTTCTCCCCAACCTGTCACAGGTCACGGTCGGGGTCTTCTAATTCTTTTCTGAAACAGTCAACTCGTTTTTAATAATAAAATGATTGCAGACAGAGTCAAGATGATTCTAAATTAGAACTAACCAATATTGTTGTCCAGTCACATCGTGACTGCTAATCAAATTCCTCAGTAGATGTGGCTATTGTTAGTTGAAAAAGGCCCCACTCTTTTGCAATGATATGTTACATATGTTAGTGGTTAGACCTTATGTAATCCATCACAAATGCCTACAGGAAGGGTGTGCCCATGCTCACTGTGCTATTGAACTGCCATTATTGATTGCATTCATAATAATTCCTAGCTTCAGGGCTAACTTTATAAAAGATTACTTCACCAGAGTGTGTTCAGCAATTTTCTTTATGACATTCAGGCAAATATGATGTCTAGTCAAGGTGGTGATTGAGAGGGAAATATTTCATCGCAAAGGAAATTGTTGATGTATTCTTACACTGATCCTTCACACTTTTTCACTGATTTTCTTTCTTGATACATGTCAGAAATATTACTTGATAGGTACATACTTTAAAACGGAAACATATATATATATATATATACAAATTTTGTTTTATCAAACATTCCAGACAAAGGCTGCTTGGTACTTAATCAATAACAGATGATTATTTCTGAGTTTAAAAATCAATTTAAATTTGATTTGAAATGAATATTTTAAGAATTACTTAAGCAACTAGCAAAATTAGTAAGATTAAAGAAAAACTCCAAGAATTCTAACATAGTTATCATAATGATGTTAGACCAGTTTTCTTGATGCTAACTACCAAATATTTAATTCAGGAGAATGGAAATCTTGTTTTGCAGTTGATTCTAATCTACATTAAGGCACACTGGAATTGAAAAATATGCCTTCCAAAAACTAAACAAACTATAAAGAAACAAGAAAATTAGAAATAAATGGGTGCTGAACTCCTATATGAATTCTGAAAAGGTGGAGACTAGTCAATAGAAATGTGGTTTTACAGAAGGATAATGAGAATATTATGGATTTAGTTTATAAGCAATGAGGAAATAGTAACAAAAAGAACACCTGCACTTAGTATAAGAAAGTTAAGTCAGTCAGTTAAGTGTAATACATGTTTGGCCAAGTATGTTTCTTTCAAGACATGATTGACCAAGCAGAAGATTTTCCTGCAGTAGGTTGCCATTAATTTCTGCGATAGACTGGTTGCAGACCAAGGCTATAGAACCCAATCTATCCTGCTATTTGATTTATAGCTGGAGGGAAAAGACAGATTCCCACAGGTATTCGCATTTAAGTGAATGCAACAAATTCAACTGGAATTTGAACTCGGCTTTCCGATTTCTCGTTCCAAGTTGATATCCACTGCATCACAATGCATATGGAGAAGGTACAGTTTATATTTATTATTCTGAAGAAAAAGGGATCGAATAATTTGATATTCATGGTAGATTTTGACACAAGAGGGGCAGATTGAAACAGTAAGTAACACTCTGAGGAAGTTTGTGTGAATGGATGGTAGGACATAAACTGGGAGGGAAGTAAGGAGTTAAACATTGCTTAGCGCTACAAAGTTGTGGAAGAGCATGATCATACATGTCGGGAAGAGATATGGCCCGTATAAAAGAGAAAGAGCTGAATAAATACCCTGCCTGCTTTTGTCACTGACGAGTCCATGGAATGAACTGAAATAATCTCATGAGAAATTTATTTGCCCTGTGGCAGCTGACAAGATATTTCACTGAAATTGTACTTTTTCTACAAAGGTTTATCGTCAGATCATATTGAAATGCTGATTCTAATATGATCACCAAAGTTAAGCAATGTTGAGCGTGGTCAGTACCTAGCTGAGTGACTGTTTCTGAATAATCAAGTTCTATAAAACTGGATATGTGGATGATTTAATTCTAGTCAGGTTATATTCACTTATGAAAATGTCTGCCTTAGGAAAGTTATAAATTTATCCTTTCTTTCCCAGCTATGGTTTAATTTGTGGACTTTTTATCATTATTATCACCAAAATATTCTTAAAATCTAAAAATAATTTCTGGCTTTAAATAACCAGTAAAAACCTGATAAGCCATAAAAAAAGAAAAACAAATAAATCAATAAAAACATTCCTGATGTTGGTAACCATGGCTCTCCACAATTTTCTATCCTTTACAGCACTTAGTAAATTTTGTTTTTTTGAAATCTCTCCTAATCCCTGTTGTGCCAACCATTTACATAAGCTTCTTAGGTTAGTTATGTATTGCTTTCTTCTGTTCCTTTTGCTTTTAATTTTTCCTGTGAGTATCAAATTCTCCAAGCCCTCTTACTTCCTTATGTTCACCTAAAAATTTCAACTCTCTATTTCTTGCTTCTAATATGTCCTTTAAGTGTCAAATATTGTAAGCTTTCTTCATTATGTCAAAAAATCAAAAAGCACATAAGATTGAGGTCAATTTTGTTAATATGGCAACAAAGATATGGACAGCAATCCAAACAATATAAATAATGTAAATAATGACACTACTTTATCCCAGAAACATAGACAAATATTAGCTGTTTCCTTATAAGGCATTCATTGACTGAGCAGTCAGTGCTATTTTAGGTTGAAGTTTGTAAAAACTTTCTATTATAACAATTTTTCAGGTAAATAAGTTTCTCAAGTTAACTAATTGTTATTCCTTCCTTTCTAACTGTTTTTTTCATTATATCATTATTTTTTCTTTGATTATTATGCCATCCATTATGCCATCCATTTTAGTTGTTGCTGATGTTGAAAGTCTGCAAGGTTTTTGCTTGTGATTCTGTAATACCAGTCCATGAATTTCAAAGAAGTATGGTCCTCACTAGGTTTCATTCACTTGAAGCCATTTTAAATCATTGGTCTGAGAAAGTGGTTGTATACAGTTGACAGTTTAGATATTTCTGAAGCATGACAACTACGTGAACGTCTTGGTGTCTATGAAGAAGCATCATACATAAGCTTCCGAGATATTTTACAATATATTTACAGGTTTTATTTTATTTTTTTTACTCTTGTTGGGAATTGACTGGGTAAAAACAATTTCATAAATAGTGAAGGTATTGAAAACATGATTACCCTGTAGTTGCTGTGAATTATCTCTGTACTTACTTGCAATTTCCAATCTGGATTTTCCATTCTTACTGCTGATGAATGATTTGCACCTTGTGTTATGGCCTCTATATTTCTGCTCTAAAAGCTTCTTTAAATAGGGGATTGTGAAACCTTCAACTCTGCACCCTGGAAATTGTTGGTAAAGTCACTGACTCTAGTTTTAGGGTTTTTCCTCAATGTTTCTGTCATCAACTGCTGTTGTTTTCCTTGGCCAACCTGTTCCATGTTTGTTGTCTCAGTAGATCAATAATTTCTTTCTTTTTCAGAATATTCTAAATTATTGTGTTGGCTATGTCTAATATTTGTCCAATGGCTCTGATTGATTTTCCTTTTTTACCCACTTTCAACATGACTTGCTTTTCTTCTATAGACAGCTCTCTCATCTTTATGTTGGTTTGTTTATTTTAATAAAAAATAGTCTGTAAAGGTGAAACCTAAGTCTAAAACCAAGAGTAATCATTCACAGCCATTTGATATTTAAACAATCATTCTAAAAGGCAACACATTGACAACAAGAAACACCTGTCAGTCACATGTTCCAATAGTTTTGCTCATTTGCAGAATAAATGAGTTAAAACAAAAGGTGATATTTCCTAAGTTGTTTGACACATCTAATTATAAATATCAGGAAATAAAAGCTGAAATTCTGAACTCTTGTCTCATATTCATCTAAAATCCAAATTTCTTCAATAAACAACAACAACAACAACAACAACATAGAAAATAACTGGCCTTGGTGTTCCAATACTTTTGTAGTGTACTGTATGTATTTATGAGCAAGTGGTAACAGCATGTTTCATACTTCAACACAATCTTTATGGCTGAAGATTGTGTTAAAATAGACTGTTGTTACCTGTTGATCACCTCAGTGTCTACTTTTTTGTCATCCACCAACACAAACACATGTGTACTGGGGAAAATATATGACAGTTTTCTTGTTTTTTGTCATACATTTTTCTAAATATTTGAATATACAAAAATATATTTCATTTTCTCATATATATATATATATATATATATATATATATATATATGGACCAGTAATTCCTAAACTATGTATAATGGGTTAAACATTAAAATGGAACTAGTTCACCATGAAAGCATATAAAAAGTGAAATAATTTAATCTGATATTCATTTCGAATTATGTGAAGAAGAAAAAATGCCTTCTATATCAAGAGATCATGAATTTAAAATCAAGCAGGAAGAGTTATTTATTGATACATTTTGGACTTCTATTAAAAGAGAATATCTTTCAGTAGCTAAATAAAGATAGAACTATTTTGATCTAGTTTTCTACTTTATATTTAGATGAATTGGGATTTTCTTGTCTTACTAACATTAAATGCCAAAAAAGAGAAATAATAAGAAAATAAAAATAAAATAATGATTTCTGTGCATTGAAGAGGAAATGAGAATTTATCTTGTACATCCTAACATAGAAACTGTTGCTAAGAAACATCAGGTCCATGTTTCTCTTGGAGAAGAATCTTTAACTAACAGAATAAAAAAAGCAATTACAACTAATGTTCTGTAGATGAAATTATTTTTATAAGCTTGCTTTCAGCAAGAAAAATTTTGGTACAAGAGTAAAAGACTTATTCAGACAGTTATATTAAGTTAGCCAGAAAGTCTTGACTCGCTAAGGAAGCAGAAAGAAAACAATAAATCATGATTGCTGTCTGTTGGAATTTTCTAGGAGTAATGCATTTCAAGCTTGTTCCACACTGTTGCACCATCAGCTCTAAACTGTATAGCCAGCAGCTAAACTGCATGTATGACAAACTAAAGAAGGAGTATCCTGCTTTGGTCAATCAAGATTGAGCTTTGGTTTAGTAAGATAATGCAAAGAAGAAAATTACTTGCAAAGTAATTGAAACTCACCTGAAGCGAGCTGAATCTGAATGTGTAATGCTCATCATGCCAATGACACTTCCATCGAGCCTCGTTATGGCATATGATTTCATTGAATTGCTTTTAAATGTCTTCCTCTTAAATTTACATTTAAATTAATTTGGGATCATTAGAAGAGAATGTGCATCATTTCAAGGCCTTCCTCTCAACAGTTTCACTTGCACACTGGCTCCCACCACACTGATGTGAGGCCCCATTACAACAATATACTAATATTTCTGTATACTGCCAGGTTAACTAAAGAGAAGTTGAAAGACATGGATAGTGTTGAGATTCTTTCACATCTACTATTTAGTTTTGATGCTGCTTCAAGTAACTAGCCTCTCACTTCCTCAGTAACCTGCGATTCAACACTTTTGAAGAATTGAAGAAAGCTTGCTTATAGTTTTTAATTCAAAGTCAGCAGATTTGTATATCTGAAACAAATTTGGATGCTGGATAACTTTAGATAGAAGATTGTCAAAAATGATGGACTTTATTTTGAAAAATAAATGTTGGTGTTGCTCCATAAAATTTTCTTGTTTTCTTTCTGCTTTCTAAGTAACTCAGGACTTTCTGGCCAACCTAATACTTACTTCACATGAGGTCAGTTTATGAGTGTTACCATGTAACACAAAACTACCTACCATATGGTTGGTTCACTGGTGACTAAACTGAATCTTCTACCAGGTTTTTCTCATGAGAAGTGTGGCTAGACAGCCATTGCCAAAGCACAGATGAACCTTCTTGCAGTACTAATGGTCAGTTAGCACAATCGGGTAGATTAATCTGTGTAGTTACAGATGCTGCATGATGATAAGAATGTTACTGGGTAGGTAACTTCCTCGACTGAATAGCCCGAGTGGAGAGCTCCCATGATGGAATCAATACCCACATGTCAGTGACCAAGTTGAGCCCTCAAGTAGGAGAATATTATGTGTAGTTTTATCTGGAGAAGGATGGGCTTAGCCAGTTTTACTTGCACTCTATGCTTGAATGAATACCTCTCTGACTTTTACCCAAATATTTAGAGGGAACTGGTCAGGTGCTTAGCTCTGCCATGACCCTATGACCCTACCTAGACTGGGACTGGTGATGATGATGAATACTTGCATAAATTTCTAATGATAATCATATTTTTCTTCATTTTAAATGCAAAATGTATAGATTAGGTGTTGAAATTTGGTACAACATATTGCATATATATATATATATATATATATATATATATAGGGTCAATGTGGAGAAGTCATACTAACTTCAAAGTTTTGAGCTCACATAAAAAGCCCACAAACATAAATACATACAAAAACACAAACACTTAACTATGATCTAAAAATCCTTTAAGCAGTGACATATACTAACATGGTAAGAAAAAGGTCAACTCAAGAGAATAAAAAGAGGTCAACCAAAATGACAAAAGAAAACAACTCATTATAAAACAATTAAGTGAGCACCCATTCACATGCTGTAAAAAAATTAATAAAAAGCAATGAAAAAAATCAACTGCACAATAAAAAGCAATAAAAATAAATCAACTACCTGCAAATAATGCAATATTAAAATGAAATCAACACAACAAAAGTGCCCAAAGGCAATTAACACTCTGTAGAATGACTCATATAACAAAAATATTAAATTACAGCAAGCTCCATATAAATAAGAATAAAACTAAAACAGAACAAAAGACTGAAAAATAAAACCTGACAATTGAGGACATAACAATAGTGCCCTCCCAAAGCACTGAAGTCAGAATGACTCTGCTCAGTTATGTGATGAATTCTTTCACATTAATCTATCTTAATATTGAGCACACTGCAACAAAAAACCTGCTTTCCAAAATATCTTTTTATCAGTAAACCAGTAATAAACAACAATCAAGGCATTAAGCATTGTTACAATTCAACATTACGTATATATATATATATATATATATATATATAATTGATTAAGATAATATGTATTATACTTAATTAGATTTTTTGAATATTCAGACAATTAGAGACAAAAATAGATGAATATCCTGTTTAATAAATAAACAGAGCATCTACTCAAATGTGGGTATCCAATCAAAATAATGTTTATGCAATAAAGGATACTTTTTTCTAATCATTTAACCACAAGCAGGGCAGATCTGCCACTGGTGTGCAGGAGGTTACATAAGAGGTGAGTGACTAGGAAGAGGAACAAGTTACTGGGGAGTCAAAGAAGAGTAATAAAAGGATAGGAATACAGGGATGAAGAGGTCTGCATGAGAGTAGAGTAGAAAGGGAGTAGAGCATGATACAAGGGTTTTTTTTTCTTTTTTTAATCATTTCACCCCAAGCAAGGTGGTAATGCCACTGATGTGCAGGGGGCTACATAAGAGTGAGTAGATTAGAAAAGAGAAAACTGGAAACCGCATCCTAAACAGGAAACAAGGGATGAGCCTCTTCACCTGTTCAATAGATGTGGGTGGAGTGTGAACCGGGCAATAGTTTAGTCTATCTACTCCAATAAAGTTTTGTCAGAGAAAGGACGTGAATCAAGAAAATAAGAGATGGCAATTGACCTTACATTTAAATTCTTGGAGATTGTAGATTTCAGGGAAGCAAGTATACAGAAAGGTGTTTCACAGGTGGGAAGCTGAGGGAGTAGAAGTTGCAGTTACATTTGTTTGGTTAAAGTGTAAAAAGTGGGACCTAGCTGCTAGTCTAGTAGCTCAACTAAATTCATGCAGAGGGGGCACCAGGGAGCTAAGCCTATATGGGGGGAGAAGCGGTTGTTTATGGTGGTTAAAAGATAGCCACTTAGTTTTGGAAGCATTATACATATATAATATATAGGATTTAAATTTGGATGAGAATCTGATGAAATGTTGACTACATATGACAATTTGGGAAACACTCATTTTGTATGTTTTGCTTATCATGTATATCTTCATTCAAGCATGTCTCATTGAATAATATAGACATATTATATGTACTTATTTTCGTGCTGATCCTTTCCAGTTGTCTTATCATGATAAGATGTAATTTATCAAGGAGGGTTGTTGCAGTTTTCTAATAATATGGTACTTTTTATCTTCTCAAAGATCATCTTCAGGGGTCAATTACAGTCAAACTTATTGCAACTGTGATAAATTCTGCATTCCATTATGATGGTGATTTTTAAAAAAAAGATCAAATAAACCCATTATTTCAATGCAACACATACACATAAAAAAACTTTGTTTTTTACATATATATATATATATACATGATAGGATGAAGAACAAACAGAGATTGTTTATAAATTTAACATATTTCATTTTCATTTAAAATTTAATCAGAAATCTTTTGGAATTAATTATGGAAGAAAAAATGCTGGTACCTTTATTTTGGTGTTGTTTATTTTTCATTCGTTAGGAAAACATCATTATATCTTCTTCTTATGGTGTTAATGTGTGCATGAGAGTGTACATATGCATATCTGGATTATGAACACACACACATGTGCACATATATATTGGGCTCGCATTTAGTTGATATTAGAATAGAACTATATCTGTAGATAAAATATGTTGCGTTCCTATATTATATATATATATATATATATATATATATATATATATATATAAACATTAATTTTAACTTATCTACTAACCAAGCTATATATCTACCTTATTGTTTTATTTTTCATTATCAATCTATAATGACTCACTTAAAATGATGACTGTTCAGGAGACAGCTGAAGTATAGATAATGACAAAAAATAAGTATAGATAATGACAAAAAAAAAGTGTTGTTATCCACAGGGGCAAGAGTATATTCCAAAAAATGCAACATCAGAAATTCTCCCATGGTATTGCATATTACATAATCAAGTATAGTTTATATATATATATATATATATATATATATATATATATATATATATATATCATGTTGAGTTGTGATAGTTTTGGGATCAGAATTGTTGTTTTTTCAAAAGTTATTTTGCCAAGCAGTTTTTTTAACTTACAGTGCTCAATATCAGGATAGAGATAGAGCAGTGATAGTTTTAGTGCAAAGAATTTATCACTTGAACTGAGCAGGTTGATGTTGACTGTGAAGTTTCATGAAAACTCTGCTATGATATCTTAACTCATCGAGGCTGTATCATTTTTTTAAAAAGAATTCAGTCCTAATGTGGTAAGACCTCCTCAGTTAAAGTAACAAATTCTTTTAACTAAAAAGAATATATATATATATAACTTTACATGCTTTGCAGATCATCAGGCCTCATCAAACAAGGAATTTTATTTCACAGGGAAAATATTTACATAACTGTAACATTGTAGAAATTAAGTTTTAAATATTCAAACATTTTTTCACAGTTCAAATATCTCATATTTTTTCAGCACTAATTTTTCTGTTGAAATTGGATGATTAGCAAAACAAATTTTTTTCCCAGTTATTGTACATATTTCCATTTCAATTGAATTTTCATCAGAATTTACTTACATTAATTATTAATGAATAACTTAAAAGTTCTGTAGCTTCCTATTACCATTAGTTACTATCTCCTGGTTAGAGAATTGGATTAAAGGAAGCAGCAACTTTGATATCTTCCTTGTGCAATGTCAGCTGTACTTATCAGTATTTCATGCCCTTAAAATTCATAATCTCTACTTTATAAAAAAGTATGAAAAGAAAATTCCCTAAATTGAGCTTAGGCAGGAGAGTTTAGTCATCTTTCAATAATTTTATGTTCTGGGGATATTAATGGAAGCAATATACTATTTATTGTCTGCTGTTTGGCAGGAACTTTTTAAAATTCTGCTTTAGTTTTTTATTTTTTCTTTTAATGTCTATTTTTATGCACAATGTTAGAGTTTGGGAAATGTTCTAAACTCTGCCTTAATATTAATAATAAACATGTACGTTAGGGATATATACTACTAAATGTGTAAAATATTATGTGTTTTCATAGGAAACTGAGAATTGAAGAAATTATTAAATCATTTAAATATTAAATAAATAATAATATTATTATATCAATAACTATAATAATTATATTAATAATTAAAGAGGATTCATATTTTTTATAATATTAAAAACTAGAAGTTTAAAAAGATCAAATCTAAAAGGAAAAAACTATTTATAATGTTTGCTTATGTGTTTTTGAAAGCAAATTTTAAACTTTGTAGCTTGAATTCACATTGAAGAATTAAACTTCACAGTCACTTGATTGTCATCTGTCTTACACATTTGGGGGTTCATGTCTCTTTTGATCCTTGACATATTAGGCAGAAAATTTTAATGTAGTAGATTGTCATTTCTTTCTGCAGTAAACTGGTTGCCAACCTAGGCTATTTAACCCATAGCTGGCAGAAAAGAGATGGATTCATACTTTTCCAAAGGGTATTTGCATATGAGGGAATATAAGAAACCAGACTAGAATTTGAACTCAGCTCTTCAATTTCTCATTCCCCATTCACCACAATGAAAAACTAATGGAGGTAGCACAACCATAACTTGACAGTTTAGTAATGTCTCTATTTATATCAGATGAAGCTTGACATACTTACCTGGCATGGGCCAGGTGGTCCTGGGAAACAGATGCCTGAGGCTGCACCACTCCATTGATCTAGAGGGGTGGATTGGTGGTTGCCACTGAGGCCTGTGCAACCTATGGTTGTGGGGACTGGGCAATTTTTATCCCTTGTCTGAGTGTACATGCTTTGGTGCCCACCTTAAAAACTGACCTTGTGTCACAACTCACCTCAGTGGGGATGGAGGGTGAATACACTTACCAGTCATAAGAGTTAACCATTGCCAGTGAGGGTTTACCGAGGTTTGGTTGACGTCTTTTTGCTGTAATTAGAGCTATGATTCTTCTCATTTTAGATGGGAGAATTTGCTTAACTCGGGAGATTCCAACCCCGCATCTGCATTTTTCTCATCACACTAAAGATATGCATAAGTATGTGTATAGCACTCTCCATGTTAGAATAAACTTGTGTCACATCCATCCTTGGCAGTGAGGCTGGGTAAATATAGCTGGTAATTCAAGGTGAATTCCAGCTAGTTTGTCTATAGCAAGACAACATGAATTATCAAACAGAACAGGATATTTCATTTCTGAAATTGTGGGGATATTTGACATCTCTTAATCTACAGTGCAACATGTGCACCAGGAATACCTGATGGAATATATTACTATCCACTATGGATAGCGCAGTGGCTAACCACAGGTCCTAAATGATCTTGAACTGAGATATCAGGATAGAATTATCTGTGATAAGGGATAATGGCTCAAGCCAAACCCACATTAAACCCTGGAATACTAACCATCAATAAAAGTTACTCCACTACTAACCATGGGTATATCATAACCGATTTTGAAAATATTAAGATAATATTAAATATAAATTTTTATTTGAAATATTTTACATGCAAGCACCTCAATATGTGTACTTTGAGTTAACATTAATAGGAACTGAAAAACATTATTTAGGTAAGAAAATCAGGTACTGAAAATTTAATTAAATTGTAATTAAAATGGCATTATTTGCGCTGGGTACTATATACCAGTGGTTAGTGTTCTCGGGTTAATGCAGGAGATTTCAGATACATATTCATCAGGTCACTTATATTTTAGCTTTTTTAAGATTCAGGAGCAAATACCCACTAGGGTGCTCCTGTTAACTCAGCACTTTCTCTGGACTTGTGATACTGATAATTAGACCCTGGAAGATTGGCAACATGTGGTGTAGTTTGATAAATGGTAGTTTCAATCGTTTGAGACTGATGGTAGGATTTTAGGTGTAGAGGCTATAAATTCTAGTTATCAATAATGTACTGTGCAAGCTGTTAGTATTTCTATAATGGTGTAGGGTGTGTTCATGTGGCATGTACTGGGTATGTTAGTCCTCCTAAACACATCATTGACTAATGACTGCTCAGTTGAACTGCTTCCTTAAAACTTGCATCCATTCATGAACTACACATATCACAAATAATGATGGGTTATTTCAGCAGGATAAAGTACTGGACCATTTTACTCAGGATTGGTTTGGGGATTATTTTGGGGACTTCCAATGAATGGTGTAACTATCACATTCTTCTGGCATGAGTCTAATGGAGGATTTATGTTGGAGATGCTTATTTGCATGCAAAATCCTTCACATACAAAAAAGGAGTATGTGAACAGCTATAAAGATGATATAGCTCAACACTACTACAGAGGTCATGCAACAGCTTGTGTAATTGATGATACACGGCAACAATCAAATGACTTTAAGGAATTCAACAAAAAATAGTTACTGAGATGAAAAAAGGGTGAAGTTGTTTATAGATTTCAGCTGAATGGGTAAGTATGCTTTCCTTAAAAACATAGAATAGAGATGTTGAACTGTGATACTGTTTGTAGTCGAGTGGTAAAGCATGCTGGATCAAATGGTGGTTTCTTCTACAAAGGGGGATCCAGGATCAATCTCTGCTGGAACGTACATTTTCTTGAAGATTTATCAAATGTACAGTCCAATAGATTTTATATGCACTTTAAAGCAAAAATTTAAAAATTATTATCTACTATAGTAATGTTTGAAAATGTTTGAAGTAATAGGTGTGTGTGTGTGTGTGTGTGTGTGTGTGTGTGTGTGTGTGTGTGTGTGTGTGAGGATCAGTGACACAATCACAACTAGGAATATAATAAATAAATGACAGAAAGAGATATAGATCAGGGAAAAAGCAAGTTAAGTTAAAAAATATATCCTTGAAGTGATTATGGGGCAAAAAGTGAGTTGGGTCGAACATACAGCTTCAAGAAAAAATGAAAAAAAGTTTCGTAGATTGGTTTCTTCTGTTTGTTTTTTGCTGTAGTAAAAAAACCCAGACAAAACAAAAGACGGAAAGATGCAGTAGAAGTGTTAGCTGATGTAGCAGAATATATCTCATCCACAGTCATCACGTCTGATGGGGAATTCACCATGGCTGCCATTGATGATGGTTATGACCCTCTTCACACACTTGAAGGGCTGCTGAAAACTTCATGGCCTGATCAAGTAGCTCTTCAAAAAAAATTTTTGTTTAGTAATTTGCTCAAATTTTGAGAAATGAGTCAAGTCAAGAAGTTTTCCTTATCCCACCTTGGAAGTGCTTTAAAAGAATATTGATAAACTAAAATAATGAAAACGCTTTTCTTCCTAATGAGATATAGAGTATTTCTAAATTTTTTGCTGTGTTGCAATAATAAGTATGTATGAAATGAGAAAAATGCTTCTTTTTTTTTTGCTTTGAGTACCCAAAATTGTTTTCTTGTGAGCAACTGGCCATAAAAAAACATTTTATGACAAATGCAGATATTTTTAAATCATTGGAGATTTAGCTATTATTTTATGAGGGCCTCAGTAAACAAATATTAAATACACCAAAACAGAGTTATAAAAATAATACTGCCAACATTAACCCACATCAGTTGTAATACTGAAACTTTTGCTATCTCTTTCATTATAATGAATTCGAAAAGAATAACATAACCATGTGAATTTGCAAATGGTGTAACTCACAGCTGAAGAGCTAAAAGTCATGCAATAAAACTGGTATATAATTTCCAAAGCAACAGATAAAATTTTTGCTGTCTTTTTCTTCAACCAATTTATCAGGAAATAAAAAATTTTCTGCATCTTGACATTTAGTTTTAGTATCAAAGTTTATTTTAAGTCTTATCATTTTTCTATTTTGATGTATTTTAGATAGAAGTACTTATTCATAGATATGAATTTATTTGTCAGTATTCTGTATATATTTAGTCACATGAAAAATTAGTGAACTCCATAGAAATTTTGTCTTTTTAAACAAATTTAAACAAGAAGATTTGATTTTTCATTTTAAATTATTGACAGATGGATGTAATATAAGTAAATAAATGAAATCGAATTTAAAAAAAATTTTTTTGAAGATTTAAAAATTAGAAATGCAATTTTCTTGTGCAGAAAACGTTGAGAAACCTCTACAGTTATTGTTATTTAAAATGCTTTAAATTAGATTCACATGTCTCACATCAGATGCAAATGATCAGAACACTATAAGAGGATTTAGGAGGAATATGTATGAATGTATTTGTTTGTGTGTGTGGTGGAGGAAATCACCTTCTGTCAGTTATTAATTGTCAAATAAAAGTAAATAAGAATATATCTTTGTTTCCTTTGAGTAAATTGAGAAAAAAATTGAATTCATTTGGTATAAAAATATGTAGTTTGAAAATTTAAATAACTTCTAGTTGTCTGTCAGGATGCCCCCATGTGTTATATATGTTTCTGTTGTGCATATAATAGAAGACACAAGGCACCACTCTTATATGTTCCTGCATTTTCCAGCTGACTTGGAATAATTAAATCTCATTAATTGTTCTATTATATGAAGGATATTTTGCATGACATCATTGCATGTCTATTCCACGAATCTGATCTGTTAGTTTTTAAATTAATAAAGGAACATACATTTATGACAGAAGAAATTTCACCTGAAAATACTGAAGTTGACATTAACTGACCATCTGTTTCTTTATTACATAGTGGTAAGGTGAGATGAACTAAATAGTGTCTCTCTCTTTCTTGAGGAATGCAGGTTCAATACCTGCTGAAGAGCACAAATTTTGTTTAATAACATTTCTTGAATATTCAGGTTAGTAGGTGAAAATAAATAAATATGTTGTTTAATAAATAAACAGAGAACTGACTCAAATACGAGTATCCACTAAAAATAACATTTAAAGTAATACACACACACACACACACACACATATATATATATATATATAGTTTCTGTTGTGCAATAAAATATATATATATATATATATATATATATATGTGCAATAAAATATATATATATATATATATATATATATATATATACAGTACTGTGCAAAAGTATTAGGACAAAAACTATTTTATCTTTCATGAGGCATCAAAATGAGGTTTAAAATCACCCCTGACCTAACATGTTTGCACACTATCAATAGTGTGCAAAAGTATTAGGACAGGGGTGATTTTCCTAAAGACCTCACTGAAATTCAAATACAGGGTGAAAAGCTAAATCTTTGTAAGATTTATTTAACTAAAAAGGAAGAGGAATGAAGGTTTCAAAATTTGTATTGTCACCCACAAAGCCCTGATCTCAATCCTATTGAATATCTATGGGATATTTTGGATAAAACATTGATAAGTCTAATGTTACTTCCAAAGAGACACTTTGGGAACAAATACAACCTGCTTTGCAGGAGATTGAAGAAGCTTGCAATGTTAATGCCTGACAGAATAAAGGCTGTGATCAAAGCAAAAGGCTATTATACTAAATATTAAATTTATTTTGTAACAAGTACTTTTTTCTTGTTAAAGCATTTGTTGAGTAAATAAAATAAAATTACTTTAATTAAATTGTTTATTTTCTGTCAATATACCTCATAAAAGATAATATAGTTATTGTCCTAATACTTTTGCACAGTCCTTTATATATATATATATATATATATATATATATATATATATATATTGGCATATTAGTACTTGGGCTGTGGGGAGAATATAATGGTTATCATTGCAGAAAGGAGAAACTCTGATTTATACATAAATATATTCAGACACATATAAATATGCATAAAATATAAAATGTTGTTTCATGTCAATAACCCTTAATTATAGTGATGTCTGTTTTTGCAAGAAAATAATTCAATATATATTTATGTATATATGCATATCAACAGACCAGTGTTAGTGTGAAATTGATGAATATATTTCCAGTATAGAACTGAACAAAGATTAATGATGAAAATACAATGAACAACTGAGAATGTTTCTTTGATGATTCTTGTTAAATAAGCCCAGGCAGATACTTCTGGTCATTCCATTACAGCAAATCTTTCTGGAACATGACAACATTCAATGAAAGTTTGGCCAAGGAAATAGATAGTCATCTTAATGTGACATATTTCTTAGAAATGCTATAATTTGCCACTTCAAAATGGCATCCTTGGCAAGAGGCTAAACAATGAATTGCAGTAACATCTTTAATCCTCTTTTAACGAAGAGCTCTCACTGTTTTTCTCTTTCTTTCTCTGATTCATATGATTTGGCAGTGTTTCAGAACATTGTAAATCAAGCCAGCAACTGAATCAGGGAAAGAGAATGAGACAAATGAAGAGAATTTGACAATGAGAAATATTTTTTTTTTTCAGTTTCAAGCAAAGTGCAGTGATTTTTCTATTTTATTCCTTGTGTAGTTAAATTCATTGATAGCATTAGAGTCTCACTGTTTTTAGTTGATCTTATTTTTTAAAAATGAAGCATTTCACGTAAAAGTTCATAAAAATGGCCCCCTGTGCTCAGTTTCAGTTAATGAGTTATAGCCATGGAAACTTAGAACATTCAAATATGACTGACTCTGATTTGTCTGTGAATTGATGGTCGGGGAGAACACTGGACTCCAAGCTACAAAGCCCTGAAATAATTTTAAAATTGTGAAATAAAGTAAGATCAGAAACCAATGAGTTTTTTCTTTTTCCTGAATCTGCCAGATTTTTGTTTGTGAATAACTCAAGAATTCCATTTTTATTTGTTTGATCCTTGGAAATATAACAGAGATCATATTTTCTGTTTTTGCAGAAGTTCTTTATTGATGAGAACTTCTGAAATGATAACATTAAAAAAAATTACTGCAAGACACTAGTTCAAAAGCGATAAAATTATTTTTTCAAACACTGACAGAAGTTATAAACAACGACGATAAGCTTAATAAGTTACTACATTTTCCTTTTGACAAATTTGTTAACTATACAAATGCTTTAAAACTGTCTTATCAAATCAAATGGATGTGCATTGTGGTGCAGTGGATATTGACTCATAATGAGAAGTCAGAGAGCTGAGTTCAAATTCCAGTTGAATTCATTGCATTCACTTAAGCACAAATACCCTTGAGAAAGGTATTAATCCATCTCCAGTTATGGGTTTAATAGGATTCTATAGCTTTGGTTGGCAACCAGGATAAAAGAGTTTGCTTAGAGTCAATACACCTATCTGTAAAAAGATAACTTACAGAAGCATTGATGATTCCATCGTCAGTGGCATGGGGTCATTCATAGTCTATGTTTCCCTGGGGATGATGGCGTTTAGGTAGATAGGTTATCAAATTAATAAACTTTTGCACATTAAGTGCATTTTCAGAACTTTTTATCATTTATAATTTAAATGTTATAACTATCTTGGATTTTATTTATTTATTTTTTAAGGATTATCAATCTTTTGCAGGTAATTTAAAGCCAGAAAATATTTTTAGATTTCAAGAGATTTTGGGGTATAATAATGATTTACAGATACAAATCCTACTAATTAAACCATACTTAGAGAAGATAAATACCTTTCCCAAAAGTATTTTCACAGAAGTGAATATAATAAACTTAACTGGAATTTGTACTTGGCTCTCTGATTTTAAATTCCAATTAACCATTACACCATTTGCATGTCCAAGTTTATAGCATCTGGTTAATCCCAAGAAATCACCTATCTAGGTACTGACCAGGATCAAAATTGCTTAACTTTGGTGATCATGTGAGAATCAGTGTTTGAACATGATATGGCCATAAACCAATGTATTAGATATTTTCCTTAAGTCTTGAAAAAACTTCTTGATTCTGTCTTGTTATAGCGAGGAAGAAAAAATTCAAGTTTCTTTAACGATTAATGTGAATCTGTGGTTCATTTTTCTTAACTGATCAAAAAGATTTTAGGGTCATATTTGAACTACATCAGCAAATGGAGGAGCTCAAAATGCTATTTACAGGTTGGGTACACTAAAATCAAACAAGTAGAAAAATTTAAGTACTTGGGAAGTGTTCTAATGAAAGACAGAAAGTGTGACACTGAGATCTGAAGGCGGATTGGAATGACCAAAGACACATTCCAGAAGCTGAGCAAAGTATTATTAAGAGACAGAAAAATTTTGCTAGAAACAAAGAAAAGAGTGCTGGATTGCTATGTGATGTCAGTTCTTCAATATGGCAGTGAATGCTGGACAATATCATCAAAGATGAAGGAAAAACTTGAAGCCACTGAAATGTGGTTCTACAGAAGGATGCTGTCGATATCATGGATTGAGCATGTGAACAATAATAAAGTTTTAGAAAGGATGGAAATGAACAGGAAATTAATACTGAGCATCAGGAAGAAACAGCTGAATTTATTGGGGTATGTAATGAGGAAGAAAGGCTTGGAGAATCTGATACTCACAGATCAGATAGAGGGAAAGAGAGACAGGGGAAAGCAGTGGATAACATATTTGAAGGGCCTGAGCAGGTGGATGGCAGAGTGGCATTTGGGTGGGGTAACAGGAGAAAGTGTGCTAAGAGCTACCAAGGATAGGGAGACATGGAGGGTCATGATCGCCTACATTCTGAAGAGACATGGCACATAGAAGAAGAAGAAGAAGAAGAAGAAGAAGAAGAAGAAGAAGAAGAACTTGTTTTTCTTGTTTATTTGTTTTTCACAATTTTTCAGCCATGTATACTTCAACCTTCCTCAAATGTTCTGTTCCAGATTGTTGAAAAGCTTTAAGGGCACATTCAAGTTTAGTAACCCTGGGTTCCTTCATCTGTCAGCCACTGACCTCTGTGCCAAATTGGTGATTGCTTCTTGTGCTTATGAGGTGCAGCCACATCCATTGTCTGCTACTTTTTATTAGAACTATCTGCACACTACAAATATAAATATTTGGTATGCTTATTGGGTTATCTGAGTGGGAAAAGTGGGTATATCCCATCAATCTTCTTATTTGATATAGTTTCTCTCTGTCTTGGTCTGTATATAGAGGGAAAGATGGTCCCACAAAACACAAGAATGTAAAAACCAGGCAGGCTATCTAGAAGTAGGTTTCAACAACATTATGGAATACATCAGAGACCTGAAAAACCATAGACTTTTCTTCTATGCACTATGTCACTTTATGGCTTTCAATAAATTCATATCATTACTGCCGTCCCATTACACAATCTCATTAGGTAAATTATTCACTATTTTCATCTGCCTCCAATAAATCCTGAGAATATAAAATTCTCCAAGCCTTCTTTCTTTATTAGGCTTTTTTAATTTTTCTACTGTCTTCAACTTCATATGTGAAGAAATTGTCAAGCATTAACTGCTATCAAATTACATAGCATTGCATCAGACTTGTCTTTGTTTCTAATTAAATTTTTCTGTTTCACAATATTTTGCTTAGCTTTTTGAAGGCCTCTTCCATTATTGGAATGTACTTTTGGTTTTCTGTATTATATTTCCTATTACAACATTTCCCATGTCGTGGCATACTTTTACTTACTTGATTTTAGTATGTCAAATTTGTAGCTCAGATATTGGGCTTTTGCTAACAGCCATGCAACATTCTTCTTACATATCCAAAATGTTATGAAAAGATGAGGAATAGAATCACTAAATAAATATTGAGTGAACTTACCAATATTTGGTCATGAAAGTAGATACCTTTGTAACCAATCATTTATAATAAAAAAATAAAGAATGGTAGAAAGAAGTTGGAAAGTAAAAATAAAATTTTATTTTTATGTCAAAAAAGTATACAAATATTATATATGCCTTCTCTCTAAACCCAAAATAGAAACTAGAGGATGCTACAAATGGTTGTTTCTAATCACAAATCAGAAGCATACATTCCCTCTTTGGCATCTGCAAAAGCTCTGGTTTTATATTAAAACATGGATTCACTGAATGGCTATGGAGAATCACTGTCTTCTAAGTGTTTTGTTTATGGGGCCAAACAGATGAAAGGCTGAGGGTGTCAAGTCAAGCCTGTGAGGTGAATGGTATACAGTTATCCTACCATATACTGTGATTTCTTCCCTATCTAAGCTGTTGGGAAACAGTGTATTGGCCTGTTGCATATCACTCATTTGTAAATTTGGTATAACTTGAGGTGTGTTTGTTCTTAGTTTTGCCATTGTGATCACATGGTCAATTTAATCAGTTAATTGCTGTAAATGATACACAATTGGGTGATCATGTCTTGAAAGAGATATGACTGACTGACTGACTGACTGACTGACTGACTAGGCAGATTTTCCAGCATTAGGTTTCCATTACATTCTGCAGTAGACTGGTTGCCAACCAAGGCTATAGAACTCAATCTGTCTTGCTATTCAATCCATAGTTGGAGGGAGAAGAGATAGATTAATACCTTTCTGAAGGGTATTTATGCTTAAGTAAATGAAATAAATTTAACTGGAATTTGAACTCAGCTCTGATTTTTATTCATTCATTACATCATGATGTACATCCATAGTCAATAATACTGAGCATAAACTATAACAGCATGACTCCATTCTACTTCCAAAACACAATGGTGATCACTTCACTGAACTTCTTTCTGCACAAATTGGAGTGGTGTTACCCAGCTGTACTTCTATTGCTCTTGGGATAAAATGGCAAAACTACATCTCATGTTCTGAGACTACAATGCTCTAGAAAGTATTACCCATGTTGTACAGCATTCAAGGCTTTTTGGCAGCAACCAGGCTCTGCTCCTTAATGAGTCTGTCAGCATTCTAGAAACCCACTTTGCGCAAACTTTTGAGTAGCTAAATATTGCATTAAACTACAAGAATTGCCAAAGCTCACCTGAAGGCTTTCAAAGAATCAGCAGGTATGATTTTTCTGTCCCTTACAATGAGAGCTTCAACCTGTTTGGCTTTCACATTCACAGTAACAACAAGGCCTTTCACTAAGGATAGTTTCTCCTGTTTCTTTAAGATTGACATTAACCCTATTGACCTCATGATTTTGCTGTCATATGTTTTGACATTTGGTGTATTTGGTGAACATTGGCTAAGCTAGTTATGACAAGGTGATATAATAAAAGACATTTTTGTTCCCCTAATGCAGTGATTAAACGTGGGTCTTATATGATCATGACTCAAACATTGGGCTAGAATTGTCTATAGCAGTAGACAAATGACATTTACTTAAATCTAATCAACACTTAATGCACAAGCTACAAGATGCATGCCTAGCAGTTCAGTTCAGCATTCTTTAGCTCCTATGAGATATAAAACCAGAAGATTCTCCTGTGCCTCACCTGTGCCCATGACATCATTAATTGAATCCCAGTAAATTAACAACATAGTGTGATTGCTATATTTCACTACTTTGTGACACTTGTGCCTAAAAAATAACAGATCCTATTTGCTCAGAATTGGATTTAAGCACATTTGGAAGATATCTGACAAATAGTATGGCCACTTCATTTGACAGAATCTCAGATAAGCATTTATGGGATGTTCTGTAGAAGTCTATTCATTTTCAAGATACTTCATTAGTAAATATCCAGGTGCTTTGGATAGCTATAAGGAGGATACCTCTTCATTGTGGAGTTGGCACCAAGTCATTCTGCTGCATTTCACTAGGCTACATTGTACTACTTTATGATCATTTATACCTATTCATGGCATCCATGTACTCTAACAATAGTGTTATTGGGCCCATGTTGTCTCCAAAAAGTTTCAGGAACATTCTGGAGTCAAAATGGTGCAGCCACCAAATTTCCCAAATATGAGTTCAATTAAACAGCTATTGAGATGTGTTAGAGATATCAACTCACTTGCAAGATCTTGCTCATATAAATATCCGTATGCTATGACAAAATATTGCAAATGGGCAAAGGGGTTTTCTACATAATAATAAGCATCTATCCCATAGTAGATAGGAAGACAGTTTATTGTTCATGTAATGCTATCATATTTTAGTCTAATAAAAACATGCATAAGGAAAACTCTCATATTTAAAACCATTTTTTATTCCCATCTGTATTTCATCAAGAGACTTTCTTCCTTTTACCTCTAAGGTGGGTGCTTATATCAGCTGTCATCCAGTTTGTTCCACATGTGCATATCTTAAGTGCAGCTGTACTGATTACCTATTCTGTATCACTGATATTCTGTATGATGTGTATTCAACCTACATATTTACTTGGTGTCTTTAAAATGTGGACAAAATGTTGAGTGCAGAGTTCATTATTGCATCATATGGGGTGAAGGCAGTAAATACTGGGTTATTACACATCAACCTTTCTCTGAACAAATGTTACTCACTGACATTAAATTCAATTCAAATGATGCATTATTTCCTAGTGTAAATCATATGCTGTGCTAGTACTACTGGTAATTTTGCATTTGATTTATGATCAAAATTGTATCTTGATTCTGATATTTAGTTCATAATTCCAAAACTTGATCAGTGACAATAACTCGTAGTCAGCAGTTACTCACATCATCATCCATTCATCTTATTCCCATACTCCCCTCTGATGGTTGTGGTGGAGATGGCTGTGAAAGTTCATCCTCCAACTGTGAGCAAGAATCACAGAGAAGTGTGAGTGGTGGACATGGCTGACTGAGTTGGACCCTCCTGACAGTATGTCACAGATCCTCGTCATATTGACAGTTAGACTTGAAAGTCTCAGTCCCCACTTGAATGGTCCTATGACAGGATGGCCGATTTGCAGTAATTGTCTCCCAGGTCTCTGGATTAATGTTGTTCTGTGTCAGGGATATCTTCAACTGATCCTTGAAGCCTCATTCCTTATGACAATAATTATGCATAATTAGTAAATAAAGAAAAAAGACAATTTTTAACAAAGGGTTTTTTATTTATTTTTCAGAATAAAAAAAACATTTTTGTATGTTTTTAAAATCATTTGTCTGCTTTTATTTATCAAAGAAATCACCAGACTTCTTCAACAAACAGATAACTCAGAGGTCTCAAATTATCAGTTGTGTAGCAACGCATATGTTTAATGGTTTAACAAATTTTGACTTCTGCTGGAAATTAAAGTGATTGACTGACAGGTACTGATGTTAATAATAAGATAATGAGCAGTCTGTAATTAGTATAAGTTATTTCTGATCTGGTTTACATGTCTACTTTATATTCAAGTTATCAGTTAGACAATACAAACATACAGGATGTAGACAAAATCATGGAAACACCTTGAAATTTAAAGCAAATTTATTTCAATATTGGATAAGACTTCCTTGGGCAGTAATTACAGCTTGAATTCTGCATGGGATTGGCTCATACAAAAGTCCAGAACAATTTTTATCAGTTCTTCAGCTAACACTGTCTCCAATTCATTCAATGATGATGGTTGAAGATATCGATTCCTCACTTGTTTTTCTAAAATAAACCTTAAATATTCAATGATTTTGAAATCTGGTGACTGTGATGGCCAGATAAGATGTTCTACTTCACTAGAATGTTCCTTGTGAATTCAGCTACAACTTTAGCAGTATGAATGTATGCATTATCATCCTGAAAGATGGCATTTTCCTCCAGAAACAGTTCCTGAACCATAGGGTGAAGTTGATCACTTGAAATTCTTAAATAGTTTGATTTTAATGAACTTATTTAAATAATAGCTGCAATAAAAAGAAACAACAATGTTAAGTACTACTAATATTAAATCCACTAGTATAAAAATAGACAAGCTTTTAAGAGTTTAATCAAATTTTCCAAATTATGCTATTATGGTGAAGTGGTAGGGAGCTGGTTGAATTTTTATTACATTGGTCAAACATAACTGAACTCCATATAATTTAAGATTTATCAAAGTTGTCAGAAGGTTGAAAGTTGGAAGAATAAAAGTATTTCATTTGTATGTTTAAAGTATAATTTTATTAACAGAACAGAATAACATCAATTGGTAAGAGTTAAATGTTCCAAGAGAAATGGTAGTAAGGAGTTAAGTGAATCCAGATTTCTAGTTGTAAATAGCAAAATGTGTGTATGCAGAATGATTAACAGGTTACTAACACAGTTTGAGTTTCTTTTTTTATGGATGGTGAGAAAGCAAAAAAGAAAGTAAAGCAATAAAAGAAAGTTGTGCTTATCGGATGTTAGTTTTTAGGAGTCAGTAGAAGTATCTTATTTTTGTTGTTGTCTTCTTCTTCTTTGTTGACAACAAGAATGGTGAGAAAGAAGAAGAGGTAAATAAAAATAGCACATGAGAAAGAGAAGGAGAACAAATGTGTGACAGGACCTTATGTCTCTGCCAGTGGCTTGAAGTTTTTGTCAAATCATTGCAGTGCCGTCTCTAATTTCTGCTCCCATGTAACTAACTGATTCAACTTTCTTTTTTTTCTTTTATACCAATTTACATTTTTTTTACATAGGCTTGTTAACTTTTCTCAGTTTTTCAAATTGTTTCCTTTCATTGGTTAGAAAATTAATTTAACATCAGATCGCAAAATTTGGCTTTGATTTTTTCTTTCAGTACAGGGTCAGTCCTTTTTCTTATTTGTCAAAATTAAGGTTTCACACTGGATTGTGAATTTTTGTAAAAAGTGAAGAGATTAGAATTATTTTTAATTCCGTATGCACCACAATTTTACTAGATGTTTCCATTATTTTGTCCACCCCTGTATATAAAAGAAGAAATTGTTTTGAAAACAACAACAGCATTACTACCAACTATAAACACACACTTAAAACATTACACTACTTCATCATCTTTCTACAGATCCGTTCTTCATGAAACTAATTTATGTCCACCCAATACATATAAATAAATGAAATATTACAAATCCATCTTCAAAAACTCATAACAAATATTTTAATGAAAAATCCAATCAAAACAAGTTTATCACATCGACCTGCATTTCGCTGACCTACACAGCCATTACACACACATATATATGAATATAAAAAACCCAACAAAATACAAAATAAGTACATGTCTGAGAGACATCACATGATCTAAAAACATGCATCTATAAACACAATTTCACTAATGCCAGCCTAATTAAAAAAAGAACATAACCCTTTAGATCATTTCATCATATTTCTACAGGTCCATTCTTCATGAATTTAACTTATGTCAACCTAACACATAAAAATAAATGAAATGATACAAATTTTATCTTCAATAAAAAATTCCAACAAAAATAAATTTATCACATCTAATTGAGTTTCAGTGACCCACACGGAAGTGACAACTGCATTCCTCATGCACACGTACACACACATATATGTAAATATAAAATATCTAATCAAATACAAAATCATCACAACGTCTCGCTATCTTTTATCGCTGCATTTCAATGATCTAAACAGAAAAGACATCTACAGACTTTTCCTCACATACAGACACATATACACTTATATTAACTAATGTGCCATTAATCATACATCTAGACATTTAAGTGTTTTTACAAAAACACATACATACACTTTACCATCCAAAATATTTCTCACATATATATTTAAAACTATCAATTGCTTCAATAGATATGACGGTTGTATTAAAAGATGCACACATATACACATATATTAAATGACATTACCAAAGAACAAGCATTTCAACACAAATATACATATACACTATTATACACATTACTATCCAAGATATTCCACATACATTTAAAAATTATCTATAGCTTTAATACATGAGGACACTAGAAGTTATGCCAGGATTCATCATTGGGGGCCACAATCTGAACAATATAAATTATGCGGATGATACAGTGCTGATAGCAGACACAGACAAGAAGCTACAAGATCTCCTAAAGAAGGTAGCTAAAGAAGGGCAAAACAAAGGACTACAAATAAACTACAAGGACACCAAATGCATGGTCATCAGCAAACAGAGGAATCTCAAAATGCCAATTACTGGTGGGTGATACTAAAACCAAACAGATACAAAAATTTAAATACCTGGGAAGTGTTCTAACAGAAGACAGAAAGTATGACACTGAAATCCAAAGGCAAATTGGCAAAAGACACATTCCAGAAGCTGAGTAGAGCATTGAGAGCCAGTAAAATTTTGCTAAAAACAAAGAAGAGATGAACTGGATTGCAATGTGAAGTCTGTTCTGGCAGTGAATGCAGGACAATTTCATCAAAGATGAAGGAAAAAATTGAAACAACTGAAATGCGGTTCTACAGAAGGATGCTGTCAATATCATGGCTTGAGCATGTGAGCACTGGTGAGGTATTAGAAAGGATGGAAATGAAAAGAAAATTAATACTGAGCATCAGGAAGAAACAGCTAAAGTTTCTGGGACATGTAATATTAAAAAAACAAAAAAAAAATTACATTACAGTCAAACATGAGGACATAGCAACACCAGAAAAGTAAAAAATCATGGAACATTTTTACATTCCTTATCTCTAGCAAAAAGAAAACATGTAAAAATACTGGGAAAATTAAATCAAGAGTTGATAAAATCTTCCTTGGCAGTTGTTTTTAACAAAACATGTTTAAATGAATGATTGCTGCCAAAATTAACATAAACATATATATATATATATATATATATATATGTCTGTAAAATTTCCAATACACATCACACAGACAAACAAGTGTCCTGACATCTTGTTGTGGTCTGACTCAAAAAAGACTGTCTTTCTAATAGAGTTAACAGTCCCTTGGAAAGAGAAGAGTGTGGAGGCGCACGAGCTTAAGAAAAACCGATAAAGCTTCTTTTAGGACCTCTGTACCCCGATGTTGATTAGTCAATCAGTGGGATTTCATACATCCGTCTAAGGCTTTTTACTGGCATTTCCATTACTGTTGGTATTGTTTTATCACCAATTCTGAAGTGAATTCCCTTGACAGACCCTCTAACTAATGACAGGCTTCAACTTTTCTTGGGCTTTGCTTTAATTCTTGCCCATGT